>CM068385.1:578877-904122 GCA_034770075.1 Aralia elata | reverse complement strand
TTACTTGTTAATTAAACAATATGGATCATTAGTTATATATGACTAGACGCTGTTGTTATTTTTGTTAGAGAGTCACATCTAATGACAGAACTGAATTTGAAATCCAGAAAGTGATTTTAAATTAATACAAGTTCAATTTTCAGTTCAGCCATTATATAAACTAAATAAGATTATTGATTTTTAAAAATTAATTTTCTCGATCTCCAATTTACTGCCAGAACTAAACACAATTTTTTGGCACAAAGTAAACATACTATTGTTGGATTTATTGATCACACGTGAAATCAATCAAAACAGATTATACCAAAAAATTTAAAATAACAATTGTAAGACACCAATTATACTATCAGTGAATTTGCACCAATCAACAAAAGCCGAGAAAAATCTAGCTATATTTTGAACCACAAAGCTACATTTCCATGAAGCCAAACACAGCCTAGTACCAAAAAACTTCAAAAACCTGTAGTGCAATGTCTGCAGGCAGTATACAACATAAACATGCTAACATGCATATGTACATGAATAGAGAAAAGTAGATAAGAGCAGGCAAAAATATAAAATAGATACCTGAATGCGCCATGAGGAGATCGGAACTATGCTTTTTCTCGAAACCGATGTTTGCGAAAAGTTTCGCGAACTTTCTCGATCTCCCTCAAGCTCTTCCGGAGATCCGAGTTTGGGATCGAACTCCCAAAGTTTGGCCGGGCGAAGCGGTGAATCGTTTCAAGACTCCTGAAAGCCACGGATTTCCTCCCTCTGCAATTTTTAAGCTTCCACATTTTCAATTTGCACAAAATTCAAAGCTCCAACATTCATATAAACTCCCACACTGTTATAACACTTGGAAATTCGATTTATAAACAAAGTTGAAGTACAAATTTCGGATTCAAAAAGAGCAGTAAACTTGAATCTACCAATTTGTAGAAAAAAAATGAGAGGTGGGGGGGGGGAGGGGGGGGGGGGGGGGGGGGGCAGATCCAGTATCTTATGCATGTGACGAGAGAGTATGAGGTGTTAGTATTGTTAGAGCCAGATTTGGGACTCCTGATCCACTGATCTACAAGAGGGAAAATTAATTTCCATTTTCGACTCCAAGCTATTTTCGTTGGGTTAAATTTCACTTCACTGCATGATTGGTTTTATTATTTTTCTCCATATAGATCACTTATTGTTTAAAAATAACTACATTAAACTCCTAAGATTTTTGAGTGTGAAGTAAAAAAAGTATTTTCCGTTATTAACGACAAATTTTAAATAGTTAAAGACGTATTTTTTCCCTTCGTATATAAAGTAAAAATGATAGATATGAGGCTCATTTTTTTTGTTCTTCATCTAACCCCAATCACACCCTCATCCCCAAATCAAACTCTTTAACCCTCATTATGTAACCTCAATCTCTAATCAACAGCTAACTTAATCAAATCTTCCTCTCTCTATAATCATCTTAACACCACCCACAGTCATGTTTGTTGTCGCAACACCTGTAGGGATTTCGGCACATAAACGCAGCGAATTTAAAAATTTTAAAAACGATATTTTGAAACCCTAAAACAGGAATCCATGCGAAAACAAATTAATTCATAGGTTAAGATTTGTTTTTACCGATTATCCGAGCTTGAATGGAACGATGAAATTCTGGAACGGCTTCGAATCTCCAACGAAACTGCGTCTCTACGGTATCCACACGAACGCCCCGCGAACCGTCAAACGATCGCAGCAAAGAGATTTCGGTACTAACCGCCAAGATCTGGATTTTACTGAAGTTTTTCTCTCCACTCTCTTTTCTAAAACGGCTAGGGTTTTGTTTTCTTTTGATCTCACGTACCTCGGACTGCTGATATATCAGATATATACAGCGTCCAAAAAGTAATTAAACAAAACTCTAATCCTATTAGAAAAATAAAATCCGAATTGTATATAATATATCATATTTTAATTAAGTCGTAATTAATTAATATACATATATATACAAATTATCCTGTTAATTTAAATTCGTAATTTAAATACTATCATCATATTGACATATTTAAATCCTTACAATTTAAATTAATTTCCTTTTAATTTATGTTCTAAGTGTGTGACCCTATAGGTTATTATTATATTGGCAATAATTTTAAAATCATATTATAAAATTATAAACAGTGAGTGGCATCTAATAATGCATAACTGCTACCCAAGTAATAATATGATGGGTGATTCGATACAACTTTTTTCGTAACCAATGTTTCAAATTAAAACTCGAGCCATGGAATGTGTCATACTCTTCATAATTTAATCTGAGGTTTCTTGATCAATGAGTAGACTATATGAAACAAATCAATATTTGAGCATGGCCATGCATTTCATAGTCCTACTCAATCAAGAGGCCTATGGATATCACCCATAATAATATAGGGGGGTTAAATTCCATCTAGATCACTCATATTCCTCACACGATTCATGATGTACCCAATAATCACCTTTATTGTCCACCCTATTAAAGGTGACCTTTGATGATATCAAAGTACATAAATTCTCGTATAGTAATATAGTGATTTCAGGTCGGAGGACCATTATATCCATTGTCACTATGAGAATTGCTTATGACACTTTGCATAATGCTCCACGTAGAATTCTCATGGTGGATCTGTTCAGTACATTGTTCTCTAACATTGTACCTATGCATTAACTCAATATCTCATATATTAATGACCAATGAGATTTTGGCCATCAGGTCAATCCACATAATAGTTTCAATGTATCATTGTTGTCCCATTAACAATGATACTCGACTAGGGACATTTAAGATTAATGATACTAATTATAATTATATAATCTCATGTTCAAGTCACATACTTGAAGCTATATAATTTGTATCATTATTCTAAGGACTTTTATTATGCTAACATTTATATAACACAGTAAATGAAACCATAAATAAAATAATTCATTTATTCAATCAAATATCAAAAGAAATGTTAAACAATTACATCAAATAATTGACCTCTAGGGCATAAACTCTTAACAACAACACCACCACCCAAACTCACAATAGTCGCAACACCATCACTCAAAATCACGGTGCATTAATAGATTTGAGGCAACTGGGCGCAAAACAAAGATAAAGATAAATCAAACATTTCTCTTCTCTCCTTTTCTTATCTTCTTTTATTCTTGTTCATTTCTCTTTTGTTTTGTTTCGGCGAAGTAGCCAATTATTTTCAACAGAGCATAACTGGGTTAGGGTTACGATTATGTTTGAGTTTGGGTTTGAATTTGTGGGAAGTGAAAAAAGATATTTTGGCAATTTTTCAAAGTTTGATTGCTTGTGTCGTTGGATCTAGAATTTGGGATAGCGAAATAGATAGGCGATTTAGGGTTTCCTTCAAATCTTTTTTAATTTTGAGTGGATTACATGGCTATTTAGGGAGTTCTTGGGGTTTTGGACTCGATTAAGTGATTTGGGGTTTTAGGTGGTTTATTGTGGTGTACTGGCTTTTGTGACAGTTAGAGTTTACTATGGCGGGTGAGTGATGGTGCTTTACCACGACAAAAGTTAGTCTCTTTTGTCTCCTCATCCTTAACTTCTTCTTTATAATTTGTGTAGTGATTTTAAGTGTGAAATTATGATTGAGACAGGGTTTATAGAGACTGTGAATGGAATGTGACCGAAAGTGACGGTGGTGGTTGTTTTTGACTTTAATTTTTTTTTCAAACGATGGGTGATAGTCGGTTGTGGCTAAGGTGGTCAGGCTAGGATGTTTATGGTGAAATGATAGTGCTAAGCTATTAAAGATGAAGGAGAATAATAAGTTGGGAGCATTTTGGACAATTTTCACCTCATTTGACCATTAAAAACCATGGCCCTCACGCTCTCTTGTCGAGTTACACCACACACACAATCAATTTGAAAAGAAAATATAATTTTTTTTCATTTCATTTCAAAATCTCAAGGGTTTAAATGTAACTTTTAAAATAACAAGAGGTCATGTGAAAAAAATAATAAAATCTCAAGCAGTGATGAAATGAAATTTATCCTTTTCGTGCTCGGTCTACGACCAAAATAAAAAATAATAGAAACCTAATTTATAGCGAAAATAATATTTCAAATTATAAGATAATTAATCAAAAATTAATGAAATAATTAAATATTACAATAACATCAAAATTAAGATAATTAATCAAAAATTATGAAATAAATAATAAATATTACAATAAAATCAAAATTAAGATAATTAATCAAAAAATTATGAAATAATAAATATTACAATAACCAATACTTTTAAGATAATTTATAAATTTCATCATTTGACACAAAAAATAAAAAAGAATTAATGTTAGTTTTGAGTTTGAAAATGTCTTAAATTGATTACAAAAAGTTAATAATGATCATATATTTTGGGATAGAGGAAGTAGAAAATTTTATATTTTCTTCACGTTGTTTATTGAGTTTATAAAAAAAAATTAACTTCATATTTAAACTACTAAGTTGTGCTTATATTAGTTTTAAATAATTGATATTTTCACACAAAGAGATGATATTTTCGCATGAGTCTCACTCACACATGTATGTGAGACTTACTCACTATTCATATAAAAAAATTATGAGAAAATATTATTTTTCCATGTGAAAAATATCCAATTCTCTAGTTTCATCACATTTATAATCTAAATGATATAATAGGAATTATAAAATAGGATCTTATGTTATTTAGTTTTTCGTTTGTTTTTGGACGAAAAAGTTTCACAAGAAAAAGTGGTGAAGTTTTTCGTCAGTTTCTTTGTTTTTTCGTTCATTAAACAAAGAAATTAGACAACAAAAAAATTTAGTTTTTCATCCATTTTTCCCATCTATTTTAAAACTCAGGGTGTGACAGGATATTGAAAACAAAGTCTCTAATTTTTTATTTCTCTAACAAATTACAAATAAAGAGTACTCTTTTCCTTTCAAAAGTAAATAAATATTATTTTTATTTTTATGTTAAAAAATTGTCATGTATTCTTGGTTTGCTAATTAACAATAATACATTAGTAACTATGTGAATTTATTAAAAGATTATATTTTTTAAATGATAAAAGTTTAAAGATAACATATAATCAAATCTATTAAAAATATAACTATTAAAAGTATTTTTTATATTAAAATTTGATAAATAAAAAAATATTTCATTTTTAATCGAGGAGATGCCGGCGGAACCAGATAAATAGAGCGGGAAGCATTTTAATAATAAATGCATGTGTTCGTCCACATCTGAAATATGTCAGGAGCGGAAGTTTTCTAATAATAAATGCATATTAAAGCTTCGATTTGCCCCTAGCTCAATAATTTACCCTCCCCCATCCCAGTATAAAAAATATTTACAATATTCAATAGCATTTCAAAGAGTAGTTTTACTGGTTAAACAAGAAGGGATAATTACCTAACACAGTATTTATAATATAAAGTTGTTCATTAAAATACGGTGATGACGCAAAATTTTATTAAAAATTTATACATATAATCCAAACACTTGCATGCATTTCACAATAATTTGGAGAGAGGAATATTTGGGCATGAGTTTTCCTGTTGGTTAAAGATTTGGACCAAAAAAGATTTTTAGGAGTTATCTCAAAAGAGTCTTTTTTAGGCTGGACGTTGGATAGGAATTTGACATTGTGGAAGTGGTGGCCGAGGATGTCAGATCATGGCATTTAGTATTATCAGGCCCAGCCAGATTACCGGACAAGAATGCTCCACCAACTCTCACATTTAGGTAGGGTTTGGTTTGAATGGGATATTTATCAAAATAATAGTAATAAATTTAAGTATTATTTTGAAAATTAAGGTTATTTTTTTATAAAATAAGTATAATAATGATGTAAAAAGAGTATTGGTTTAAGTTTAATTATCTTACGACTTCTGCTAATACTGGCGTAGTAACTAAAGGTACAATTATTAATAAAAATTGAATGGGAATGGGAACAAAAATCTAATACTCGTTCTATCGTTGCTCATAGTCTCATAGATGAGATTCTCATCTTTCTTCTTATTCTTTTTTGGTTTTAACATATTAACTATTTTTAAAAGAAAATGATATTTTTCTACAAAGAATATTAATTTTTTTTTAATCATCTTCTGAATCTCAAAATACAGTAGTAGGAGTAGGAATTTGATCTATCTTCAATGGATTCCATATTTATCTCTTTTCATGATCCATAAAAATCAACTACTTTATGTTTCTTGGGATTTTCCTAAATAGCCTCTTTTAAATTATCAAATCCAATGTACTTTTTGTTTAAAAAAAATAATAATCCAACGTACTAACATATATAGAGATATTCCTTCCTATCAATCCTCACCGATTTTGTAACAGAAAGGTGAAAGTTCAAATCTTTACGCTGAAAAATAATGTGTGAGTTTAAATTCTGTCTTCAATTAGTAAAAATAAAAATAAAAATATGTTTCTTGATGTAATTACTTTGCCTCTTTCTTAATCAGTCATTAATTTTGAATGCTACCTTCAAAAAAATGAAATGGAATGGAGAAAAGAATTGAATAAAAATAAATATATTTGGTAATTGTTCAGGCCGATAATTGAAAAATATATCCAATTATATTCACTTCATTTTTATTACCTTAGAAACTGTTGAAATGGGATCAATTACAACAAAATGGATGGGTGTAATAATTATGCAATCTTATTGCACCTACCCCAGTGCGCCGCTACCACCAGCAACCAAACATAAACTTGATATGTTAAAAAATTATTTTATTTTTTCCACTATTCTATTCATTCGATCCAAATTAACAAAATATTTTAATTACAACAAATCTTCTTCAATAATTGTTGGTCCCCAAAATCAATTCTTATTTACCTTCGAAAAAAATAAAAAATCCGTACGATTTTGAACATCTTCCCAGCAGCCGAAAGACTTTGATCCGAATATCAGCTGGAATCATTTTCTTTTTAAGTTCAATATGCAGAACTAGTAACTTATAGGTGTAATTTAAGTAGAATATTGATCCCATGCATGCCGGCCGCTAGTAGACTTACACATGGCATAGACGCTTAGACTTCTACAATTCCCCCCAAAAAGAAATTTTCCATTTTGACTTTTTCAGTGATCATTTGTGAAAACTTAAAATTTTAATTGTATAGCATATTATAAATTACTCTCTTCCGTCTAAAAATTAGATTAGATGTAAAATTTGACTTTTGAGATAACATATTAAACTTTAAAAACTCGTATGACTCGTAAAAATTTAGAATAAAATAAATTTTGTGATTAATAATTTTTGATATATATTATACAATTATAATAATTGTATCAACTAAAATTAAATAAATCACATGTTTTATTTGAAGTTTAATATGTCGTCGATGGATGTAAGGATCATATACATAAGTGAAGAATGAATTACGTACACATATATACCAAAACATTCTTTCTACCAGTGCTTGTGCTTCAAACTCAGCTTTCCACTCAAAAAGGTGACTTAAGCAATGACCTTAAATCCTTGACGTACTCTAGCTCCTCAGCTTTCCTTCTTTTCTGGTTTCTTCAAGTACTCTTTGTCGATGTCAATTAGAGGCTTTGCATCAGTCTTCTGGTGTGGAGCTGGCTGTTTATGAACATCATTAATTTTCTTGCAGCCCTTCTTCAGAGGCATAATCATTATCACACATCATAAGAGGGAGGGAGGGAGATCTATGTCATCAGTATAATAAGACGATTACAGTTTTGGATCGGAGCTGCTCTTGACTTGAACTTGGGGGTTTACTTGAAGTAAAGCTTGAGGAAGAAGATCCTTTTCTTGGCTTGGCTTTATCAGGTTTCTGGTCCATGTTGGCAAGCATTGCAGAGACTAGGAGTTTCTTCACATCTTTTGGGGGCATCTTTAGCCTTTGCATTTGCTCCACTTTCATCTGTTTTTTTCTTTCCCATTGCAGTGGCTGGTGTAAAGAACAACTATGAAAATTAGTCCAACTCGTATATAATTATAAATATAAACAACTATTCTATCCAAATAACTAACATATAAACAACCCGTCAATTAACAAGATGGCCTTGTTAATTGAACTGGGGTTGTGAGTGTGACAAGCCAAGTGCAAATTTCATGGACAGAACTAGTAGCATATTTAGATCGGCTAAGAATATACTTGACAATGACAATGACAAATATTGTACATTAACTATATTGAAACAAAACCAACCCAAGTGCACTAAAATATTTGTTTTAGCCTTTTACATCACATCAATACCGTTAGAGCTAGCTGCGTGTGAAAATGTAAAGTAATTAGGAGAATAGCAACAGATCAAACAAGTTTTGGCAGAAGAAATTGTGCAAATAACAATGAAAAACAAAATGAAGTTCAGAACAAATTGAAATCTAGACAAATCAGAAGTTTTAATCTATAAATGTCAAGATATAGAGGTCAAACCTAACTGGCAAACTGAGCACTTCAGCCAGCAAGCAGCAGTAATGCAAGAAATTGTTCTTCCCATTTAGGAACACTGTAACCAGAATCAAGCAGTTATACTGGAAATTCTAACTACTATAACAATATTTCTTCCATAGAGCGATCATCGTTTCCAGATGCTCACAAAAGACTAATTTTCTGTTCATGGACCTACACTTGGAGTCTTAACTTTGGTACAACATCGAGAAGCATTGCATGACCGAGTGTAGTTTCCAATTTCTTTGTAACAAGTCGAAGAACAGGCATATGGATAGCAAATGAAAGATCCAGTAAGGTTTCCTCATCACAATCGGCTTTTAAAGATCTCAGTGTCGTGCTGCTAGTTCAACCAGTTCCTTGTGTTCATCAGAGACGTAAGATGTCACCTTGAATGTCGGCTCTCCACCACCCTTTGCTGGAGAAGAAATGCACTTCAACCCAATTACTGTTGTCAGACCTGCAACGGTAAATAGCCAATTAACCAATCAAATCTTAAATGAGAGACAAAATTACAGGAAGGCATGTAATATTTGTTCCAACTCTAGCTGGTAAATTCTAAGAGACACTCGAATGAAAATCAATAAACAAATTTGGGAAAAAATATTCCTTTTGTCAAAGATAATAGCTAAAGTGAAAAATCTACTCAGTTTTGGTCCTTCACATTTTTCATTTTGTCTCCAAGGCTATAGAGTCAACCAGAAGATCTTGAATAAATTATAGAACTAGTAAAGCATCCAAGGAGTGATAAATTTGTAACGAATAAGATCAGTTTTCCGAGATCAATCTTTGAAATATGCCTGATGCATCGATACAAATTGAATGGTTTTTTTGGCGGTGGACACAATTGTGACAGAAGTATGCATTAAAATATAGTGTCATACTTTTTAATGCACCAACTTCCAATAATATGCATTCTTACTCTCTTATAAAATAACTTTGGATTAATAATTGTAGTTAACAATTAGCCCCGAGTAAATCGGAGACTCATAGCACATGGGCACAAAATAACTACTTAGTACTTGCGCAGCGAGAGAGCATGAATGCATGATTATTGTAAAGTGTCCTGTATCTTATATATTAAAGCCAAAGGGTTTAAATATGATGGATGTGCCTCCGTTTGAAAAGAAATGAAGAAGTCATTAATGAGGTCACCGAGCTTCATGCGGGTGTACTACTAGTTGATACTAAATAGCAGGTACCAACATCTGGGGGGAAAAATAACAGCTGGTAAAATTAAACAACTTAATGAGAAAATGATCCAGGGGAACATTTCAAAATTCAGTTAAACAATGCAATACTGTAAACCAATAGAGGAAAAAAAAAATACTTACTCTCGTGTTACACGTCCATATAAAAAACCTTTCACCTTTCCAATATTCCAGTGGCCTCGTCCTAACTCTGGTGCTTTGTCGTTTACCAGACTTCCAGTGTGTATCAGCCGCTGTCAAAAGAAAATATGAATTGATCAAATACTATAGCTTAATACTAGAAGAGCATGACTTAATTTTATGCATTAAATTAACACCTGTAAGACTTATCAAAATAAATAATAAACACCTGCCAGACTTTGCCTACAAGAAAGTGATTTTCTTTCTCGCAGTCCATGTGGCCTTCTTGCTTTGGTTCTGTCCTTCCATGAACTCATAGGGCGTTCCTGAATGTTGCAATACGAATTTATCAAATTTAGCCAAATCAAGCATATAGCGAAAGCGCGAAACTAAACATAAAAAGCATGTGATGTGGAATATTTCTATGAAAGGAGCACCCAGCTCAAAAGCTAGATATAACTCGCTGAAATATTCTACAGATGTGCAAGTGCTCCTCATGCTTACTGTTTACATCGAATCTATAGGCAGCCGAAGTAAAATACATAAGATTGCTTATCCAATGCCCTTGACCCCAAAAAATTCTGCTTGTTCTTTTCCTCTACTTGAAATACAAAGGTGCAACATCAAAAAAAATCCCAAATAAAGTGCATAAGCTTGTACATTCAAAACTTTACAATGTAACTAATACCCACCTAAGAAATTCTACTTGCTCCTAATTTCTGTATCTTATAGGCAATTGAATAATAGATTCAGTCCATGAATTCACAAAAACACCCGTGCAAACACCTTACATCAAGTCCTTTCTAGCTCGAGGAGAGAAGCCAAAAAAAAAGTTTCAAGAGGACAACACTAAAGCTTCTCAACAAGCCCTCTTAATTTCAGTAGAAATAAGACCCAAGTAAAAAAGAACATTCAAAGAATGAGTACAATCAAGTATAAAATACAAAAGGAAAAAGTAGATACATTTGTTTTAAAGACACATAATCATAATCAAGGAGGGAGGGGGAGGGAGGGAGGAAGAAATCTTTTGGAGAAGTGTTTTTCAGTGTAAGATTTGTTGCCCAAAATTTACAGCTCATTATTGAGCCTTTTTATATAGGATTGTTTTTGAGCAATCAGTGTGCGTGAGAACGACAGAGGAAGAAAGACAACTAAATTTATCCAACAATAATTTGCCTTGCCCTATCAGACTCATTTTGGGCATATACTTGATCAAGTTTAATATTAATAGAAATGATACTCGACCTTGTATCTACTTAACAAACAAAGAAATACTTGACCTTGTACACATGAGGGCAATATCATGAAGTTCACAGCACTGGAATAACAATCAAAATAAATCAAGAGAAGATGATCTTAAAAGAAGACCTTGTTTTGTAGTTCTGAACCACTTTCTGTAGTTGTCGGCTGTCTATCCATGATATGATCTTTGGCGACAGTAGGATCTGATTGACCTGTGAAGGAAAGATATAGACACTATAAAACTATAGTTTGAAACCATCTCAATCACAAAAGAGCAGCCTAGTAATGGCAACACCAAGTATTTAGCATATAGAACTGCAATAAGTTACTTAAATTAATGTTGCCAATAATTAAAGAAGAAATACGGGCATACAGGCAATCACGAATTTCTTAAAAGATATATATGACTTACAGTACAACGGTATAGTATAACTAGATAAGATTAACTTAAAAAGAGTGCGTACGTGTTGAAATGCAATGTGTGTGTGTGTATATTATAAGTGAGAGTACCGTTGGTGCTTCACTCTGTCTCTCATTAATCACTAAGATATAAAAGTATTTATGTAGCAATTATCTATCTAATTCTTAATTTTCTCTCCCATTCTCTGTCATCCCCTTTTTTTTCTCATGTTTCACTCAGCTCCTGATCTTTTCTCTCTCACAGGGGTTATTTACGGCAGCGCGCATGGAAGTAGACTAGTAGGTTTTATGAGCACAAAATGTCACTTCAGGCGCTGACTAGGATTCTAACAAAAAAGACTTGCGAAGCCACAGAGCAAAAATGATCATACCCAACTGGCCTTGGCTGTTCTTCAAGTTTTCAGTTGTTGAGTCATCAATGTTGACATATGGCCGCATAAAAGAAGTTGTTTCCTGCTGCATGTCTTCAACCTGCATTGTTCAAGATAGTATTTTGTAGTCAATGTCGCTACTTTCAAAATCCATTGAAAACATCATTTACATGAAAAGGTAAAGAACCTCATATTCTTCTCCATTTCACTTACCCCGTGTGTCTGAGCCACAGTATCAGTGTAACCCCTAGATGAATCCTCAATATTGATATCTGGTTGTGCAGAAGAAATTGCCTCTAGCAAAATATCTCCGGCCTGCATCATGTTACAAACCACATAGCATCAGTTAAAAGATCTCCATAATTCTTCAAAATTATTTTATATCAATACCTTACCTTCTCTGCCTTTTTATTGGCTCGACTTGTCCACGTAATAGGGTCGGCATTAGGCCTAGCACTGTCATCCATATGGTAGGTCATATTCTGATCCACCACCAAGTCACCATGAGTTTCACTTGACCTGAAATCAACATTTATGCTGCCCGTGTTGACATTCGTAGATATGTCAAATAGATCAAGTGAATCTCATAGATCAAGTGAATCTCCTGATATCACCGTCTTTGAACTCGTAGTGGCAACTGCAGTGTTTCTAGCTTCATTTTCTGCAACTGAAATGCTGCATGAAGCGAGCCAGGCATCCAACCATAGAAGATGAAAATTGCATTTGATCTTGACTTAATAAAAAGTGCTTAATCTTTTTTTTTCTCTCTTATAATTGTCAGAACAACGTAAAGTTAATTAGTTTAAGAACTTGATTGTGTTTCACTGAGTAAACTATTTAGAGGGGGGAAAAAAACAAATAAAAAAACTGTTATTCGAGTAAGCAAGTACAATCTCATAATTTCTGCACCCTTGATCCACAAATGACCAAACAGGTGGTTACACTCCCGGAGTATGAAAAATACAAAAAAGAAAATAAATATAACACATCCGTACATAGGAAGTCACTATTTTGATGAGCTCAATAAGAAGACACAAGGAAGAACTTACTATGTCACTAAAATAATAATCACGAGCACCTAATTTACATGCCACATCAATCATCAACCTCGGCTCGAATTTCTCTCTGCAACTCCTCCTTGTATTCATCAAAGGTACCTGGGAAATTCTCTACAGTACCATTCTCTACCACCCAAATCTCACTCCTCTCTTCGTCGTCACAAACACGTGATATTAGCCTAGAATCATGGCTTACAAGGACAACTCCACCAGTAAATTCATCCAGTGCATCAGCCAATGCATCAATGCTCTGCATATCCAAATGATTGGTGGGCTCATCCAATAATAATATGTGTGGCTTTGACATGGATATTGAAGTGAAGACGACTCGAGCTTTCTGTCCTCCGGATAATTTTGCAATTGGGGTGAGGTGGTTATGGCTTGGAAGTCCAAATTTCCCAAGCTTTGCACGAACAGCCTCTTGTTTACTTAGTCCCTCTTGATCTGGATGAAGACGAAGTAGATATTGAACAGGTGTTTCCTCCATCGTCAGAAGATCAACAAAGTGTTGCGAATATCTCCCAACCCTCAGCTTTTGACTCCTTCGTACTTCACCCTCGCTTGGAACCAAATCACCAGCAAGAAGATTAAGCAAAGTAGATTTCCCGGCTCCATTTGGCCCAACAATAGCAACACGAGTACCCATATCAATACCAACATCAACATTAGAGAGTCTGAAATCCTCTCGATTTGGATAACTGAAGCTGACTTCAATTAGCTGCATAAGTGGTGGTGTCAACTCAGTGGGCTCAGGAAAGTGGAACTCCACAGTGTAATCTTTCCACTTCTTAGGGGCCTCTGGCTGCGGCTCATCCTCATCAACCTTGCCCTTTGCCTTGTTCTTTGAAGCTTCCTTGGCAGCAACAAACTTAGCTCGATCCTTAACCTTCTCCTGCTGAGTCCGGCTCCCAGTCCTCTTGGCAGCTTTCACCTGCTTGTCATAAACCTCAAACTTCTTGTTCATTTCTTTGCGACGCTGCTCATATCCGCTCTCAAATTCGTCAAAGTTGCCCCGGTATAAGTGGAGTTTAAGATCATGGAGATGAATGATTTCATTACAAACTGAATTCAGGAAATCTCGATCATGTGAGACCACAACGAGGGTTTTCTTCCATCGACACAAATACTCTTCCAACCAGAGAACAGCCCTAAGGTCAAGATGGTTGGTAGGTTCATCCAACAACAACAGAGTTGGCTGCACAAAAAGTGCCCTAGCCAATGAGATCCTCATCCTCCAGCCACCACTAAATGATCGAGTAGGACGACCCTGCATATCTTTGGTGAAACCCAACCCAGCAAGAATCTTTGATGCCTGAGCTTCAGCAGCATCTGAACCCATCAGCTGCAACTTTTCATACAACTCAGCAAGCTTCACCGCAGCATTATAGCCGTTGGTGTCATCATCTTCATCAGCCTCAACAGCAGAGGGTGAATTTTGAAGAGCAGCAACCTCTTCACGGAGCTTGATGAGCTCTTCATTAGCTGAAACAACAGCTTCAAGAGCACTTCTATCATCACCAACTACCTCTTGTTCAACCAAAAGTACATCTATATTTCTTGGTACAGGAATCTTCCTCCATGCAAGGAGTTTTAATAGGGTAGACTTGCCCATACCATTAGGTCCAACCAATCCGTACCTTTTCCCATGTGATATCTTTACTGATGTATTCTTTAAGAGTTCTTTCCCTCGAGCTGAAACAGAAAAATTATCTATTGTTATATCTTTGACATTAGCATCCGCTTCATCTTGACCCTCAAGAACAGCTGATCGGCTACCAATAACAACAGTGAAAGCATCACGATCATCCTTAAGAGCAATCTGTTTAGCCTGCTCAGCAGCTTGAGCAGCAAGCATGTCCTTCTTTTCTCGTTTCTTCAACTCTTTGTCAGTTATGGAGATGTCAAGAGGCTTTGCATCTGTCCTCTGGTGTCGAGCTGGCTGTTTATGAAAATCATTTTCTTGCAGCCCTTCTTCAGAGGCATAATCATTATCCTCATCATCAGAGGGAGGGAGATCTATGTCATCAGTATAAGATGACAGTTTTGGAGCTGCTCTTGACTTGGACTTGGGTTTACTTGAAGTAGAGATTGAGGAAGAAGATCCTTTCTTGGCTTTATCAGGTTTCTGGTCCATGTTGGCAAGCATTGCAGAGACTGAGAGCTTCTTCACATCTTTTGGGGCATCTTTAGCCTTTGCATTAGCTCCACTTTCATCTGTTTTTTTCTTTCCCATTGCAGTGGCTGATGTAGAGAACTATGAAAATTAGTCCAACTTGTATATAATTATAAATATAAACAACTATTCTATCCAAATAACATATAAACAACCTGTCATGTAGTCAGATATTTGAGCACAAGATGGCCTTGTTAATTGAACTGGGGTGTGACAAGCCAAGTGCAAATTTCATGGACAGAACTATCCAAATATTGTTTTTTTTTTAAATTTAAAGAAAAGTGGGGTTTTTTTTTATTCAACTCTACCCATGAAAGGAAATCCTAACACTGAAAAAAAGGGATTTAGAAATATAAACCAGATCAATGAGTTCATGGTTCAGAACATTGAAGAATAACAAAAATAGGAGGAGAAAGCCAGTTATATGGAATGTGCAAGTATGTGTTAGACTAAAAATAAGTAGGTGTAAATATGAGATAGGCACGCCATAATCAATAACCAAAAGAAATGTAAGAAACAAAATGAACACATGCTACTTATCAGGGCGTGTAGAAAATTCGAATCTCCTACAGATGTAGTCCTTATTTATTTGCATTGATCCATGCCTTGGAATTGGAATTGGGGGAGTGCTAGTTGATATTTTAAGTTAATTATTCTCCAACACCAATTCCAGTGTTCAGAATCCATGTACCCAAATAGAGTGTTATTTTGATTGGCCACATATTATGGCAGACCATGTTAAATTAATCCCAAAGTGAGAAATTCTAAAGCTTGGTTGGTGACAATTACATTATTAGAAGAAAAATATACAACACGAAGCCATTAAAAGTTACAATTTTTTTACCAAGAAATAAACTCAAAACATGTTTAGAAAACCCCCTGTAGTTCTTGCTAAATAGCTCTCGTGATTTACAATTAATTTCACAAATTCTAATTTCTTCAACAAGCTAATATGGAAGAATACATAACTTAAGTGGGTAGACTGACAATCAAAGCAGGTATGGGATTCTAAGCAATAATGTTATGAACTGTTTTGGTAGTAACCACATTTTTTTGGCTGGGTGAGAAATGTGATATACAAAGATCTGATGCTTTTTTTTTGCATAACTGTCACCAAAGCCGCAATCACAAAATGATTGAAAAATAGTAAACAGCACCAATAGAGTCATCACTTTAAAAGCTTCAATCGGGAAAAAAGAACATATATACCATCTACTCCCAAATAATCAGTAACAAATATTTAAAAGTAAAAGATTATATCTTTCAAAGTGCCCTAGAATCTTGGAAAACAATTTTTTTTATTTTTAACTTTGATAAGTAAAATAAGGGGAAAAAATTTCCATTAATTTATTGCATTTATGTCATGGAGAAACAGAATCAGATAATTAAATTGAGAAGTCACATCAGACATCTACAGAAGCAACATGAATTGGAAACCTCGTTTATGCTAATATAATAGATCCGACCAATTAATTTAATTTTAGGCTAATAAAGATGATAAAGATACAGATATATACATAGTATGTACAAGGTTCTAAAAGGCGTTAGACGGGAGGCGGGAGCCGGAGGGGGCCTAGCGCCTAGGGGGCAAGGCCTAGGCGGGATTTTTATTTTAAGTCAATTTTAATATTTTATCTTACATTTATCCAAACAAAACAATAATATAAAGCAAAACAATCTATAATAAAGATAATAAAGGCCTTTGCTTAAAGTTCAAACACATATCCATATTGCCAATGCCAAAGTTCAAATACAAACATGCAATTGTTCAAAGTTTAAACACAAACAAATAATCAAAAATACAAACTAATAGTCCTCATCTCCATATCCCTCTAGATCTCTAAGTCTTCTTCTCCATATCCCTCCAAGATAATGTCCCCATCGGACTCACACTCATACTCCTTCAAGATAATGACCCACGACGTTATTTTGTAGCTAAGTTATTAAAATTAAAATAAAAATAAAAAAACAATTGCAGCCCTAATTTCTCCGCCTAGGCCACGCTTAGGGGCCTAATTTCTCCGTCTTGCCCGCCTAGGCCCCGCCTAGTTTCACCTAATCTCCTAGAGGGATTTTTTTGCCGCCATAGGCCTAAGCGAGGCGCCAGGGGGGCCTAGCGCCTATGCGTGGCGCCAGGGGGGCCTAGGCAGGGATTTTTAGAACACTGAGTATGTATGAACGTGTTTGTTGTATACCTAGATGGAGATGAAGTAACCGCCGGATGTAAAGAACCCAAAGACGGCATAAGACCGGAGAGAGAGAGAGAGAAGAGGTTTTAGGGCCCGTTCGGCAACGACTTATTTTAAAATGACTTCAAGTTAAAATATAAGTTGACTTATAAGTTATTTTAAGTTGTGACTTATACGTAAAAGCGTTCGGCATCAATTGACTTATAAGTCATAAATTAAGTTAAAACAAGTTATGAAGGTGTTCGGCTGATAATGACTTATAAGTGTAAAAATTACTAAAAAGTACATTAATAAAAAGATACATTGATTCAATATCATATCATAACAATCATCCACAATTTCCTTAAATAAAACACATTGATTCAATATCATATATTAGGGATTTTTGGGATGAGAGCAAGAGTAAGAGAAGTGGATCATTATGAATCAAATGCAAGACCCTCTAATAAATTTCTTTCTACCTAAAGACATATAAGGTGGTCATCACAAATCTATGTTGAAACCATAAACCATACCCAATACAAACACATATCACATAGATCAGTCATTACACTGTGTTACGCAAATAACATAGTACGTAACATAACTGATGATTCTTAAAACAAATTTCCAAATCATATAGTTAATATGCAAAACTAATGTTCACTATGTAGGAGCAGTTCGAGTCAGCACAAGAGCAATACAAAAGAATAATGTCCAGCAATTCTATAATAGATTAAACTATTTTGGTTGTGGGATAGCATAAATCACCAATAACAAGTAGAATAATTGCCTTCATTCTACATTATATAATCTTGTCAAATATGTTAATTCACATAACCTTTTAGATCACATCAGTTTTTCATTTTATACTAACTACAACTGAGATCACATAAAAATAATGTAGTAAAGAAATGACTGCATATGGATAGTCACTAAAATTCGAATCAATGAAAATTCTGAATTACTAAACTATATAAAAGGAACAAATGGCTAATTATCTGATTCGTCAATTGAGAAAGACTTGTTGCTGTTGTTAGACTCACAGAAGATTAGGCAACTCCAAACAAATTTTAGGAAGCGTTAATAATTTCACGTTATTTGAAGCTTCATTAAACCAAAACTCTCGCCAAGAATGAGAGAAAGACAGATGCAAAAGATAAAAATGATCTTAACCCACTTGCTAACAGAGAATATTAAAGGGCAATAACCTGTGCAATGCTGCGATTTCCAGCTAAGAGTTTAGACTCTCGACTTGAAATTGCTGTAATGCCTCAATAGACACAATCGAAATGGACCTGTGAAGATGCAAGGCAGAATTAAGGCCAGTTGCATTGTAAACAGAAAGCAAAAGATTGTTGGCTTCCATTATAAACAGACTAGAATTCAGAATTTTAGAAAAACTATACAAATTCATTAATTCCTCTTGGGATATCCTCATTTAATCGAAACATGGAATTAACAACCGAACCAGATAATATAATAAGAGAAGTTAAACACAATTAATAATTTCATACCTTTGGATAATTTGGCGGAATTATGACATGCAATGCCATCCATAAACTCAGAAAAAGAACTAACATTTACTATTTAGATTGAGCTCTTATAATCCTTGATCTGATTTTTAGAAATAGTTTTAAAAAAATCACATAGCTCATACATAATATGTGTCAGTTAAATCGAATTTGAACAAGAAAAATCTTAATCAACCGTGCAAACAAATGATAGTCGAAACATTAAATTTTGTCATATACTTAACATTTTGAACACACAAATCTTGTTTCAAAAAGAGTTTGGTTCAAATACTAAAATGATATTTTTATATCTAGATAACACAGCAAAAGTATCACACAAAAACATTATTATCTATATAAACAGAACCCAAGTTACTGAAAATTACTAAAATTAAGCTGCTCACATATTCCTAATTAAGCACAACCCAGTATACAACAATTCAATCAATCAATCAATCAATCAACCAAACATTTGAACCACATAAATTAACAAAAAATGGAATTGAATCAACACCCACAGGCTCTGAAACTACAGTCACAATTAAAGAGGTAAAGAAGACGAAAAACCACATGCCAAAGATTCAAACATAACATAATACGCACATATATATACATATCAAATATTTGGTCTAGGGTTTGGTACCTAACAGCAATCGAAGGAGTAGAAGGAGTAGCAGGAGTAACAGCCAGGGAGGGTAGGAGGGAGAAGCCAAGAAATTGACGGATCGAGCGCAGATTTTTTAACACACTTGGAAATCGATATAAACAAAATTGAAGTACAAATTTCGGATTCAAAAGAGCAGTAAACTTGAGTCTACCAATTTGAAGAAAAAATGAGAGGCGGGGGGCAGATCAGTATCTGTGCATGTGAAGAGAGAGATGAGGTGTTAGTATTGTAGAGCTATATTTGGACTCTGATCCATGCCTACAAAATGAAATAATTTCCATCTTCGACGCATGCTATTTTCGTTTTACTCCCTCGGTCACTCTGGGACGAAATAGAAAATAATAGAAACCTAATTTATAACGAAAATAATATTTCAAATTATAATTATAAGATAATTCATCAAAAAATTTGAAAAAAATAAATATTACAATAATATCAAAATTAAAATAAACAATAAATATTGCAATGACCAATACTTTTAAGATAATTTACAAATTTTCATCATTTGACAAAAATCAAAAGAATTAATGTTAGTTTTGAATTTAAAAATGTCTTAAATTGATTTCAAAAAGTTAATAATGATCATATGTTTTGGAATAGAGGAAGTAAACAACTTTTATATTCTCTTTTACGTTGTTATTGAGTTTATAAAAAAAACTTAAATTTCATATTTAAACTACTAAGTTGTCATTATATTAGTTTTAGAAAATTGATATTTCTACATGAAGATACAATATTTTCGCATGAGTCTCCCATCGTCTATCTAATTTCATCATGTTTATAATCTAAATGATATAATAGGAATTATAAAATATGATCATATGTTATTTAGCTTTTCGTCTGTAACAAAGAAATTAGACAAAAAAAATTAATTTTCTATCCATTTTTTTCGTCCATTTTAAAACTCAATGACAAAGTATGAAACAAAGTCTTTATTTTTTTCTCCCTAACAAATTACAAATAAAGAGTACACTTTCCTTTCAAAAGTAAATAAATATTATTTCTATTTTTATATTAAAAATTGTCATGTATTCTTAATTTGTTAATTAATAATACTACATTAGTACCTATGTGAATTTATTAAAAGATAAAGATAACATATAATCAATTCTATTAAAAATATAACTATTAAAAGTATTTTTAACATTAAAAGTTGACAAATAAAAAGATATTTCATTAATCAAGTAGATGCTGAAACCATATAAATAGTTTAGAAGCTTTTTAATAATAAACGCATATTAAAGTTTCGATTTGCCACTAGCTCAATAATTTACCCTAAATATTCACGATATTCAATAACATAAAAAGAGTTTAATGGTAAACAAAAAGGGATAATAGTAAAAAACATAAATAATTAATATATTAAATGAAATAAGAGGAAATGGATACGGGAATCTGGGACTATTGGGGTGAGGGAGCTGAGTCTTTTTTTTACTCACAAATTATAAAATATTTGAAATTATATTTGAGTATAAATAAATAAAACAATCCATTCTTTTTCCTCCCTTAGGATGAAGGGTTAGGATACTTGATTTTAAAAAAGTAACGTTGGAGTGTTTTTGGTATATAGTTAAAAAAATAATTTCAAAAGAAATTAAATATAGTGTTTGTTTAGTTAAATAACGTTTGGTGCGTTTAGAAATTTAAATTTTATTTTAGTCTTTGCATAATGTTCGATCAATTTACAAATATAAACACAACTTATTTAATTCACAAACACAGTTATTGAGATTCAAATGCACCATATTAAAATTGATACGATAAGTTAAATAAATTTATTAAATTTAAAAGTGCAAACGTATTAAAGTTATCACTGAAAAAGTTACAAATGTTAGAAAGCAGACAAATCTACAATGTGTTATATACCAGTTTTATACTATAAATTTGTTCATTAAAATATGGTGATGAGCAAATTTTATTATTATACATATAACAAAACACTTGCATGCATTTCACAATATTTGGAGGAATATTGGCAAGAGTTTCCGTAGGATAAGATTGGACCATAAAAGAGAATATCTGACGTGGATGGAATTGACTCGTGGAAGTGATGGGCCATGATGACAGATCAAGGCATTTAGCATTATCAGGCCCAGCCAGATTACCGGACAAGAATGTTGGACCAAGTCACACGTTTAGGTAGGGTTTGATTCCTCGAATAGAATGAAATATTTATCAAAACAATAACAATAAATTTCAGAATTAATTTAAAAATTAAGGTTATTTTTTATAAAATAAGTCTAATAAGAATAATGTAAAGAGAGTGTTGATTTAAGTTTAATTATCTTGCACCTTCTGTTAATACTGTTGAAAATTAAAAATTGAATGAAAACAAAAATCTAATACTCCTTATATGGTTGTTCATAGAAGATTTCCATCTTTTTCCTTATTATGTTTTGGTTTTAACATATTAGCTATTTTTAAAAGAAAATGATATTTTTCTACAAAGAATATTAATTTTTTTTAATCATCTTCTCACATAAGTGAATCCCATGAAAGTGGCCTAAAGAAAATTGCAATTCCTTTTCTAATTTGAAAGAATGGGTGTCAGGACTCGGGACTAAAAATGTAGGGTCCTTAACAGTAATATACAACATTTAGAAAGTAATTACAAAAATAAAACACAAACAAAATAATTACAAAAATAAAAAAACACAATATATTACATTACTAAAATCACGTATCATTAACTCCTACCCATCAGTTATAACCGCCCTAAATTCAAGCAACTGAAGAAACATGCAACTTTAATATCGGAATAACATATCAACGGCAAATCAATCGGAGAAGACAAAATCAACTGTTGCGACACAAATCTGATATCGGAGAAGACTAATCCTCCTGTCGCGACGCAGCTCCAAATCGGAGAAGACGATTCCAGTTGAGGCGAGGAAGATCTAGAACGAAAATAGCATACATCATCAACATCGCCTTCAAGTTCAGTAACCAAAATTAATACAGTGATTGTTGAGTACAAGATCGACCGACATCAAATTCGATATAAATACTAAGGTATGAGAGTTTAAATTTATCACCATATAGTTACCTATGGTTACTACGAAATTCTATATTGATTACATTACTTAAGTCTTCCGAAATTAAAATTGTCGTGAATGTTGTGATTGCAAAATGCATTTGAATAATGGAATAAAAAATTGTTCATCACCATATACTGCGTAATGTTATCTTAGTTACTTACTAATGGTGTCTTGGTTACTGTATAATATTATTAATTAGTGTTGACTTGGTTACTGATTAATGCTGACTTTTATATTGAGTAACATTATATTAGTTGCCGACTAATGGTGACTTGTTTACTGTGTAACACTATGATGTTTACTGTCTAATGATGACTTGGTTAATGTGTAAAATTATAATGCTGACTCGGTTAGTGTGTAAAAAGATTGTTTAGTGACTAATTGTGTATTAGTTACTGACTAATGCGGAATTGGTTACTGACTAATGTAAATTTAATTACTGCATTGATTAATTGGTCACTAAAATATTGGTTGCTGAAGCATATTAATGTACACATGTATGTGTTGACATACTGAATGTTGTGCTAGCAAAATGTATTTCAATACATTTTTATATAATGGTTATTAAGGTTATATAAGTTGGTTCCTGTCCAATATTGTCTTGGTTTCTGCATGTTTTGTTTTGGTTACTGTGAAACATTATACTGTGTAATGTTGTCTTGGTTACTGGCTAAAGCTGTCTTGGTTACTGTATAGTATTACTAATAAATGCTGATTTGGTTACTGACTAATGCTAACTAGTTTAATGGGTAACACTATAATGTTAACTGTCTAAATGATGACTTGGTTACTGTGTAAAATTATAATATTATATTGGTCACTATGTCATTAATTAATATTACTAATTAATACTGATTTGGTTACTGGCTAATGCTAACTAGTTTACTGGATAACATTATAATGTTAACTGTCCAATGATGACTTGGTTACTGTGTAAAATTATAATGCTGACTTGGTTACTGTGTAAAAATATTAGTTAGTGACTAATGCTATATTGGTTACTGACTAAAGTTGATTTGTTTACTGACTAATGCAAACTTAATTACTGCAGTGATTAATTGGTTACTGTAATATTGCTTGCTAAAGCATAATAATGTACACTTCTACATATGTTTTTTATATTAATGGTTACTTTGTTAGCTACATTTGTTACATTCTTACAAAAAGTTTGCCTTAAGTTGGTAACAAACAAATTATACTGGTTGTTTTTTATAATGGTTATTAACATCATGCACTTTGTTTACAAGCTAACAGTGGATTGGTTACTTTACAGTAATTATTATGTTGCCGAAAAATGGATATGATTCCAGTTGTACTTTACTTCAATGGTACATGGACCGATAGTAACCAATACACCAGATTTGAAGTTACCGGCATACTAGTTCCATCAAATTGTTCGTTCAGAGAAATGCAGAACATGATATGCAGTGCATTACGGCTAAACACAAACGCAACAACATTGTCAATCAAATTTTAAATTAGAAGTGATATTCCTCCAATCAACATATCGGATGAAGCAACCTTAAGATTTTTTATTGAAGTTAGTAGAAAATCGGGTGAGGAAGGAAAATTCCCGCTGATTATAGAAAGTGAACACAGAAGGGGACGCACAACAATCTTGACAAATGTAGAAAAAACTATCATTAACAATGTAACGCCAATCAGATCAATACAAGGGAATTCAGCACTAGTTCCACTACCAACAGACGGTTGCCAAATTAGAAGGCAGTATGTCGATGACCTTGCAATGAAAATTATTGAACAACAACTAGACAGACAACATGACAGATCGAACACAAAAGAACGATATGATGA
This sequence comes from Aralia elata, assembly GCA_034770075.1. Lineage (NCBI taxonomy): Eukaryota > Viridiplantae > Streptophyta > Magnoliopsida > Apiales > Araliaceae > Aralia > Aralia elata. The sequence goes on along the minus strand of CM068385.1, from coordinate 879,908 downwards.
TGTAATAACAGATCCGAATGAACGTGAAGTACAATTACATCAAACCTACAAAGACAAGAAAATCATATCACAAGCTATGAGGCTGCATTCAATCAGGAAAAACAGACAACACAAAGTTCAACGAACAGGTCATAGAGACTTTGTCCTAGTGTGCCTATATGATGAAAATTGTAAATGGAAGATGAGAGCATCAAGTTTGCGAAAAACCAATATGTTCAAGGTGAGAGAATTCAACGACATCCATACATGTTCAGTCAATGTATTGATGGGAGACCACAGACAGGCAAATAGTGAGTTGGTCAGTGAATGCATAATGCACAAATTAACAAATTTGAAAAAAAGTATACACACCAACCGATATTGTGGAGGACATGATGACCGAATATAATGTGTCTATCTCTTACCAAAAAGCTTGGAGATCGAAGGAGAAAGCGTTGGAAAAGGTAAGAGGAAATCCACACGACTACTCAATGATCCCATCATGGTTACACATGCTGAAGAAAACAAATCCAGGTAACAATTAAAAACATTTTATTTGTTTTCCAAAATTAGTTGGTTACCCTACTAAAATGATTTAGTTACCCAACTCTACTGATTTGGATACCATTAAACAACTGAATGGTTACCAACTATCAGTGATTTGTATACTGTTTACTACATGTGATTCTAATGTGCTTGCTCATGTTTCATATCAGGTTCTGTCACATCCCTGGAATTAGAAACAAATGGTCGTTTCAAATATTTATTCTTCGCTATTGGAGCTTCCATTCAAGCATGGAACCATTGCTTTCCAATAATTGTAATCGATGGAACGTTCATACAATCAACTTACGGGGGGACACTACTGGTTGCGAGCACACAAGATGCAAATCGAAACATTGTTCCGATTGCTTTTGCAGTGGTTGACAGCGAAAATGAATTATCTTGGAGATGGTTTTTCATAAATTTGAGAATTGCTTGTGGAGTTAGGGAAGGCCAATGCATTGTCTCAGATAGGCATGAAGCCATTATACAAGGACTGAATGTTGTGTTCCCGGACGTCATGCATGGTTCCTGCACATACCATGTACTGAAAAATATAAAAAATAGATTCAAAAAGAAAGGAGATGAACTTAAACAGGCTTACAACGGGGCTTGTAGAGCTTACACTATTGAAGATTTCAACAAACACATGGCTGAACTTGATGCCATTGATCCTCGAATAAGGACATATTTGGAGGTAGAGGTCAAGTTGGAGAAGTGCACCAGGCTCCATGGGTCTGTAAGCAGATACTCAACAATAACTTCAAACACCGCCGAATCCATTAACAACGCAATCAAGATGATCCGGGATCTTCCAGTTGCATCCATGATTGAATGCCTGCGTTGTCTCGTTCAAAGATGGTATTTCAGAAACAAACAAGCAGTCATGTCAACATTCACAACACTTTCTACAACGGCTGAGGAAAGGTTACAATCTAATATCATAAAATCAAAGAAATTTAAGGTAACTAATACAAATTTTACATTATTGCATCATAAGTTGCAGTTGCATTTTATGGAACCTTATTTCTTCACTATTGGTTTATGTGTAACAGTATAATGTCTAATGTTGTATTAGATATTCACTAATGCTGTTTGGGTTACTAAATAATATTGGATTGGTCACTGACTACTTCTGACTTGGTTACTGTCTAACAACGTAATGGTTATTGACTAATACAAACATGTTTATTAATTAATGGTAACCTGGTCACTATGTAATATTATATTGGTTACAAAATAATACATAATTAATAACTGCACAACATTGTAATGATTACTGACTACTGCTGAATTGGTTACTGTGTATCATTGTACTGGTTACTAACTGATGCTTGATTAGTTACTCTGAATACTAATAATATTATTGTGTTTTGTAATTATAACATTGATAAGTGCATATTATTCATTTATTTTTATTCCTTTATATCTAGTTTATTGCGTGTTTTATTGTGTATATGCACTTATTAGGTTATTTATTGATTTCAGGAGAATTCAAGGTCAAAAGTGGAAAAAGATGGAAAATTGGAGCTTAAAATACACATGGTGGCATTTTTGTAAATTCGAGGACTAGGGCTAGCGCCAGCAGCGCTAGTGCCAGCGCTAGCAGCGCTACACACACCACCAGACACTGCACACCAGCGCCAGCAGCGCTAGTGCCAGCGCCAGCAGCGCTAACAGCGCCAACAGCGCTCAACCCTTCACAAGCCAAGCGCCAGCAGCGCTAGGCATAACTTGAGCACACTGCATAGTAGCGCTAGCAGCGCTTGGGACAGCGCCAGCGGCGCTAGTTGGCGTTTTTGAGTACTAAAGGCCAGCTGAAGGAGGAAAAGGAAGTTGATTCGGAAGAGGATTATATTCATGATGATCAGATAGTAAGAAGGAAACTCTAAGTAGGAACTTGAGGACTTATATATATCTTATTCTATTTTTCTAGAGAGGTATCTTGGCAACTACAATTGTAACTCTAATAGGAGGAGATTGAAGGCATGTCAGGCTAAACTCTTACTTTCAGTTCTAAGGGATGTTTGAACCTTTTTCATAATTAATGGTTTAATCAGGTTTTTATTTATTCCTTCTTGCATGAGATTTATTCTGATAATCTGTTTTTAATTGATTATATGTTATCTAATCTTTTGATTTGATTTGGCCAATTGAATTAATTTGATTGATACCATCTGCTAGATTAAGATATAGTATTAAGTAAACGATATTATGTCTGATCATAGGTAGCAATTGATAGTATCTGATTGTGGACAAGCTTTTGGATATTATTAAGATTATTAGAAGGCAAGTTAAATAATTCCTGATTGTGCAATTGTTGCTTGGAATAACCTAATTCTCTCATTCTTTATGCTGCTGTTATATTAAATCTAGACTGATAGTTGTGCCTGATAGTTCCCCATCGCATTAGCTTGCTGTGTTGTGTCTTCCTCTTGCAATGTTGGACAAGAATCGGTACTATGACCAGTCATTAAGCAAATCCCACAAACTTTTGCTGCTGGTGTATTTCCTGTAGCCATTTGTTTAACCAGCACAGTTAGATCAGAAATTTGTTGTTCAAGGTTGCTCGTGGTCATCTCATTCACTCTTGCAGGTGCATGGTTATTCCTTGTCCCATACTGCTGAGAATTAACAGCCATATTTGCAATTAGAGTCCTTGCAGCCTCCGGTGTCTTATCCACTAGTGCTCCTCCACTTGCAGCATCGATCATACTCCGATCCATTGGTAATAGTCCCTCATAAAAGTACTGAATCAGGTGTTGATCGTCTATTTGATGGGGAGGACAACTGGAACACAATTTTTTAAATCTTTCCTAATACTCATACAGCGTCTCTCCGTTGAACTGTCGAATGCCGCATATCTCCTTTCTGATGTTGGCAACTCTTGAAGCAGGAAAGTACTTCTCCAAGAACAGCCTTTTCATGTCATTCCATGACTGTATTGACCTTGAAGGAAGATAGTACAGCCAGTCCTTCGCTAGATCTCCCAGTGAGAATGGAAATGCCCTTAGCTTGATTTGATCCTCTGTTATTCCATGTGGCTTCATGGTTGAACACACCACATGGAATTCCTTCAAGTGCTTGTATGGATCTTCACCTGTGAGACCACGAAAAGTAGGCAAAAGATGAATTAGTCCCGATTTAAGTTCAAAAGCAGCAGTTAAAGTAGGATATTCAATGCACAAGGGTTGTTGATTAAGATTGGGAGTGGCTAATTCTTTGAGTGTTCTGTTGTTATTTGGCACCGCCATTTCTTCTTCTTCCTCTGAATCGGTGGATGATGTATTCGACAGTAATTCAAGTGCTATGTTGAGTCCCGGTGATGGAATTTCGTCTGACTCTGCAGTGATGCCTCGAGCTTGACGAGCTTCTTTCCTTAGCCTGCGTGCAGTTTTCTCAATTTCTGGATCAAAATTCAAATCACCGGATTGAGAGGATCGTGTCATAAACTTCAGGAAGGTAGAGGTAAATATTCCTCTATTGGATGCCATCAAACAAGTGCCCAGGTATGCAAAGTTTTTGAAAGAATTGTGTACTAACAAAAGAAAATTGAAAGATGATGAAAAAATCACTGTAGGAGAGAATGTGTCAGCAGTGCTTCAAAGAAAAATGCCCCCTAAATGTAAAGATCCAGGAATGTTTACAATCCCATGCAGAATAGGTAGTACCAGATTTGAGAAAGCCATGCTAGATCTAGGAGCTTCAATAAATGTCATGCCATTATCTGTATTTGCTTCTTTAAATCTAGGACCTTTGAAACAAACTGGTGTTATCATTCAACTTGCTGATCATACTAACACTTACCCTCAAGGGGTAATTGAAGATGTCTTAGTGCAGGTGAATCAGTTAATATTTCCTGCAGATTTTTACATTGTGGATATGGAAGATGATAGATCTCCAAATCCCTCGCACATCTTGCTAGGAAGGCCATTCTTGAAAACAGCAAGGACAATGATCGATGTGCACAATGGGACCTTGACCATGGAATTTGATGGAGAGAAAATTCAGTTCAATATATATGACGCCATGAGGTACCCTAGTGATGTTGATCATGTTTTTGCCATTGACATCATTGATTCTATAGTGCAGGGATCTTTTGAACAAGACCACAGGGAAAGCTTGGAGATGGCTATTGCTAACAACTTGGACATGGATAAAGAGGAAGAATTTGACCAGAATCAAGAATTGAAGGAAGTTGTGGCTGCATTGCACTCTTTACCAAAACTCACAGATAAGTATGCAGTTCAATCAATTCAATTGCCTATTTCTCATAAAAAATTGTTACCATATGTGGAGCAAGCTCCAATCTTAGAATTGAAACCCTTACCTGTTCACTTGAAATATGCATATTTAGGGACAAATGAAACTTTACCTGTGATTATTGCTAGTAATCTAACCAAAGTGCAGGAAGAGAAATTGTTGAGAGTTCTAAGAGACCATGTCACAGTGTTTGGTTGGACGATAGCAGATATCAAAGGTATAAGCCCCGCGATGTGCATGCATAGGATTCTTTTGGATGACGGAGCAAAGCCCACGAGAGAAGCACAGCGAAGATTTAAATCCACCCATTATGGAGGTAGTCAAGAAAGAGGTGATTAAATTACTAGATGCAGGCATAATCTACCCCATCTCCGACAGTCAGTGGGTGAGTCCGGTACAGGTAGTTCCGAAGAAGTCTGGAATAACTATCATCACGAATGACAATAATGAGTTGGTGCCCACACGGATACAAACAGGATGGAGAGTGTGTATTGACTACAGGAAACTAAATGCTGTAACCAGAAAAGATCACTTTCCTCTTCCTTTTATTGATCAAATGCTAGAACGATTAGCGGGGCATACTTATTATTGCTTTCTAGATGGTTTTTCAGGATATAATCAGATCGTGATTGCACCCGAAGACCAGGAAAAGACCACATTCACGTGTCCATTTGGTACTTTTGCATACCGGAGGATGTTGTTTGGACTTTGTAATGCACCAGGTACTTTCCAGCGATGCATGGTAAGCATTTTTTCTGATCTTTTGGAAAATTGCATCGAGGTCTTTATGGATGATTTCACAGTACATGGTGATTCTTTGGATTTGTGCTTGGAAAATCTAACGCGTGTGCTAGATAGATGTTTGGAAACTAACCTTGTTCTTAATTGGGAAAAGTGTCACTTTATGGTAGAACATGGTATAGTGCTTGGTCATGTTGTGTCAGCTAAAGGTTTAGAGGTTGATAAAGCTAAGATAGATATTGTGTCTGCTTTGCCTTACCCTGCTAGTGTGCGGGAGATTCGCTCTTTTCTTGGACATGCAGGTTTCTATCGGAGATTTATCAAAGACTTCTCGAAAATAGCTCTGCCATTGTGTAAGTTGCTGCAAAAAGATGTGGAATTCCAGTTCGATGAAACGTGCAAGAAGGCATTTGATATGTTGAAGAGCCTATTGACTTCCGCACCCGTGATTCAACCGCCAAATTGGAATATTCCCTTTGAAATAATGTGTGATGCAAGCAATTATGCAGTCGGAGCTGTTTTGGGCCAAAGAGTTGACAAAGTTGTCCATGCCATTTATTATGCCTCTAGAAACATTGAATGCAGCTCAGATTAACTACTCGACAACAGAAAAAGAACTTTTATCTGTTGTTTTTTGCTTTAGATAAATTTCGATCTTATTTACTTGGCACTAAAGTTGTAGTTTATTCTGACCATGCAGCTCTCAGGTATTTGTTGACCAAGAAGGACTCTAAACCCAGGATTATCAGATGGATTCTGCTGTTGCAGGAATTTGACTTGGAAATCAAGGATAAGAAGGGAGCAGATAACTTGGTAGCAGATCACTTGAGTCGATTGATGAGAGATGAGGAGGCACTACCTTTGCATGATTCCTTTCCAGATGAGCATCTCTTTTCTATTCAGGAGGAATTGCCTTGGTACGCGAATATTGTTAATTATTTGGCAAGTGCATTTATTCCCAATGAATTTTCTAAAAACCAGAAGGATAAGCTTAGGAGTGATGCTAGACATTATGTTTGGGATGATCCGTACCTGTGGAAATTTTGTGCTGATCAAATAATCCGTAGGTGTGTGCCTAATACCGAAACATTGTCTATTCTAAATTTTTGCCATTCCTATGCTTGTGGAGGTCATTTTGGACCCAAACGGACTGCTCATAAAGTTTTAGAAAGTGGTTTTTATTGGCCAACAATTTTTAGAGACTCATATCTATTTTGTAAATCATGCGAGAATTGTCAACGAACAGGTAACATATCACATAGAAATCAAATGCCACAAACTCCCATTTTAATTGTTGAGATTTTTGATGTTTGGGGTATTGATTTTATGAGACCTTTTCCTGTTTCTCATGGTAATGTTTACATTCTCTTGGTTGTTGACTATGTTTCTAAATGGGTGGAAGCTAAAGCCACCAAGACTGATGATTCTAAAGTTGTTGCAGATTTTGTCAAAACTAATATAGTTGTCAGATTTGGAACTCCTCGAGCTATCATCAGCGATAGAGGAACTCACTTTTGCAACAGGATGCTAGCAGCACTTTTCCGAAAATATAATGTTTTGCATAAGATTTCTACATCTTATCATCCGCAAAGCAATGGTCAGGCTGAAGTATCCAACCGTGAAGTGAAATCGATTTTGGAGAAGGTTGTCAAGCCAAGCAGAAAAGATTGGAGTCTGCGGTTAGAAGATGCCTTGTGGGCGTATAGAACTGCATACAAAACCCCCATTGGTATGTCTCCGTATAGATTGGTTTTTGGGAAGCCATGTCATTTACCCGTGGAATTAGAGCATAGAGCTTTTTGGGCCATCAAGCAATGTAATATGAGTTTGGATGACGCGGGAATGCATCGGAAGTTCCAGCTACAAGAATTGGAAGAGATGAGGAATGAAGCTTATGAGAGTTCTAGACTATACAAGAATAAAACAAAGGCCTTCCATGACAAGCAGATTTTGAGGAAAGATTTCACCGTTGGCCAACAAGTTCTCCTATTCAATTCGCGGCTGAAGTTATTTCCAGGTAAGTTGCGCTCTCGTTGGGAAGGTCCATTTGTTGTTACTAATGTGTTCTCTCATGGTGCTATAGATATAAAGAATCCAAAGACAGGGAAAGTATTCAAGGTCAATGGACATAGGCTGAAACCTTTCCGTGAAGGATTTTCGATGGAGAGTGTGGAGATGATAGACTTAGTGAATCCACGTTATGAGTGATTGTGGAGAATCGATGTCGGGCTAACGACGTTAACCAAATGCGCTGCTTGGGAGGCAACCCAAGACATCAGATTTGCTTTTCTATCCCTTTTTATTTCTTTATTTGTTTTTTTTTATTTATCTCGTCTTTGCATGATTGTCTTACATTGGGGACAATGTAAGGTTTGAGTGTGGGGGAGGGGTTTAGGTAGGATAGTATAGGGTAGGTTTGCTTTAAATGTGAAAATCTGAGTTGTTTTGAGTTGTTTTGTGAAAAATTTGCTTGGTCAAGTTTTCAAAGGTTTTTGGTTTTAGAATGAAAATTGATGCTAATTGATAGAATTTGTTTGATGCTGAATTAATTGATAAAAGATGATAATGAAGTTAGGACCCATAGTTGACTGATTTAGATTGAGTTGGTATTGCATGAGTACTTGAATGTGAGATACATGTTTACTTGACTGGGTTAGTTGTGGAGTTGACTATGTGCACTGCTTTCATGATTTAGAACTGTTTAACTGCTTATCTTGTTTCTAGGATCATGTGAAGACAAAATCAAGAATTGAAAATTATAAACAAAAATTGAGGAAAAAAAAAACATTTTGTCTCAAAAGGAAAACATGTGGTGGGTTGAGATGGAGCGTAAAACGCACTCACCCATAAACACATGCAATGAGATGGAGCGTAAAACGCACTCGTTGGTGAGAAGAAAAGTGAGATGGAGCATAAAATGCACTCGCTTGAGAAAAGAATGAGGAAGGTGAAATGGAGCATAAAATGCATTCACCTGAATGAAGAAAAAATGAATGGCAGGAAAAAAAAAAACATGTTCTGGTTGTGAGTCAGTGTGCATGGTTGTTGTTCCATATAAACTGAGTTGAGTATCTGTGTTAATCATAGGAGCTGCTTATGTGGTTTCAATTTGATTTAGAGATGTTCAGTGGGGACTGATGGGATTATTGTTATGAATTGATTGATGATGTATAGAATGAATTTCTGTTGATTGGTGTTAGTATTCATGGATGCTAATTGAATTTGAACCTTTGGGAGCTTGGTTGAATAGAATTCAAATGATTCCATTATAACCTTTGTTTGAGTTTACACGAGGACGTGTAAAGACTAAGTGTGGGGGAATTTGATAAGTGCATATTATTTCATTTATTTTTATTCCTTTATATCTAGTTTATTGCGTGTTTTATTGTGTATATGCACTTATTAGGTTATTTATTGATTTCAGGAGAATTCAAGGTCAAAAGTGGAAAAAGATGGAAAAATTGGAGCTTAAAATACACATGGTGGCATTTTTGTAAATTCGAGGACTAGGGCTAGCGCCAGCAGCGCTAGTGCCAGCGCTAGCAGCGCTACACACACCACCAGACACTGCACACCAGCGCAGCGCCAGCAGCGCTAGTGCCAGCGCCAGCAGCGCTAACAGCGCCAACAGCGCTCAACCCTTCACAAGCCAAGCGCCAGCAGCGCTAGGCATAACTTGAGCACACTGCATAGTAGCGCTAGCAGCGCTTGGGACAGCGCCAGCGGCGCTAGTTGGCGTTTTTGAGTACTAAAGGCCAGCTGAAGGAGGAAAAGGAAGTTGATTCGGAAGAGGATTATATTCATGATGATCAGATAGTAAGAAGGAAACTCTAAGTAGGAACTTGAGGACTTATATATATCTTATTCTATTTTTCTAGAGAGGTATCTTGGCAACTACAATTGTAACTCTAATAGGAGGAGATTGAAGGCATGTCAGGCTAAACTCTTACTTTCAGTTCTAAGGGATGTTGAACCTTTTTCATAATTAATGGTTTAATCAGGTTTTATTTATTCCTTCTTGCATGAGATTTATTCTGATAATCTGTTTTTAATTGATTATATGTTATCTAATCTTTTGATTTGATTTGGCCAATTGAATTAATTTGATTGATACCATCTGCTAGATTAAGATATAGTATTAAGTAAACGATATTATGTCTGATCATAGGTAGCAATTGATAGTATCTGATTGTGGACAAGCTTTTGGATATTATTAAGATTATTAGAAGGCAAGTTAAATAATTCCTGATTGTGCAATTGTTGCTTGGAATAACCTAATTCTCTCATTCTTTATGCTGCTGTTATATTAAATCTAGACTGATAGTTCTAGGTTATATGATAGTTAGAGTCTCTTGAGGCGATTGTCACATTAGATTTACACATAAGGAGAATTGCGGATAATTAGCGATTGCGGTTATCTAGGGTTATTAGTCTCATTGAAGGATAAATATTGTTAAACTTGATTTTCCCATAATTGTGATAAGGTGATACTGAACTGAAGAACTGAAGCTTTTTATTCATTGATCATCCTTAATTACTTTTGTTAGTTTAGTGAATCAAACTCAAAAACCCCTCATTAATAGAAATAATAGGAATGTTAGAATAAGTAAAAGATTAATTCACTTCTCTGTGGGATCGATCCTTGCTTGTCATTATACTAAGTTTTGTGCTAGTAGAGTGTTAGTAAGGTATTAATTTTGGAGTGTAAAACGACAGCTCCCAAACATTGAGTTGTTTACTTTACTATATTTATTCTGTTTTCAACCAACAAAAATGAATTCAGATGTACTTTATTCTAACAAAACTTAATTTGGGTTGTAGGTTGAGACATCCAACTTGGTGATTTTCACTGTTTATGATGTTGCAAAACAATATATTGTAGACATCGACCAAAAGACATGCACATGTCGTAAATTTCAGTACCAGGAGATGCCTTGTCCGCACGCTGCTGCTGTTATGAACAAGCGAAATTTGAGCTGTTATGATTTTTGCTCAAAACATTACTTCAAAACAACTTTGGCCGACACATATTCAGGTTCTATAATGCCGTTAGATGACAAAGAAAACTGGGATATACCAGAGGAAGTAAGAAACATATGTGTAAAACCACCGAACACAAGAAGACCAGCGGGAAGACCAAAAATAGGAAGGTACAAACACGGGTCTAAAGTCAAAATACAAAACAAATGCAGCAGGTGTCAAGAAAAGGGACACAACAGGAAAACATGCAATAATTCACCTGTTTTAAGACCAAAAAAAGGTCTGATATAGTGTAATTACATTAAGAGTGTAAATACATAGATACATAATTGTTTACTATTAGTAACCATTATAAAAATGGTTGGTAACATTTTTGGTTGTGTACAGTAAAACAAATTGTTATTGGTTACTATTTTAATTTCTGATTTCATTATGAATTTCCAATAAACAAAATTGTTATTGTTTGGATATTGACCTAACATTTTAGCTTAAATATCTGGTATACTCTGACATGTACATTTTATAATTGGTATATGTCCTGAAACAAGCTTGTAAGTCTCTGGTTACTATACAAACAATAATTGTTTACCTTTTTATACATATTTGGTTATAGCCTGTACATCCCAAACAATTTAGCAAACACACCCTAAAAGAAATAAATACAAACCAACAAACAATGTTACTTTCATTACTGTTAAAAATCTCAAATATTAACTATAGAATAAAAATAAAATGCCTCATTTATTACAACAATAGTTAAAAAAAACCATTACATAAAAGTAATACAAATATAATAAATAAGTAACCAAACAGTTAAATAACTGTAATCATAACATGTTTTAATGGTAACCACAAAACAAAACAACCAAATTATCCTCTAATAAATATAGCATCATGTAAAGAATGTGATATTGTTTGTTTAGGAAACCCAAATATACTCTGACATTTAAATTTCACAATTGATATATGTTCTGAAACAAGATTGTAACTCTCTGTTTACTATAAAAATAATAGTTGGTTACCTTTATATACATGTTTGGTTATCAACTGTACATCTCAAACACAAGTCAAACACAACTTATAATGATAATTTCATTACTGTTAAAATTCTCAAATATGTGTTCCCATCTACATAAGATCCAATAAACATCACTAACTCATAACCCATACAAAATTGTTGTGAATATACCAAAAAATTACAAAACTCGATTCATAAATACAAAACAACGAAATCCGAACTAATCAAAATCTGGAACAAAACTTCCTGGAAATTCTCTTTCAGACTCATATCCCTCCAACTGTTTGTTCCTTACATGCATATACAGGTTTGTGCATAACTTCTTCCGATAATGCGCAATGGGGAATGGGATAGTATTTTCATCAACTTTTTGATGAATGACATGCTCAGCGAAACATATCGTGAACATCCCGCAGTCACTACACACACAAAAAACATATAATAATGTCAGACCTATATGAAAAAATTAAAAAATTGGAAACAATGTAACCCTTACCCCTCGACTTGTTCAGGAACCGCCTCTGCAAATTCCAACTCAATTATATCTTCTTCCTCCTTGTTGCGAAATGGTTCACTGCTAAAGTCAATGTCAGACCTAGCCCTCCAAAATCACTCTTGCGCAATAAAGTTGGGAGAATAAATATGTATGGCTCACAAACATCCATAATTTTTGTTTGCATTGATTTCTTTTTTGGCCGAAAAGAATTATAAACAGTTAGACGTCTACGGTGCACATCAAATGTCAACAAAAATCAATGTTCCGGTAATGACATATGAATAGGGAATAACACATAATCAACATTTCTCCATGGTGTGTTGACATCCATAAACAGCCCATGGATGTATTCATCAACAGCCAGAACACTCCTATCTTCATTTTTACTGGTATACTCCTCAAAAAGAGCGGTTATCTTGTTATGAAACCAGCAGTCCGTAGTCGTTACCCTCGTTTGAACACTGTCGGAATGTCTGGCCAACTTACGCAAATAATAAAACGCTACATTGATGTGCTGAACCATAAAAAAACATATATTATTACACAGATGCTGAAAAATATAAGTAGGTAATGAATGTAACCAACTTTGTTCACACTAGTTACTACCCAACTAAAAAATGTAACCATAGCTACAAAAACATAATTATTTAAAAAAAGAACTCACATCGTCGTCTAACCATTCTCCAGGAGTCTTCAATTTATAGAACCACATTTTTGATGAAATTGGCACAGACCCAAATAAAAAAGCAGGTTCAATATTATTGTTCTTTCCAGGAAATTTGTCGGTCCTTCAATAAAAAAGCATATTAGTATACACATTAACATTAACAATTTCAGTATTAGCATACATTACACAAAATCAGACTTTAACATACAATAATTAACAAACTAATCAACAACTTAATAGTAAACAGTAACCAAAACAGTAACTAATACATAACAAAACAGTAACCAAAATATAAAATATAAGTAACCATAAAATAATTTAATAGTAGCCAAAACATGCAACATTATATACTCAATAATACTCAGTAATAATCATAATATGACAGTAACCAAAAATATCATATGACAGTAAATAAAACAGGGATATAATGTAATCAAAAATAATTTAACCAATATGCATATACCTAACAATTACATAGTAACTAACATACTGACCAAAAAACCATTTTGTGAAAACAAAAATGGTATCCAATTTATAATATAACAATAACAATAACATGATAAAAGCAGTAACCAAAACATAAAATAATAGTAACCATAACAATTATTTAATAATAACCATGTATTAAAAAAAAAAATTGACGTGTTTAATAAAAAAACTATAGCATTCTTAACAATAAAAAACAAACCTTTTCCTGTTGTTTAGACCAATTTTGAACCATTGTTCAAACAACGCATCTTCAAACTTTGATGGCATCTCCATACATACTTTCGGAAATGCTGAACGAAATAAAAGAGTTTGCCTAGCACCCACGGCGGTAGACGATGAACCAGCCGATCCAAACATTGTAGTATATGGAGACCGCAAAATGGCACTCTTTGCATGCTCACGTGCAGGTCTACCAGCGGTTTTATGAGCACTCTTCTCTAACTCATCGCATTGAATTATGTCCTGTGTCGTCAATATCATTTGATCAAGAACAGAATTGTTTTCTCCCTCAAATTTATCACCCTGTTTATATTTAAATAAACAAATAATAATATAATAGTAACCAACACACAATGTAATAGTAACAAACCAATGATATGACATCGAACATAATATATATAATAGTAACCATACCACAATATAATAGTAACCATAACCAAATTAATGTAAAAATAATGATGGCATCACAATTATACCACTAACCTCAGGAGGAACATACACAACAATCTCTTTTCCAGTGCATTGGCTTAATATGTCAAACGATGGCATGTCACTATTTTTGCCAATCTGTGCAAAATTAAAAACAACCAATTAATCATTAAAAACAAAAGACATATAACACAACAAAACAAACAAATATGTCTAACCTTGACATTTTCTGCATCATCATTAATTTTAATTTCATGATGTTCTTCATCCACAACATCACAAACAACTTCATTACCAATATCAATCTCATTATTATCATTCTTCTCAACAAAATCCAACACAACATCACCATCATCATTCTTATTCAGTTTATAACCATCACTAACATCCTCATCAACATGGGGGTCTTCGCACTCTTTAACATCTACAACATCTTTAACAGCTTCATCAACCATAACAACATCTTCAAGCCCTTTAACAATCTCAGTTTCAAAGTCAACATTCTTCCCATCAACTTTTAGCCCATCCTCACCAGCTTCATTATCTTCATTATTGTTACCCTTAACAATATCATCATCATCATCAACAACATCATCAGGTACGCCAGCTTCATCATCGTCATCATCACCATCATCATCATCACCGTCATCATCAGAATCAGAATCGTCATCAACTTTTTTACCCCAATAATTTTCATGCGGCGTAACTCATCTCTGACAATGGACCTAAAGTCCCTACATAACTGAACATGTAAGAAATACATATCATCCTTAATATCATCCCGCAATTTTACAATGTCTTTCTTAATTTCAGAAACTTTCTTCTCCAACGGTCTAAACCGTGACTCAATTTCATCTTTATCCTCAGACATACCGAATCCAGTGTTGTCAGCCTTTCCTTTCTTTTCAACCTTCTTAACAACATCCTTCCCATTAAAAAATTCTAGGCCGCCCAAATCAAGCCGATTCTTCTCCTTAGACGTGGGAGTCAAACTTTTTACTCTCAACTGACAAAAATAAGTACGGTTAGTATAACATCTGACAAACATTGTACAAATACAGTATAAAAATAGTAAATAACAAATCATAAAACATAATTAGTAACCAACTACATCTATACATGTAACCAAATGTACATAAATCAGTAACCAAATCAATGAATAAATGTAACCACATATTTGTATAACAGGATAACCAACAAAATTGTTATAAGCAACATGAGGCTAATTTAATTTAGTAACCAAATGTGTATATTCAGGTAAAAAAATACATTGCTATTATTAACATACACCTAAATAATCATTAACCAAATGATTATATAAAGATAAGTAACTACATTTTAACGTTAAAATTCACAAAATGTAATCAATAACTAAATATATAACTAAAGGCAACCAATTATACTATTAATAGTAAACTTCATACCTGTCCGGAACAAAATACTAAATCATTCAACTTGTCGTTCGTAGGCGGCTTCACTAGCTCCTTCCATCTAAACAAACGGACATCCGACGGATACTCATCATTGCATATGCCTCGAGTTTTAAATGTCGGAATGATTTCAAACATAAACACTTGAAATACATAAGGTAGCCCATTCAACTTGTACAGTTTTGAATAATGATCCTTGTAGAAATTATATATTGACGCACCATTCCTTCCTTTCTTCAAACGCCCCTTCAACGCATTAGATAAAGAATACTTTGTCATCTCGAATGCAACTTTCCCCCAAGGAAAACTACTAACATCACCATAACATAAAAAATTTAACAATGCCCCATCCACATAATTTTCAGAAACTGTGGATAAAATGAAATTACACACCAAAAAAATCAAAGACATCTTGACAACCTCATTATCATCATCAAAAACTGCCTTCCGATAAACCCTACCAATACTACAACGCGTTACAGCTTCATCCCCAAAAAACTTTTCAATAAGCAAATTCTCCCTACCTTTATACGCAGATATATCATCCTCGCCCTGCCATCTCAACCCAGAAATTAAACAAAACTCTGGCAAACCAAATCTGACCCTTTGATCCCCAAACAAAAACCACATTTCACCATCATCAGTCTGGTGAACCTCCCTTACAAGAGCATGGTGAATAATTTGGGAATACATTTGGTGCTGATCACCAAACTCCAAAAAATTCCCAAAACATGTTGATTTAAACACCTCCAACTGATTTTTGTTCAATTTCTTCGCAATAGTGCTGGGGACTTCCACATCACACCAATATATAACTTTCCCGGTAAATTTTCTATTGCATTCATCATAATACTTATCCCATAACTGCAAATAAACAAAATCAGATTTGCACAATTATTATTAACAAACATGATAAATACCATAATCAGTTACACATTAACAAACACATTATATCATATTATAAAAAACTTAATATACAATATACACATAAGCCAACAAAAGACTAAAAAAAGTTTTCAACATCCCACATTGACTGCACAAAAATAGTTACCATATCATAATATAAAAGTAACCATAACATAATAATGCAATAACCAAACAGTTATATTATATAATCTACTGCTAACCAAAATATTAACAAGATGTAATGCATATCAGTTATATCGTAGTAACCAAACAGATATATCATACTATCCAAAACAAGTTTTCATGGTAACCAAAATATGAACATGTAGACCAAATTCATTTCAACCAACAAATGTATACTACAAATATACATGGTAACCATACCAACATAAAAAAGTAACCAATATACCAAATTAAGGGAACAATAATATATTCCAAATCATAAGCAAACATTAACAACAAACATATTAAACAAGTAACCAATTAGTTATATGATAATAACCAATATATTTGTACATGGTAACCAATACATAGATAAACATATAAATCAACCAAAATTTAGTCAACCAGGTATACAAAAGCAAATATATGGCAACCATAACAACAACAAACAGTAACCAAAGTCTCAACTCAAGGGAACAAAAATGGTATCAATATCATATTATTACATTAACCAAAAATACTCAACAGGTAACCAAATATACCAAATCGATTGAAGACATATGGTATCCAAACAAAAAATATAACAATAACCAAGCAATTATGAAATAGTAACCAAGCAATTTTAAAAAATTAACAAAATTTAAACTAACAAACTAATTACAACAAAACATTTATATTATCAAAAATAACAAAATTTAAACTAACAAACCTTCAAAATTCTTTCTGTTGAAATTATGTTCTGGCTAAGCTCTTGACCTTCTGACTTAACTAACTGCGCTTCAGAATGTTTCATATCACTATGAAGCACCAACGTATCCTCCCTCTTAGTCGATTTCTGAACTTTACTCTTCTCCCCCTTCCCCTTGCTTTCAACAACAAATTTCTTCAAATCCTTTACAGAATCATCCTCCGTATTTCTCTTTCTCTTACCAAACTTCTTCATTGTCTCAGAACGCTAGGGAATACGAACAGATATAGATAAAGGGTTTAAAACCTAAGATTGATAAAAGGGATGTTGAACGATATAGAAGACGGACAGAAATAATGGCGAAGACGAACAAAAATTGGGATAATGGCGAATAATGATAATGGCGAACAAAAACAACTGATCGAACGATAGAGAAGAAGAACAGAAAGAGAAAAAAGGTTGCAGCATACAAACAAGGGTTTAAAACAGATGATTGATAATGGCGGTTATCACGTATTTCAAAACAAAATTGGTTTCTAATTTGTCATATCAGTTGTTAATATTAATCCCTAAAATTAAGGACTTATAATTATATTAATATCGTAAATAAAAATAAAAAATGTCATATTTTTGTAATTATTTTTTATATGTATGATTTTTGTAATTATTTTTAAAAAGGTACTAATATATGTAATTCTTCCAAAAATGTATGCATGGTTGGTGAACTGGACAAGACAAGGCCACTTGGGCTTGTACTAAAGTTACAAATTTGGGCCATTAGAGAAAAGCCCGTTAGCATTTCGTCTCACGGAAAAGGACACCCATTTTAATTGATCTATAATTTAAGACAAAAACATAGGTTGAAGAGCATCTTTTAGGTACCTAAATGACAAAATACAGTAGGAGTAGGAATTTGATCTATCTTCAATGGATTCCATATTTATCTCTTTTCATGATCCCTAATCATATAAAATCAACTACTTTATGTTTCTTGCGATTTTCCTAATTAAATAGCCTCTTTTAAATTATCAAATCCAATGTACTTTTTTGTTTTAAAAAATAATAACCAACGTGCTAACATATATTATAGATAATATTCCTTCCTATCAATGTTTCTTGATGTGATTACTTTGCCTCTTTCTTAATCAATCATTAATTTTGAATGCTACCTTT
This sequence comes from Aralia elata, assembly GCA_034770075.1. Taxonomy (NCBI): domain Eukaryota; kingdom Viridiplantae; phylum Streptophyta; class Magnoliopsida; order Apiales; family Araliaceae; genus Aralia; species Aralia elata. Next base: position 861,725 of record CM068385.1, on the reverse strand, counting down.
GAAGAAATGAATTGAATGAAAATAAATAAATATATTTGGTAATTGTTCACGTCGATAAATCATTGTAAGGGATTGAAAAATTTATCCCATTATATTCCCTTATGCTACGTTTAGATTGAAGGAATGAAATGAAGAGTGGAATGATTCATTCCATTCTAGTTGGAATGAGTTATTCCATATGTTTTCTCTCCCTCAAGGAACCAAACACAATTTTTTTAATTCCAATTGTAACCAAACACAATTTTTTTCATTCCATAAGAATGAATCATTCCATTCTCTCTCCTATTCCATCAATCCAAACGTAGCATTAATGTTTATTTCTTGGTGAACTGTTGAAATGTGATCAATTCCAACGAAATAAATAGATGAATGTAATAATTATGCAATCTTATTGCACCTACCCAGTGCTCGCTATCACCAGCAACCAAACATAAACTTGATATGTTAAAAAATTATTTTATCCTTTCCTATATTCTATTCATTCGATCCAAATTAACAAAATCTTTTAATTACAATAAATCTTCTTCGATAATTGTTGGTCCCCAAAATCAATCCTTATTTACCTTCGAAAAGAATAAAAAAAACCCGTACGGTTTTGAACATCTTCCTAGCAGCCGAAAGACTCTGATCCGAATATCAGCTGGAATCATTTTCTTTTTAAGTTCAATCTGCAGAACTAGTAACTTATAGGTGTAATTTAACTTACGCATGGCATATACACGCTTAGACTTCTACAATTCCCCCAAAAAGAAAATTTCCGTTTTGACCTTTTCAGAGTTCATTTGTGAAAAGTTAAATTTTAATTTTATAGCATATTATAAATTATTCCCTTCCGTTTCAAAATTAGATGTATAATTTGACTTTTGAGGTCAAACGACAACATATTAAATTTTAAAATTAGTATGACTCGCAAAAGTTTAAAATGAAATAATTTTTGTGATTAATAATTTTTGTTATATATTATACAATATAATAATTGTATCAACTAAAATTAAATAAATTACATCAATTTAAAATTTAATATGCCGTCATTAGATCTCAAAAGTCAAATTGCATGTCTTATTTTAAAACAGAACTATAATATGTTTCGGTTTTTTGAACGGTTTGATAAAAAATAAATAAAAATTTCAGAAATAAAACTCTGTTTGAAGCTGTTATCATTATTCCTTCCCATGCAGTCCATTTATGTAGACTCTTGTCGAGATTAGAGTGTACATAGGCTAAATATATACTAGCATAGATATTGGTTGGTACATTGAGATAAATTAAACACACCAAACCAAGAATAATTAAGATGCTCTTCAATCTATTGATCTACACAGAGACACAGACACACACACACACACACACACACACACTCACACACACACACACTCACACACACACACACACACATATATATATATATATATATATATATATATATAAACGATTTGATGGATGTAAGGATCATATATATATATAGGTGAAGAATTACACGTACCAAAACATTCTACCAGTGCTTGTGCTTCAACCTCAGCTTTCCATTCATAAGGTGACTTGATGATTTTCATTTTATGATTAATGATTACTTTTCCTTTTCCCATATATTCTTCCTTCTTCTGTTTTTTTGGGTACAACTATTCTTCTTGTTCGTATAATATTTACATAATTACCGTTTGTTTTTCCAAATTATATATTAAGCAACTTTTAGATTAATTCTTTTGGATTAATTGGCTGTTTTAAGTAGGTCCAAATAATCAGCGGACTTTGTCAAAATTTGAAAAACAAAGGGTTGGGGAGTTGCCTCTTTTTTTTTTTTTTCAGATTTTTAAAGTTATAAAATTTCACAGTCTGAAAAATATAAATTAAACAAGAATTCAAACAGGCTGATCATATTACCCCGAATAAATGGCAGTAACGTGGTTTAGTTGAATAATGCTAGCTAGCTAATTAATAGATGTCACCATGCAAACTAATTATACTCCTGGCTTCCAAGCTTTCCACGATAAAAATCTCATTCCCAGTTTTTTTCTCTAAAATAATAAATCATTTTTTAAGAAAAAGAAGAAGTATAGAACGATACAATAAATATCCTCAATTACCATTACAAATAAATTAGCACGCACTATTTAAACAAAGATAAGGCCAAGGAAACGTGAAATAAAGATGTTAACTTTAAAATTCGTAAATTTTACAAATAGAGCTCTTTTGTAGAACCGAGGGAGTGGTTATTTTTGTTAATAAAAAAATTGATTGTTATATATGTTAAAATAAATTATCTAAACAAATAATGGACTAATTTGTTATATATATATATATGTGTATGTGTGTGTGTGTGTGTTATTGATGAAGAAGATGAGATTTGGTGCATATATGCTTTATTTACTGATCAAACGTACGACGTTAACAGATTTGATACTTTACTGATCTTCTTAATTATTAATTACTGCAGGCTAGCTGAGCATATATAGATCAAAGGTAGAATTGAACAAGGTATATAGGTAGGTAGGTATAGCATCATAGCATGTGGAAACTTGTATTATCTCAAGGTCAAGGGGAGGAGGATCCAGGGTTGAAAAGTGTGAATAATCATATTGGTAGACAGTTTTGGGAGTTTGATCCAAATCTTGGTACACCCGAAGAACGAGCTCACATTGACAAACTTCGCCAAGAGTTTCATAAAAATCGATTTCAAGTTAAACATAGTTCTGATCTTCTAATGAGATATCAAGTAAGAGCTAATTATAATATATATATATATATATATATATATATATATATATTCAAACACCCACTGAATTCTATTGTGCAATTTTCTTTTATTAAAACACTTGGACTACTACTACCACGTACTTCCTCCTCCGTTGCAAAATATAATAAGTATCTTATTTTTTTGCGTATCATTTTGCTCTTATATATATTTGGGAGGATGAGTAGGAAAATAAAAGATAACTAGATAAGTTTTATGAGTAGTTAATTATATTGTACAACCCTGTCAATACTAATACTTAATGAGTACTGACTTAATTTAGTTGTACAGTATAGCTAACGAGGCTAAACTAGATAAAATTTGTCTACGTACCTACCTAACACAATTGAGCGAGTGAGTATTATTATGTTGGGTTGCTAATTAACTAATTTTTTTGGTCACTAATTGTGGATAGTTTGAAAGAGAGAAATCCTGGAACTTTGGTGATGATGAGATGAAAGTAGGAAGTGAAGGAGAAATTAGTAGTAGTGGTGGTGCGGAAGGAGTGAAAATGGCACTTAGCAGGGCCTTGAAATTCTACTCAACTATTCAGGCTGATGATGGCCACTGGCCCGGTGACTATGGTGGCCCATTGTTTCTTCTTCCTGGCTTGGTAAACCCATGGCTAGCTTTTCCTTTGATAATTAAGGATTTGAAGGCTATTAATTTACTTATTCATAATTTTGTATAGGTTATTGGGTTGTATGTCATGGGAGTCATGGATACAATTTTGGCCAAGGAACATCAAAGGGAGATATGTCGTTATATATACAACCACCAGGTACTACTTTCTTCTTCTTCTTCTTCTTGTAATATATAATAATCATTGATAATTAATTAGCTTGCATAATTACGTACTGCCATTTTTATATATTGATAAATACAAAATATATCATTTACATTTTATGACTAAAGAAAGAGGGGTGGAGTATTGGAGTGCAGAATGTGGACGGAGGGTGGGGATTGCATATAGAAGGGTGCAGTACTATGCTGTGTACTGCTCTCAATTACATCACACTCAGATTATTGCTAATACGAGGAGGAGGAGGAGGAGACGATCAAATTAGAGATGAAGCTGCTACTGGAGGAATTAATGGAGGCAGCAGCCTGGAGAAAGGTAGAAGATGGATTATTGATCATGGCGGAGTTACCTACATTCCCTCCTGGGGAAAATTCTGGCTCTCGGTACCCTTCATATCATTCTGTACTAATAATATCTCTCTATTTTCTTGGCAAAAGTTGTATAAAATTAAATTATGGTTTTATAAATGTATCTCTTATTCTAATTTTGGGAGAGATGGAGTCTGTGTGTGTATATATATATATATGTATGAATGTATGTATGTGTGATTAATAATTTATATGTATATATATATATATAGATACTGGGAGTATATGAGTGGAGCGGCAACAACCCTCTACCACCAGAGATGTGGCTTCTTCCTTATTTTCTTCCACTACACCCAGGTTAGGTTAAATAACTTTCTCTGTTTCCTATTCATGAAATATTTCTCTCTCCCTCCCTCCCTCTCTCTCAAGAACCTCCCCTTAAAAACTTTAAAAATGTCTCAGCTCAGCTCAGCTCAGCTCAGGCATTGGGTGGGTAAGGTTTATGTATGTAATGTAATGTAATGTATGTTTTGCAGGACGTATGTGGAACCATTGTCGGATGGTGTACCTGCCCATGTCATACTTATACGGGAGGAGGTTTGTGGGACCAATCAATTCCACTGTTCTATCACTAAGAAGAGAGCTCTATACACATCCCTATCATCAAATTAACTGGGATTTGGCTAGAAATCAATGTGCTAAGGTGCGTTCCTATTCGTGTACTTATAGTCCCATTTACAAAAACAATTCGTGCCGCAATTTATTATACATATTGATAATAGTATAAAATGACACAATATGAATTATCCTGTCATCACTATTAACCTAAAAACTTATTATCTTTAGGAGTAAACATAAACATGAAACGAAAATACATCCCTGATAGTCGTGAATTTTGCAAATGTGGCTCTTTTTGTGGAACACAGAGTATATATTAATTAATTTGACTATATGTATTTGTCCAGACAACTTATTCAAATTAATTTGATTAAATATTCAATGTGATTTTTTTATCAATTAATGGATGCAGGAAGATCTGTACTATCCGCATCCGTTAATACAAGACATGCTGTGGAGTTGTTTGCACAAAGGTGTAGAACGACTACTCATGCGATGGCCCTTGTCTAAGATGAGGCAGAGGGCTCTAACTACTGCAATGCAACATATCCATTATGAGGATGAAAACACCAGCTATATATGCCTTGGACCCGTTAATAAGGTACGTAGCGTAGCCTCATAATTTATGACCCCCTAATTAATAATGCACAAATTCCTTTTAAAACTGTATTTTATGTTTATATATTCACACAGCTTGTCCTTCATAAAAAATAAAAAAAATGAGCATAGCGACAAATAGTTATGCATTAACTCTCGGTCTAAATCATATGAATGGTGTGGTATGTGGCTTTAGCGACTTAAAAGTAAACATTGTGTCGCTACTATGTGACGCTCAAAGTTGTTTTGGACTAAAGAACTACTAAATTTCTATGATTTAATTTCCGCTGTATAAAACCATACCCTAAAGTGATAAATATCGTTCATCTATAAACTTGGAAGAAATAAGTTTTAAACTTTCCCTGAATGAAAACAATTTAACTTTTCTGCAATGACAAGTTAAGAAATTGAGAATCCCAGATCAAGAATGTAGTTGCTCAATTGCTTCATTGTCATGGAATGTGAATATTACACGTGTAATTAATCTATATAGATTTTGGTGACTACTTGCGTGGACTATTTGATATTTATAGAATGACCTTTGAGTACAGTTTCCTTAGTTCTTGACCCTTTTCTGAAGTAGATATTAGTTATAGCTTCCTTCTGTTCTTAAACCCTTTGAAATAATTGAACGAAATATATACATACTCAAAAATATTACTCTCTTAATTATGTTGAAGTAGGTACTAAACATGGTCTGTTGTTGGGTGGAGGACCCAAATTCAATGGCAAATATATTGCACCTCTCCAGGATAAAAGATTATCTGTGGGTGGCTGAAGATGGCATGAAAATGAAGGTACTGTTCAATTATACATGAATCTGAGAGTAGTATATGAGATAATTTAAAACTTATTAGCTTGCAATAAATATATTGCATTTTTATGAACTACTAGTAATTAATAAGTACAAAACAAACTTTTCACTACATATATATAGGGATATAATGGATCGCAGCTATGGGATGTTGGTTTTGCTGTTCAAGCAATACTCTCAACTGGCCTGGTTGATGAATACGGCTCAATGCTTAAAAAAGCGCATGATTTCATTAAAATCTCACAGGTGAGTATTTTAGCACTTGCACTTTAATTTCTTCCATAACCATGCATCATTTCATTAATTATGTTTGATAAATATTAATCTAAGCTTTAATTAGTTATGATTTGATTTTGGTACATATATATATAAAGGTTAGAGAGGATAGTCCGGGAAATCTCAGTTCATGGTATCGTCACATTTCCAAGGGCGGATGGCCCTTCTCTACACCAGATAATGGTTGGCCTGTATCAGATTGCACTGCAGAAGGTTTGAAGGTAGCTAGTATTGATTTTCCCATAATACATTATGTGAAGAAACTAGAGCATGGTGATTAGATTGATGCATGCATTATTATAGATTCTATCAATGGAAAAATGTGGTCTGACTAATGTACTTTTGTTGATATAGTGTGCTCCTTGCGTCTTATTGGAACAATATGTACATCATAGAGTACAAGAGCAACTACACTTTTGCAAATGTTTATCATCATATCAGTGTGTTTCCTAAAAAAAATTAAAAATAACAATAAAAATTGCTTTATAATTTGAATGCATGTTCTTCCTTGGAAATGTTGAAAGCCTGTGTCGCCTTTTTGGCAATTAAAATCTTTGTAAGCCAGAAATTGCAAGGGTTGATTTGTGATAATAGCGAAAGCCAAGGGTATATAGTGTTTTGTTCACGTGTCTTTATATACATACAAATATAGGGATATATGTAATATTCCTATGAGAACATCCTAAACAAATTGGCACGATTATATTCTCGTTCAGATATGAGAAATGATAATCTCGAAAATATGCAGGCTGCACTCTTGCTATCAAATATGCCTTTTGACATTGTTGGAGAAGCAATATCACCAGTTCAATTATATGATGCTGTTAACTATATTCTATCCCTTCAGGTACCGTACTAATTCTATCCCTTCAGGTACCGTATCATGTCATAACTATTTATTTTTGCATTGGATGGACTTCATTTTATTTATTGGTAATGTCGATGTTGAAGCACTTAATTTAATCAATGTTATCCACAACTTGTATAGTTCACGTTCTTTGACTCTACCCATGAATTATCCAGTAATAGGTCTTTCACGATAAGATCTACCCATACAACAACGGTATTTAATTATAAAAGTTGGTTGGGTAGCTAACCATGTTAGTCCGTTCTTGCAAGAGGGTTTTAGCATAATTAATTAACCCTATTACAAGTGCGTTTCTATAGATTATGCTAATCAGGTTCAAAACATCGAACACTATATATGATGCAACTTACTTAAAGATTGTAGTTACCTAGCTAGAAGAAATCAAGTTGAAAGGACTAGCTTCATAGAAATATATATATATATATATTATATGTGTGTGTGTGTGTGTGTGCGCATGTGTGTGTTTTTATTAAACTAACACTTCTTTTGAGATTAATATAGAATTGCACCGGAGGTTTTGCATCATATGAGCTCACAAGATCTTATGCCTGGTTAGAGGTAAGGCAGTCTTGATCTCCCCTCAAGCACAGAAATAGTAACAAATGAAATAGAAGAGTTTATGCACCCTCTCTGTTTCTCTTGTAGCTACTCAATCCAGCTGAAACTTTTGGAGATATCGTTATAGATTATCAGTAAGAACAACAAACTTAATTTCAAGCACTTTCCAATATGTTCTTGATCATATATAACGACAAAAGAAATGAGAATTTAAAAAAACTCGCTTCTTATATTCTATTACTTTCATCCACTCTTGCACGAACTATATGGTGTATGCATTCTGTTATCTAGTATACGGAGTTAACATAATGTTGGAATACAAAAAATTGGAGTAAGTTTGATTTTTTGAAGTCACCTTGAGATATTTTAAAATTGAAAACTGATGTTATTCGTTCAAATCTTGTAATTAGTAGTACTTAGGTAATTTGCAATGTTTATAACTGTATTGACTAAAACTAAATAAATTCATATCAATTTTAAGTTTCAATTTGACTTCAAAAAGTCAAAACTGCTCTTATATTTTGGAAGGGTGGGAGGATTATAAATCATGTCATAGTCCTTTCCATGAAAATTGGTCTGCCTTTTAACATTGATAGCCTATTAATGTAGGTATGTAGAATGCACTTCAGCAGCGATTCAAGGCCTTAAATCTTTCATGAGATTATATCCAGGATATAGGAGGAAGGAGATTGAAGCATGTATTGCAAAAGCAACTAACTTTATTGAGAGCATACAACTGCCTGATGGCTCATGGTATGTCTTCTCCTTTTGAATCTCATTTAGACTCGGCAATAATTGCCACATTATTATCTCGATCGAGGAGGGATATAATATTATAGACAAAAGTAAATATTTAAACTGCAGCACTCAAAAAATACGCCTGGTTGATATATAAGCCTTCGTGAGAAACAAAGGATCAAAGATAACAAAACGTTAATTTTTTTTTTATTTTTTTTTCCCTTTCAATATGAGTTGGACTAACTAGAGTTGTATCGAGTACATATAATATATAGAACTGTCTAACATGGGTAATATATATAAACATGGTTAGGTATGGCTCTTGGGGAATCTGCTACACCTATGGGACATGGTTTGGAATTAAGGGGTTGGTGGCTGCTGGGAGGACTTACCGAAATTGCTATAGCATCAGAAGAGCTTGTGATTTCTTATTATCCAAACAACTTGGTTCTGGTGGATGGGGAGAGAGCTATCTTTCATGCCAAAATGAGGTGTACATTTTTACACAACTTAAGCATCTTTTACTTTCCATCCCCATTCTGTATAAAAGTTACTCCTATTTATTTATGAAAAAAAAAGAGAGAGTTAATTTTGCAGCATTTCATCCAATACTTAATAAGGACGAGAAAAATATATATATATACCATTACCAGGTTCTAATTATACTTATCTTGAAATCGATCAAAGACAATATACTGAATTCATCATCATATAATTTTTAACCATTTACAATTTTATTTGTAACATCATATATATTCCTTTCACAAGGAAATTTGAGTTTCGTCTCACTTTGATTTGTTTTTAATGTGTAAAAAGGTATATACAAATATTGAAGGAAACATTTCGCATGTAGCAAATACTGGATGGGCTATGCTAGCCCTGATAGAAGCTGGGCAGGTAGGTGTAACTAAATTCTAATATATAGTAGTTTCTAAGCTTTATTGACTAAAAATATAACAGGTAAACTGCAGTAAATCTAAGTTTAAACATATAAAATATTGCTTATTTATTGTGGTTTTATTATTAACAATGCTTTGGACAATATATGTATATAGGCTCAGAGAGATCCTACCCCACTCCATCGTGCTGCAAAGGTGTTAATTAATTCCCAAATGAAAAATGGTGACTTTCCACAGCAGGTCTCTCTCTCACTCTGTCTCTCTGATTATTAATTAACTTTGATAGCTAGGGAAGTTATATAAATATAATAAACTGAGTTTCAATTTATGAAAATGTTGATATTGATCTTATAATTTAAACTATAAACGGAGGGAGTATTATACGTTGACTTTAAAAAGTTAACATTGATTTTATAATTTAAACAGAGAGAGGGAGAGTATTATATAATTATAATACATGAGTTTTAGTACTATTTATTTTTTGTTTACAGGAAATTGTAGGAGTGTTCAACAAGAACTGCATGATTAGTTATTCTGCCTACAGAAACATATTTCCTATTTGGGCTCTTGGAGAATATCTGAATCGCGTATTACAACCATCCGGCAAGATCTTGAAAACCTTAAATGTATAAATTAATAATATCTATGCCTGTTATAAAACGAAATAGGTTGCACTATCATATGGATTTATATATGCAAGTGCATAAATTCTTTATGATAATATGGGGTATGCTATGTAAACAGGGTCGAGGAAGATTTCCAATATACATATGTATATGTAATTGTATCATGTTGTACTCATTAAAAATGATTAGTAATCTTCACCTAATTGAAGACTTATTCAATCAGATCATTGTTTGTCATCATAATTTTATGAGCGTTTCTACGCGAACATGATAATTAAACATAAACTCTTTACAATTTCATCTATTTGTATTTTGACCCTCCATTTTTTATAATAAGGGATCAAAATATAAATAAGTAAAATTGTAAAGAGTTCATATCCAATTATCATGTCCGCATAGAGTTTTTGTAATTTTATTGTCATTTTCACATGGGGTACCATCCGACTTGTTTTAAGATAAAAACCAACTGAGATTTGTTGCATGTCTACAGGAGGGAAAATTTAGAATTTAAGACTTGAGTGAATAAAATGGAGCTGAACAAACACTGCTCTAATTCATTGTTTTTTTCTTGTCTTCCCCAATCCTGTCTCTCATATTTCAATACATGTAAGCAACCACACACGTACTCAACACCCCTTCATAACAGTAAATACGCAGCATGAGCATTGTAAGAAATAAATCACAGCTATGGAAAACAAATCAGTTGGCTTGCTATTATTTGCCTTCATCCATTGGATCATTCTGGTTGCAAGTCTGAGATCTTGAATCCTTGTCATCTCCCCTTGATGATTCCAATTCTGATGTTTTTGAAACAGAATCTTCAAGTGCTTCTAGAAAAGATAGAACGGTGAATTTATCTGCAACAATAAGGAAAAAAAGAAGAAGCATTTTCAGCTCCCAGTTTAAAGGAATTATGTTAAGTATCACTTGATCATAAAATGCCACAATTGACCACTTCAGCACTTGGTTCGAACCACTAAATTTAAGGGAGATTGATTTTGTAGTACATTCGGAAGTCACGAATGATCTGTTTTCTTCAGATCTAAAACTCCTAAAACAAACACACAAAAAGAAGCAAAAGCACACAAAAAAAACTGACAAAAACTTGTATGAACAGACAATATTGGAGAGCCTCAACCACCAGGTCAGGTAAACCAACTCAAAACTTAAATACTCCCTTCGTACCAAAAATATAAGGGGTCATTATTGAGTTTTTCGAAAGTCAATTCGAGACATCTTCTTAATTATTATTTTGAATATATCTACATCAATTTTGAATTTAAAAATATCTCAACTTGAATTTCAAAAAGTCAATATTGATCTTCTATTTTAGATCTAAGGGAGTACAGAGTCATTGTTGACTTTTAGAAAAATATTTTCAAATTCAAAATTGATGAAGATATGTTTAAAATTATAAATCTTACAAAAACTCTATGCGAACATGATAATTGGACATGAGTTATTTACAATTTCACCTATTTATATTTTGACCCCCCATTTTTTAAATACAAATAGGTGAAATTATAAAGAGCTCATGTCTAATTATCGTGTCCAATTAGAAGAGCTCTAAATCTTATAATCAATAGTATCTTTTAGATAGTTTAAAATGTATCAATAGTTTACTAAAGCGAATGAATCTATATCAATTTTTTTGTGCTTTAAAATGTCCACTTGAACTCTTGAAGTCAACAGTTGGAACAGAGGGAGAATAAAGATATATCTTTCTACTCTTTTTTCACGAGTCTCTCAAGAATTGAGGTGGCAATTGCCAGTAAGGAAAAGGTTAATCTAGGAATATTATCAACATACTAGATCATTCAAATCTCAACAGCCAAATGTAACATAAGACATACCATCATTTCCGAGGACATAATAAAAGTGACAAGATTGTGAAGAACCTATGTCACCAATTAAATAATTCTTTTATGTTGGGATTTAATATTGAGACTTTTGAGTTCTTATTTCTGAATACTTACATTTACTTGGGTCAATTCCAAACTGAGTAAGATCAATCTGTCCTGTTCGAAGTACCTACATATAAGCAGGAAATCATTCAAAAACTGGGGAACCCAATTAAGGGAGCAAACGAGGAATAAAACAATTGAGGTTTAATTTTCTCACATAAGTAAATGAATCCACTTGTTGGCGGAAAGGAGGGCTCTGCAGAATCTCCATCAAATCCTCTGGAGTCCATTGCCCCTGCAACAGCGCAACAAGTCTCAAACATATGCAGCTATAAAATTTTAGTGATAAGAGAAACTTGGACATCATATACTGACCTCAGGTAAGTGCGACGCAAGCCCTTGTTCGAGTGGTAATGTCTCGATCAAAGGCAATATCAACTCAGGCTTCAAAATATCACCTAATCCCAAGCCTAAAGAAAGAGTAGGTGAGAATATTCATAGTAAAAGCAGAGACATAGTATCAACCAACAAGCTAATGGCTATGTCCCAAGACAAACTAATCTTTACTTGATAAATAAATTAAATGATTCTTAATGACCTCTCTATAGTTTAAGAGGAAGTAATATAAAGAACACTTTCCTTCGGATGAATAAAGATGATAAACTACTACTATAAGGGTTTAATCATTAATGCAAAAAAGGAGATTATTATCCTAGCCCCTCTTTTTCACCAGTATTTATATATTTGCTTTAAAGGTAAGATTTTTTAACACCATTTAAGAAGTGTTTCCAATATATTCAGGTGATACACAACACCTCTATTCAACCACAAATAGTTTCAATCTCAAGTCTGCCAGATATTTAAGGTAATAAATAAAAAATATTGTTATTTAAATAAGTGACACTCATCTCAACAATGCCTTATCCCAAACTAGTTGTAGTAAGCTGAAAATGAATCTAATATGCAAGTGCAAAAATAGAAAGGCAGGAAGAAAACTTTTTAAAAAAAAAAGACGAACCAAATAATAACAAAATAAAATAAAAACCTCTGGCAATGTAATGCCAACATAAAGAAACGTCTAATAAATACTGAACTGGAATGTATCCACTTTTTGACCAAAAATCTCATTATATAGCTTAATACGGAGGCTACACCAAATTATAAAATCGCAAGTAATAATTACCTGCATCTGGATCTCCAGCTTCATCTGGACATCAAGCATGAAGTCAGATTGATAAAGAAAAGATTAAGCATAAAGTTGTACCAAAGGACGGACCTAAATTGTACCTGCAGACCCAATGTTACTTAATATTCTTTGCAGATCCGCCAATTTCACGGGCCCTGAAGAGGTCACATCACCTGATACTTCTGCACCAATGCCTGGGCCTACCAAATTCCCAGCCCTGAAAGAAATAGAATTATAATTCAATTATAATGCACCCAGCCAAAAGTAAAATCAATCTTGAAAGGGAAAATCTGAAAGCAAACGCTATAAAGATAAATACAAGTCAGCCATGTAATTAATAACAGCAATTACAGCTAATCCCCCAGGAATTTGGAATACTAGACCTCCCTATGCCACAAAAGTAATTACTTAACAACTTTATGGTTTCTATAAAGGTGTAAATTACTGTTTCCATTTAAACAACTTAACAAAATGACCAAAAGCTCTCATTTCTCTTTCATTTTACTTGTTTCCATTTCTTTTTATTTATTTTCTTCTTCAGACCCACCCCCTGCAAAACTCTCTCTATATATATCATGAGATAACTATACACACAGTTATATACATAATTTCATAGTCAGAGAGATGAGAAATATAACTACTATTTTCTCTTTCATACAAATGTCAACACGTTGCATCGTTCCCTTGACTCAAATTTCTGGATTTGCCCCTGATATATATAATCCAAATAAGCATGCACTTTGTGGGCATATCTTGGCGGGGGAAAAAACTGGGCATATCATTCCAATGCACAAAGCCATAAACAATGCATCCTTTTCTTTAATGGAAATATGTAACCTTCTTAGGGTGGGATTACTACGAAGCCAAAATGAAACCATTATATTATTATTTTGAAAGAAATACTTGTTATCAAGATAAGAAAGCAGGCCTTTTTAACTCTTTTAGGGAGGGAGGGGCTCTGGCCTTAAATAGCTCCACTCCATGATGTGCTAGATAATAATATAAACACATTCTTCTTCCTCTCTACATATATATTAAACACATATTCAAACAAACTCATAAATATAAATGTAAATTGGGCAATACGAGACCATGGAACAGAAGATTGGCACCACAAAAAATGCAAGATGACTAAGAAGCCAAAATGGTAGACAATGATACTGCACACAAACAGTTCACTAGTAAGCAGTATTAGGGCCCCACCATCTTCCTCCCTTTTAAGCAAATATCAACTCAAGAGAATGAAAAGCTGAAATTGAAGAGGCAAAAACTGAAAATAACTGCACAGTTCAATCATGGAACCAGACTTCTCTCTCTCTCTCTCTCTCTCTCTCTATATATATATATATATATATATATATTAGAGTGATCTAAGAGCTGATATAAATATCATAGTTTCCGAAGAAAACTTGGCAGGTCAATTATACTAGTTCATGGCCAACTGAAAGGCCAAATGAAATTCTATTTTCCTCTCCAAACTGGTACCCACACCTTGACTTAAAGGCAAGTCCAAACATGCTATAATTTTGTTGTGATCTTTAATGCGGCATGATTTGGTCATATAGATTGTAAGAATTAAGAGGGAGTTGGGGGTTCAGATTATGTAGCTTGAGAGGTTGGGATTATGTAAATGACGGAACTCGGGTCTTTTTGTGAAAACCATTTGTTGTTCACGTGGTCCCATTTGCATCACTAGATGGCCATATGTAACACTACCAAAATCATAATGAGGTGATTCATCTACCCTAAATATATATACTTTATTAAGGATTTCCAACAAGGCACTTGACACCAAAAGAACCAACCGAAACGAACACGAGGGAGAGGGAGGGAGGAGGGGAAGAGAACACTAGAATAATAATAAGGATAGTGCACCATCTGGTGCACATATTGATGATACCATTACAATTGGTGCTAATGCACATTGTGCACATGCTAGTAAGCTGACCAATGCTGCACTCAGACATCAAGAGGAAAAGGAGATGAAACATTCTCTACACAGGAGCATACATTACACAACTGTGCCACAATTGTACAAAGACAAACAATGGATACCAAGAATCCACATGATGGAGTTGAGAAGCATCGACGTAACCTGTATGCTGTGTTTTCTGTTTCAATTTATGAATCATAGTTAGGTTAGTAAATCATGGTTAGGTGAATAGTTAGTTAGCTTGGCAGTTAGTTAGCTAATTGCTACACACAATATAAATAGTGCTTGTATACTTCATTTCACGCAAACCTTCATTTTTTAATACAGAGATGTTAATCTTCTTCAATGAATTCTAGAGAGTTTTCATTTGTTTTCATGGTATCAGAGTTGTTGCTCAGTAGCAATTTGTCTTCGATCTATTACTAAACACTTCCTCAAGTTCATTACAAAGTTACTTCTGTAATTTCAATTACTTTTCAATCAATTCTTCTCAATTTCAATGGCGTCTGGATCAAATGAAGAACAAAACAACCAAAATCGATAGAATCAAAACAGAACAGAAGATATATTAATCATTGAATCAAATCTTCATCCACTTTTTCTCCACAACAATGACCGTCCTGGTACGCTTTTAACTTCTACGAAAGCTTACATGAAATGAAGTATACAAGCACTATTTATATTGTGCGTACCAATTAAGCTAACTAATTGCCAAGCTAACTAACTATTAACCTAACCATGATTTACTAACCTAACTATAATTAACAAGTTAGTTACATTGAAACAGAAAACACAGTTGTAGGTGCAGCAACATTACTCCAATGTTTCTTAACTCACTCTTGGCGTCCTTTTTGCCTTTGCATAATTTGTGGCACAATTGTGTAATGTATGCTCTGGTGTAGAGAATGTTTCATCACCCCTTCATGTTCGAGTGTAGAATTTGTTAGCTTACTAGCATTTGCATCAACATCAGCACCAACTGCAATCATATCATCAGTATGTGCACCATGGTGTACTATCCTTATTATCTGCTGATAACTTTGCTCCTTGGAAATTTATCTGCTAAATATAAGCTTTGTATAGTGGATGGAAGTTATCTTGTACCTAGTGAAAATTTTGTGCTATATAACCAATGGATGAGAGTTAATGAGATGATAATTTCATGGGTGATAATGATGACATAAGTGATAATATGAAATTGTTGATTCTGTTGCATCAGTTTGGACAATTCGAATGAATTGTCCGAAAGATTTTCTAGTATTAATGGACATTGGATTTTTGAAATCCAAAACGACATTCATAAGTCAGAGCAAGAAAACATGTCAGTGGAATTATATTATCATAAACTGAATGGACTCTGGGATGAGTTCGCAGCTCTTGAGATTGTTCCAAAATGCACTTATGAGCTTCTAAAGCTCAAGAGGAACAAGAACAAAGGAAGAAGCTAATGCAATTCCTTATGAGATTACATGACCGTTTTACAACGGCTAGAGGACATATTTTGATGATGACTCCTTTACCATCAGTGACACAAGCATATTCTTTGATTAAACAAGATGAGGAACAAAGACAAGGTTACAATCATAATAATACTAATCTTGTTGCGTTGGGGGTTTCTTAACAACAATTTAAAAAGAAGTTTGGTAGCAAGAATATTGGAAATGATGATGGAGGAACACCCGTGGAATGTAGTTACTGTCATGGGGTTAATCACACTAGGTAAACCTGTTTCAAACTCAATGGTTACCTAAAGGACATCCTCTGGCAAAATACAACAAACAGAAAACTACATTTGGTACTTTATACAATTCTAAGGGAAATTTTCACAAGAATGTTGCAGGAACTATACTGGTAATACTGGACACTCTTAAGCTATGCAATTCCAAAATGAGCAGTCTATTTTTGTACCTGATACTCAAAACCAACTGGAAGCAAAATTCGATCTTATGACAATGATGGAGAAGTCTCAGGGGAAGGAAATCTATTCTCTAGAAGATCACATAGCAGGTATTGTAGTGTCTTTTATCTACCTTTTCTGCCTCTCTCTAAAAGTGAATTTAGAATTTGAAGAGGGTACGGTAGGGATTGCTCTGAATTTGGAATCAAATAATGTCGGTGTCGTATTAATGGGCGATGGTTTGCCAAGGGGTCCATAGAATACAAATGTTCTTCTTAGTTTTAGTTTTTCTAGATCCAACTCATGTATATGTTCCAAAATAGTATTTCGGACAAAAACTTGGCCAGCTTTAAAAGCACCAAAAAAGGCTATCGAAAGAATGAGTCCGACTCCAAGTGTAGTGATGTGCTTATTGATAATGGGGCTACTGATCACGTGTTAAAATATCAATTTAATGCATTCCATTCAAGCTGTTAATCCTCCTTTACATATCTTATTACCTAATGGTGTTAATGTAGCTGTGCATAAACTGGAATCAGTACCTCTTACTTCTACTCTTGACATACATGATGTAATGTAGTGTGATTTTCTCAACTGGGAAATTGATATACCTTCGTTCCATTATAATCTCGTCCATAAGCAAGCTCACCACTTCTAATAATTGTAGTGTGATTTTCTCAACTGGGAAATGTCTTTTTCAAGACCAGTCCCAAATGAAAATCTTGGCAACTGGTGAAGAAAAAGATGGTTTATACTATCTCAGTTCTACACAATTCAAGTCTCTCAGTTCCAGTTTCTTGTTCTGATGCTAAGGTTTCCAGCTTCACTTGGCACCAGAGTAATAAAGCATGTAAAGACTTGTGTCCTTTGGCCAAACAGACTAAGTTGGCTTTTCCTTTAAATAGCTCTAAGACAACAGTTTTGTTTGAATTGCTCCATTGTGATCTTTGGGGTCCATATAACACTTCAACTATTCATGGATGTAAGTCTTTTCTTACTCTAGTTGAAGATTGTTCTAGAAATACATGGACTTGTATGTTACCTACTAAGCAACACGTGTTCAATACTTTGAAATCTTTTCTTTCATATGTTAATACACAATTTCATACATTTGTTAAAACTATTAGATCAGACAATGGCACATCGTTCGTGCTTATAGAAGGTACAACATTTTTCACAGAACTTGGTATTGTCCACCAAAGTTCATGTACATACAACAAAATGGTAGTGGATAGGAAACACAAACACTATTAGAAGTTACTAGAGCAAAATGGTAGTGGATAGGAAACACAAACACTATTAGAAGTTACTAGAGCTCTCAGATTTCAGTCAGGCTTTCCAGTCAATTTCTGGGGTTATTGTCTTTTAACTGCCACATATCTCACAAACAGACTCCCTACACCTATTATTTCTCATAAAACTCCATATGAAATTTTATTCCATAAAGCTCCTGATTACTTGCATCTTAAAGTCTTTGGTCATACAAGCGATAGGAGGTTCCTTTGGAGATGTGCTTGTTTTGCTATTTTGTGGGGGATTTGGTTGAGAGGAATGCTAGAATTTTTTGCGATCGGAGTACAAATATTGAGTTACTTTGGAATAAAATATCTGCTTCTCTTTGGGCTCATGCAATGGGAGCTTTTGGAGGAATTTCTTTTATCCGATCTTCAAAGAGATTGGCGGGCGGTGCTTCATTAATATTAAGTTTTTCTCATCATGCATTGTAATTTTCTCTTCTAATCAATAAAGTATTCTTCTTTTATCAAAAAAATAAATAAAAGATAAAATACAATAAAAAAATCTTTGGATGTTTGTGTTTTGCCTCTATTCATGACAATAATAAATTAGCCCCTAGAGCTATCAAGTCTGTTTTTCTAAGATATCCTCGTACACAAAAAGGTTACAAATAACTTAATCTTGATACCAAACAGGTGCTTGTTTCAAGACATGCCTTTCATGAGTCAATTTCTCCATTTAAGCAATTATCATCTCATGATTCATCCACTTCTATTGATTCACACTGGTCATCATCTTTAAATCCTTATCATGTTTCACCTAATAAACCAGATAATACTGCTAATTGTTCTTCACACAATGAAGCAGACAATGTTGACAATTTTCCATCCCATGGCATTTTATCTGATTTACCAGACACATTTTCTTCTTCCTTGCATATACATAATGATGATGGTTCCCCTATCAATCCGAATCCACCTGTTAATGTTAGAGTATCTACTAGACAGAAAAGTAGACCAACTTGGAAGAATGATTTTCATGTTCCAGGAATTTCTAAAGATTCTGACGATGTAGTTGCTGCACATGTTTCTAAATATCCGCTGGCCAATTATGTTTCATATGAAGCCCTTCCTGCATCTCATAAACATTTTATAGCCAACATTGCTGCTTGTAAAGAACCCTTGCACTATAGTCAAGCAGTGAAAGATCCCAGGTGGATAGAAGCCATGAATAAGGAACTTTAAGGCTTTAGAAGATAACAATACATGGGTTGTTCAAGCATTACCTTCAGGCAAAAAGGCCATAGGGGTAAATGGGTATATAAAATCAAACATCATGCTGATAGATCCATTGAGAGATTCAAAGCAAGACTAGTAGCAAAGGGATACATACAATCAGAAGAGGTAGATTATCATGAGACTTTCTCTCCTGTGGCTAAGATGGTAATTGTTAGAACTTTTTTAGCTATTGCTGCCTCTAATACATGGCCTATTTATCATGTGGATGCAAATAATGCATTTCTTCATGGGGATTTAAATAAGGAAGTCTACATGGATTTACATCTTGGTTACATCATCAGAATTCTCCTACTCTGGTATGTAGGCTCACAAAATCCTTGTATGGCCTCAAACAAGCAAGTAGACGGTGGTTTTCCAAGTTAACTTCAGTTCTTCTTGCTCTTGGCTATGTTCATTTTACTGCAGTTTTGGTATATGTGGATGATATTTTGGTTACTGGTACAAATGCTTCTCATATTACTGCCTTAAAGCTGTTCCTTGATAATAAGTTCAATATAAAGGATTTTGGTCTCATCAAATATTATTTGGGAAATTAAGTGTTACACACAAAGGCTGGGCTGTTTTTAAATCAAAGGAAATATGCTCTTGATCTGATTCAAGATGTTGGTTTATTGGAAGCCAAACCTCTGTCTATTCCCATGGACACAAATAAAAGACTGAAATCAGATGAGGGTGATCTATTGGAAGATGCTTCCTTTTATAGAAGAATTGTTGGCAAACTAATGTACCTTACCATTACAAGCCTACCTCAGTTTTGTTGCTCAAGTACTTGAGTCAATTTTTTACCTTATGCTTAAGCGACGACTAGTCGTCCAGTCGTTGCTGGAAGTGCAAGTCAACAACTCGAGGTTGCCGTCGCTAAGTCGTGCAACTTGAACAGTTAGTCGTCGCCCAGTTGGTTCAAATTGACCATTTGCCCAACTCAGTATATAGTCGGACGACTTGGAAACAAACTCAAATTTCCCAACTCAATTCCAAACGACCCATAATCCACCCAATTAAAGATCCAAACAAATATACCCAAACAAGTATGCGACCAATGGTTTACTTCGGTTAAGAAAAAACATCGTCAGCAAAGAAGAAAAGAGAACATATACGATCTAAACATCGATAGGCAAAAAACATCTGCCATCAACTTAATTAATCTCTTCCTTACATGATCGGCAACCTTCAACAACTTAATTATCAACGATATTTAATAGTTTTGATTGTAAAATTGTAATTTTTTTATGTTAATAGTTTTTTGAAAATTTAAATGTCTATATATATATATATGTACGTATATAGATCCCCATCCATAGCAACCGGTTGCTGAAAGTACTATTCCAGCAACCACATCTATGGTCGTTCATCATGATATCCAAGGGTTGGGATTGAATTGGACTTCGACCCTGCCACTAGAAATTAATACAGTGCCCTCCATTTAATTATTCATTGCTACTAGAGCCTCTAGCGACAGGTTATATCAGATCTGATTGGGGTAGCAACCGGTTGCTAGTAGACTTTGTCTTCTTTGGTTGCCGAGAAGAGAGCCATATTCTTGTCGCTACTTCAACAAAGTGCAAGGATTTTTCAAATTCTTAGCGGCGCAACCACGTAAAATTGTTGTAAGATTATTTTTATCGATTTTTTTTAAGAAAATAAATATGTGATCTATTTTGAAAAAATTCGTGTAAAAAAATATATTCCTGTGAACTTTTAGAGAAAATTAGCAACCATGACTTTGTATACATATATTCATGCGAATTTTGGTGGAAATTAATGAGTAATGTTTTTGGGTAAATATATGCATGTTATTTTTTGGTGAAATAGTGACTATATAAAATTTGTAAATTGTTTCTTCTTATATTATTGCTAAATGGTTGTGGATAATAATTGGGATATATTTGTGTTTTATTGTTGTTAAATTAGTGAGTTATGCTTCGGGCACAATATATGCATGTGATGATTTATTGGGAATAATAGTGACTATATAAACTTTGTAAATTGTCTTGTTTTAAATTGTTATTAAACGGTAAATTGGTACAAAATAGTTTTATGTTATTTTTCTTTTAGGTCAAAGATGGACAACTGGAATCCTGGGCCAATTGACCAAAGTGTTTTGTATAACCAAATAAATTATGTGTTAAGGGTAAAGATAGGGGAAAACTAACATCATCCCAATTAACTGAACAAATAAAACTTAACAATAGCCCAAAAAATTCTGAACAAATAGAACTTAACAATAGCCCAAAAAATTCTTTTAGATAAGTGTGGTTTTGGGGTTTTGGTGTACAACTGCCGCGTGTTTAAAAACCCCAAAACCACACTTATCTAAAAGAATTTTTTGGGCTTTTGTTAAGTTCCATTTGTCGTATATTTGTTCAGTTAATTGGGATCAGACAAATGATTTATTTGGTTATACAAAACACTTTGGTCAATTGGCCTGGCCCAGGATTCCAGCTGTCTATCTTTGAGCTAAAGAAAAACAACATAAAACCATTTTGTAACAATTTAACAACTATGTAAAACAATTATATCTCAATTATTTTACACGACCGTTTAACAATAATTTAAAACAAGACAATTTACAAAGTTTTTATAGTCACTATTATTCCCAATAAATAATCACATGCATATATTGTCCCAAAAACATAACTCACTAATTTAACAACAATAAAACACAAATATATCTCAATTATTATCCACAACCATTTAACAATAATTTAACAAGAAACAATTTATAAATTTTATATAGTCACTATTTCACTAAAAAAATAACATGCATATATTTACCCAAAAACATAACTCACTAATTTCCACCAAAATTCATATGCATATATGTATACTGAGACATGGTTGCTAATTTTTTCTAAAAGTTCACATGAATATATTTGTCTACAAGAATTTTTTCAAAATAGATCACAATATTTATTTTTTTAAAAACAAATTGATAGAAATAATCTTACAACAATTTTACGTGGTTGCACCGCTAAGAATTTGAAAAATCCTTGCACTGTAGAAGTAGCGACAAGACTATGACTCTTTTTCCTCTTCTTTCTCTCTTCTTCTTGACAACCAAAGAAGACAAATTCTACCAGCAACCAGTTGCTACCCCGATCAGATCTGATATAACCTGCCGCTAGAGGCTCTAGCGGCAGTGAATAATTAAATGGAGGGCACTGTAGTAATTTCTCGGACCGCTAGAAAAAATAGGTCAGCCGCTACTCCTTCTAAGGGTAAGGTCGAAGTCCAATTAAACCCAGCCCTTGGATATCATGATGAACGGCCATAGATGTGGTTGCTGGAATAGTACTTCCAGCAACCGGTTGCTACGGATGGGAACCCTATACACACATAAAATATCCATAAAATAAGTATTGTAAATAATTTGTCGCTTTAATAATGACTAGTCGACTAGTTGTTTAGGAAGTCGGCCAACGACTCGCTTCGACTTAACAACTATAATCAGCATCTAGGATTCCTCATTTGGTTGCTTTGTTAAAAATTATCAGATATGTTACAAGCACAATTGATCAAGGTTTAAATTTTCCTTCTGGCAATCCTCTTACTTTGACTGCCTATTGTGATAGTGATTGGGGCACTTGTAAAGCTTCAAGAAGATCTATTACAGGTTACTGTTTTTTCTTGGGTTCCTCTCTTATCACATGGCAATCCAAGAAGCAAACAATAGTGTCCCGTTCCTCGAAAGAAGCTTTGTACAGATGTTTGGCAATGACCACTTGTGAATTACTCTTGTTACATGTTCTTCTTAAGGATTTCTTACTTCCTATTTCTTTGCCTACTATGGTGATGGTTGATAATGAGGATGCTATTAGTCTAGCTTCTAATCTAGTTCAACATGATAGAACCAAGCTTCTAATCTAGTTCAACATGCTAGAACGAAGCACATTGAGCTGGATTGTCACTTTCTTAGAGACAAAGTTCTTGAAGGAGTTTTACAACCTACTTTCGTTCCTACTACAGTCAGCTGGCACTTGAAGATATCTTCACTAAACCACTGGCTAGACATCCTTATTGGCACATTATCTCCAAGTTGGGAAT
This sequence comes from Aralia elata, assembly GCA_034770075.1. NCBI lineage: Eukaryota > Viridiplantae > Streptophyta > Magnoliopsida > Apiales > Araliaceae > Aralia > Aralia elata. The sequence continues at coordinate 838,392 of CM068385.1, read as the reverse complement.
GCACAATCCCTGTGCACCTCCCACTTGTGGGGAGGGGGGATAATAAGGATAGTGCACTAGATGGTGCACATACTGATAATACCATTGCAGTTGGTGCTGATGTACATTGTGCACATGCTAGTAAGCTTACCAATATTGCACTTAGACATCAAGGAGAGATGAAACATTTTCAACACAAGAGCATACATTACAGAGTTGTGCTGCAAATTGTACAAAGGCAGACATCGGACACCAAGAGTCCACATGATGGAGTTGAGAAACACTAGAGTAATGTTGTTGCACCTACAACTATGTTTTCTGTTTTAATGTAACTAACTTATTAATCATAGTTAGGTTAGTAAATCATGGTTAGGTTAGTTACCTTGGCAATTAGTTAGCTTAATTGGTACGCCAATATAAATAGTGCTTGTATACTTCATTTCATTTCATTTCATGTAAGCTTTCATTTTGTAATACAAAGTTGCTAATCTTCTTCAATGAATTCTAGAGAGTGTTCATTTGTTTTCAAATAACAACAGCTAGAGATCTAGACTGACTGACCTTTAAGTTGGTCCTGTTGTTGAGACAATCAACATGTTTAAAATTAATCGCTAACGGAAAGAAGTAAATAATCAAAAACTAGAACAGGAGGGGCAGCATTACCAAAATAAAAATAAAAATAAAAAAATAAAAAGGACTCAAAACTGGAACTAGCCATTAACAAGCAAATCTATATGTGACAATTTAATTTGAGAAACATTATCATTGAAGGATCTCTACTTTCAAGTTTCAAAATATTTGAGCGTTTATTTCTCAACTATAATAGAATTATTAAATGTCAAATAAATGTGCGAACACATACACAAAAAAAGAAATGGAACAACTAATAGCTACTAGGGACTAGATCCTATTAGTTGTACTAACATTACCTTGATGAGATATCTTCTTCGATCATATCTTCAGAATTCTGCAGGGGAACTGAAGCATCAGGTTCTTCATCAGGGAACTCTGCTAAAAGTAGTTTCCAAAAAAGTTCTTAAGTTGGTGGGAGAAATTAATAAACCACTAAGCTTGCACAAAGGTCTAAATTTTGAAAGAAATTCACAAACACTACAGAATACAGATAAAGAAAAAGCCAACAAAATTTTGAGCAGGTAAAGCTCAACTTAAACTGAAGTTAAGTCACTTCAGAATAAAAGAATGAAAGTTAAAAATGGTAATGTTCAGATCAGCCACGCCACTGGCAGACACAACAAAGAAGTCAAGCCTTGAGAAGATGAGCATGGCTAAAACAAGGATGGAAGATTGTAAAACAAGATTAGATATAATTAGATTCATTCTATATAATAGATGATCCACAAACTATACAGCACATAAGATGTACACAGCTAGTTATCAGCATCGAAAAGGATATCGCTAGCTTAGAAAATTGTTTTACTTCATGGTAGGACAATGATACGGAACGCCTAGCAAGGAACCTCCCCCTGAGGGGGAAGCGTAGCAGGGGGGAAAGGCCTATCCGCTCTAACCAAGGCTGTTATTCTTGATAAGGAATAGAGTAAGGCCTTGCCCTTTCCGTTACCGACTTTAGGAGGTAATTGAATAAAGACAGTCCTTATATTCCCATATGAGCTTTGAGCTACAAAGTTAGAGCTACGCTCTTAACCTAATTGTATGGCCAATATATAGGCCTTTAAGGCCCCTTCTTAGCCTCTTTAATGTGTTAATCTTCTATGGCCTTTTGACATTTGTTAAAAGCCCCTTAGTTGTGTAAGTGTCTAGGGTATGCAATACAGATAATGAATTTGTATGAATGGTTCAAACATCCAATATGAATGGGGGTATTCATTATGTTGTTTAGCAAGCTTAAGATTAGAGAACTAAATCAATTTCAAATACCCAGAGGCTGATTTATGTAGAAGTTGACCGAGCTACAGATTTGGTCATCATTGTCAACTTTAGGCTCCTGGAACCAATTAAAAGAAAGTGTGAGTCAGTATCTTAAACCAATTATGCTTTACCCAACAATGAAGGAAAAAATTAATCAGTGCTGGCCTGCATCCAAAAGAAAAACTTTCTATCGTCAGTCTGGAACTTCAAGATGTAAACCCTTCCAGATGCTTGATTAACCTGGAATATTCAAAAATAATGAAAAGTAAATATGAATTACATGTATCTATAGTTTTTCAGAACAAAAAGCTAAACAAGTCTAGAGAGAGAGAATACCTTCTCAAATACTCCCTCCTCAGGGAAAATAATCTGATCCTATATTTATCAGGAGTCAGGGAAAAACACAAATTCTAAACAAAGTAAAGCTGATATACTACCTATCTGAAAGTAAAAAAAAAAATGGTGTACAGGAAAAAGAAAATTCTATTTTGTTGCAGGAACTTAATACTTGAGGATTAGCTATTAAGGATTATTAGTTACAGGTTACAAGCAATGAGAAGTGAGACCCGCAATAAATAAGAATACATTACTGTGTTGGTGAAAAATCTTAAAACAACACCTAATATCAATTTACAAATTTCAGCTTTGACCACACACAGGTACAAATGCATGAGTAACAGCTTAAGAATGATGTTCAACAAATATAGGAGGATTGCAGCCACTCATGACGAGAGGCTTGTAGAAACTCATGTCAGGCATATACCAAAGCACACTCACTTAATTCCACAAACGCATTCCAGAATAAAATAGTCCACCAGCTAAACCACAAAAAGAAGTTACGCATTTTAATTCAAATTATTAGTAAGAAAAATATGTTGTGTAAGATACACAAGAAGAAAAAAGGAAGAAAAGATGAGGTTGTGCACAATATATACACACCGTCAAATATTATTGGTCCCAAGAACACATATGCAATGGAAAGTAAGACTCCACGCAGGAACGGATTTCTCACCTTCCATGTTAAATGTCCATGGTGTCATCTGATTTCTCATATTAATTCCTTCAATAAAACTCCGTATTTATATTTATATTTGACGTCAACTCACTACATTCTGGATGGAGTTAAACCAGACGCAGTGCAGTATAAATGCTGTTAATGTGAAACCCCACCAGGAACAAGAGTAGAAGTAACCAAATGGGCAGGCACATTCTATCTTTGTTCCCGGGCCACTGCTGACTCATGGTCCTCATGGATAATATTCGAAATGGTCAAAGCTTTGATGTGTTCTTCTTCCAATACACATGATTATAATAGGCAACCCTTGCGTGGCCTTTCACCTTCATATATTTCAAGTTACTGAATTAACACTCAGCAGAACTACAGAAATGAGATGATCTGACAAATATAACTTAGCACAAAAAATATGTCCCCATAATGTACATACCGAAGCTTATAAATATATTATTAATTTATTGGTATCCAGTTGTAAATTTGTGAAAGAAATTACTGGAATCAGGATACATCTTCAACAACATTATTGGTTCGATCAAGCCACTGAAAATGGACTAATCCTTCTTCACCCTAGCAAAAACATTGAATGTTAATTTCCAGTAAAAGATCTCAAACTTAATTTTCATTCTATTTTATTAAACTTTTGATGAGTATCTCAACTTAAAGTTATATTATAACATTCTACTTAAGTTGAGATTTATCTTGGAATATTTAAAGTAATAAAATAAAACAAAGGTTAAATTAAAAAATAATAATATGTTTTGAGTCCGTTTACCCTTCCTATACGAACAAGTCCTTTACGTGAATCAGGAAGAACTCGTTTTCCTTCCATAAGCATTTTGCCTGCACGAAATTCCAGTAAAATTTCCTGCGCAAAGATTTCAAAATATAGATATTTTTATCAAGGGTAATGTAGGACAATATTTGGGATATTAATAATTGCTGGATATTAATTGTAATTTAGTGGAAAACTTGTAACTAAATGTGGAGTGCAGAGTGTGGAGTTCTGCACTCCACATCTCAACCAACACTTACACGTAGGATCCACACTCCACTACACTTGGATCCTCAACAGCAAAGAGTAAATTGATCACAATCAATAATAATAATGTCTCAACATTAATAATCAATAGCGTGCCCATAGCTTGTGAAGATTACACCACTATTTAAAGAGATTCCAAACCCTAATATTACTTGGGAACAATAAAAAGTACCAAAAGTTTAAAATACCCTAACTAAATAACAATATTTCCTAAGTTACCCTAAATTCCCAAATATGAAATAAAAATCTTAATTACATCAATTACTAACCAATCAATATAATAAAAATCACATAAAGTAAAAAATAATAATTTTTGCTTTGGGCTTGTGGTCCCCATCGAAGGAGTATCTTACATGCAAAAGGTAGAAAAAGGCATTATATCAATTTAACTTTTCCGGCATTGACATTCAAAGACAAACAGATGTCAATAAATGTATTCAAATCATTAGAGGTTCCAATTCAACACCTCAAGGACACCCTCATATTAGAGAACAACTAACTCAAACAGGCATAACCACATAACTCAATAAATTAACATGCTGTACATCAGAAGTTTTTAAAAACATGGAACTTGATTATCGCATAAAGCCAAAGACTTTCCGGTAGAAAAATTGAAGGGGGAGAGGACAGGAGCATAGGTGAGTCTCTAGATACCTGAATTGCAGGGAAAGCATCTGCCGCTGTTGACGAACTCATGAATCAACCTTTTGCTTTTCTCTCGATGCAAAGAACTACATACATGTATGAGACAAGTATCAATTAATCAGTGAATCTCCTCAAAGGCTGAAATTTATACTAGTACAAGTATAAATAAATAAATAAAAAATAATAATGCAAAAGCAAACCAAAACCACCCAAAGAGCTCATTCAAGCATTTTAATATATGCATCATACAAGATCAACAATAAGGCAATACCCATATATGTGTATAGTCAAACAATGTATCTAGTTGAAAGAATTGAAATCCATGAGCAAAATGCACGAAAAGGGAAATTTAGACTCTTTAAACACATATAACGCAAATAAAATTCTAGTATCTAATGAAAGAAAACTTATATATATATATATATATCAGATATTGAGCTCAAGGAACATATAAAACTCGAGCTAAGCATATAATCGAAGGATTAAACCCTAGTTCATTTAGTTTTTCATCGAAACAGTATATAACAGCAATAAAATAGTAAATAAGGTCAGTGATAATTCGTACCTGCTTGTACGTATGTTACGAATCTTAAGACCAATTTCAAACACTTATTATTCAGATAGAGAGGAACGATTGTTTCGGAGAGAAGACAGAGACAGAGTTTGATTCAGTATAATTTTAATGTTAAGACCGCGGTACATATATATAATTTGATATTGGGCTTATAAGGCCCGATATCAAATTATTAGCGAAACTGGATTGCGGCATTCGCAAGTAGGGGTGCTCATCGGTACAAAACCGTACCGGAACCGAAAATACCGAACCGGTACCGATCCGAAACTACCGAAAAAACAAGAACCGATACCGGTACCGAATTACCGGTTTCGGTACCGGTTCGGTACAAAATCGGTACTGGTTTTTTCGGTTCGGTTTTCGGTTATACCGCATTATAATATAATTTTTTACAAAAATTAAGAAATCATCTTTATAATTTATTATGAAGTGTTTACAGAAGTGTTTTGACAAGTGGGTGGATTCCATTGGGGGATTGGGGCCTCGATCCATGAGGATTATTATAATTGGGGCATTGTTTAGAGTATTATTATAATTGCATGCTAGAATCTTTTTGTGAGTTGTGGATAGTGGAGTTTGTTTTTTAAGTTTGCTTTTTAATTTTAAGTCTTTTTGTGTGCACTAGTGCACGGCTGTCCATGTCTAAGAATTGTAAAACAATTTATTTACCTAATTTATTTAATGAAACCCCATCATTTGTGTCTCCCAAAAATCTTTTAGACAATGATTCTACAGTTATTAATTATGATATCATTAAATTTCGGTATTTTCGGTATTTCGGTTTTTACCGAATTCAGAGAATTCTTTACCGCTACCGGTACCGAAAATCATTAAAATACCGAATAACCGGTACCGAAAAAACCGGTACCGAAAAAAACCGGTACCGCCGGTACCGGTATCAACCGGTTCGGTAAAAAACCGAAAAAACCGAATTTTTTGAGCACCCCTATTCGCAAGTGTTGGTCGCTATTTTAACTTTTTAACCGTTCAGTCCTGCAACAAATTTATGTAAATATTTTATGGGAAATAATTCATAGCAAATATTTGTTAGGTTACTATTCGAATAAATATATTTATAATCGTTCATAGTAAATTAGACGATCTAAATTTTAAAAAATTAATTTATCCGTTACTAATAATGATAGATGATATGTAAAAACAAATAATTAAACTGTTCATGTGTGGTTCGGTCAGAAATATATTTAACTGTTGGTTCGAATAATATTTATAACAAATATTATGAATCACTCCTCAATATTAATTTGTCTTCCTATATTAATAAAAAAAATCTACACACTAATATTATATCTTGTCGCATCTAATTCTATGTCAATCACTATTTAATTTCATTTATTTTTCTTGACCGTTTAATGGTGAAAATATTAGTAACTTATTTAGCCGCATTATTATTGTTGGTATATAAGAATATATAGTATTCTTAAAAGTACAATCACATTTAAACTTTAAAACTTATCGCAATAAATTCATAAAATACTTCTAAAGCTATTTATTAAACATTGTTTAGATCTTATATAAACATAATTTTTATAAAAATATAATGTTACGTCTAGATTGACTAATGTAATTAGTGAATGAATTAAATAAAAAGAAAAAGAAAAAGAAAAAAGAATTGAGATTAGGATGATTTATTTTATTCGGTTAGAACGAGTCATTCCATACTCCTTATCAATAAATAAAATTCACAAGTTTGATAAGAATGAAAATGGTTCATTATATTTCAATGAAACAACCAAATATCTAAACATAATTTTTTTCATTACATGAAAATGAATCATTCAATTATCAACTTCATTTCTGCAATCAAAACTTAGCATAAAAATGACCAATTCTAGTACACATTTTTATTAAAAGTTATTATAATATTAATACTTATTCACGAAAATCTGAAATATAAATTTGTAATGTATCATTTCCTTTGCTTTTATTTCTTTTGTGAATAAAAGATTTGAAATTTATTTTTTGAGGATAATATTAAAACAAAAGAAATTTCTACCATTGCAAAATAAGACAGTATGATCAAAACAGGCCATTAAAGTTGTATATTGACCGGGGAATAAAACGACAGGAAGGTAAAAGCTACTATAAAACAACACGAAGATAAAGCTCAAGTTTCACCGAGGAGATTGGCAGCTTATTGCTGGCAGAAGGACTGAAATTAGTTGGATTCAGGTTCTAACGATCGACAGAGGAGAGAGATGGATATCATATCAACTGACAATCATATTATTTGGGATGAAATCGAGCGTTCCGAAAGGTAATATCTAGGACTCATATTAATTTTTATTATTTTTAAATTCCTGTACTGAGAATTTGATTGTTAACCAAATATGGTAGAAGACCAATAAATTTTGACTGAATTCTGAGCTCTCTGATGAACCCTTTGTAGTTTTTGTAATTTTTCCAACAGTGTCCGCACTAATAATATATACATAAAATACCCATGTCCTTTTTACAATGGAAAATAAATTCATTAACTATGGTTGTATCGAACAATTAATTATCCAAAAACCAGTTCGTTATACAGTATGTTATCTATCATTTGAAGAACTACGATGCTACTTTTTTACCTGGTTTTCTTTGCTATTTATGGTTTTATCTTTCCTATTATTTTGAAGAGAAAGTAATTGATTATCTACATGCCAATATTTGGGTCTGGGGTTGTTATATTTATCGAAGATTGTACAATTACAATGAGGCTGAAATCATATTTATTTTGCAATAATTTGACTGACTTGCAGCTTCCTTGTGTGCTGTATGTTTAACGAAGCGACATCATTAGCGTCTTCTGTTCTCAGGCGTTTATGTGACAAAGAATGCACTGGACCAATGATGGAAATTATTGAATTTAATGACATGTTGGAATCTGCTGGTATGGTGTTTGTTCAGTCCTTGAAGGAACTCGGAAGGTACACATTTTGTATTTGTGCTCCTCTTTCTAAGATATCTTGCATTTCTTGTCGGCATATGTTGTTTTTCTGTGCAGAACTAATTAAATTTGTCACTAGATGGTTCGTGTTTATTCATAATTATGCAATAGTAAAATTTTACACATGATATTGAAATTTGGCAGTTTCTCGTGACAGTTTTATTGTCTTTAGTACAGAATACTATAATCAATCATACTCGTATGGTGATTCTCTTTAGGCTTTTTCAATTATAATTTAGCCACTAAAGAGGAAGATTTTCCTCTATAAATTCTTTTCTTTTTCTCCATAAAATAAAAAGTATCACTGTCACCTGCCAGCTTGTGAGGGAGACCTACGGATATGCTACTGCTGAATATTTGTTTATTCACTTCTCACGAAACTGTATTATTTAACTTTTGCCTCCCAGGACTACAATTTCACCGATTGTTTGTTCAGTACTGTCCAGTAAAGGTTGACACTTTACAACTATCCCATGAATGTTTCTCTTTTCACTGCATATACGAGCTTACCACAAGCCCAAATTTAAAAGAAAAATGCAAAAGAAGGGGAAAGTGAAAAACAAAAGGGAAACATACATGTTCAGATATTTTTATGAATTTTAGTTGAGAAGCAGATTGCTTAATTGGTTCTTAGATTTCTTTGTAACTGGACCAGTGATGTTTTTATCAATATCACTATAAAGTGATCACTGATCACAGATAGCTCGATGTGATTTAATTTCAAACTTGGTTGATATTTAACTACAGATTCCAGTGCCAATAAGAGCATCTTGATGAGCTTGAGTCTATGTGTTATGTATATGAATGCATATGCATGGAGATACATTTAGTATGTTCGATCTATATAGCTTCATATCTTATTTTTCTAGCACAATAGAACTCTTGTCATGTATATGATATGCTTGGCTGGCATGCTTGAACAGAATCAGATACACACACATTGTAGTGCACAAAATATATATGTCATACTCTATCTTTTTACTACGCAGAACACTGGAAATCTTGAAGGAGCTTAAACTGTTGTTTGGTTCAGTCATTGCCATTCCTATACAGGTTTTCCTAACAGGGTATGCAAATATCTTACACATGTTACTTTCCATATCAATTTAAATTCTCTAACTCAACATAATTCCACACATCTTCTGAGTAAAATTATCTCCATAGTTAACAAAACCAATGTTCCTGCTCGAATAAGAATTTCTATAAATTGGTAATAGCTGGGAAGTGTGTATATGTTTTAATGTTGTTTCATCAACCACTTGACTTTGCAATCTAAGGACATATTACAAATCAAACCTTCAGAAATTCAATATGGTTATCCTTTTTACTGTTAAATTTATTTAATCTAATGTGTTAAATATAATAAAGGGCTTCATGCTTCAATCTCTCCTTTAGTGATGATCATATTACGAACTTTATACTCTCCTATTATTCCAGACCCCAGTCCTCCATCAACAATATAAACACAATATGTACATATATACTAGAAAGAAAAAAGCTTACATGATCCAAAACTTCCAATTCATGAATTTCCTACACGAATCCTTTCTTCGAAGGGTTTTGTTTTAACTCTCTCCTGAGATGCTTTGAGCATGTCGCAGCATGACTTTTTGATTTAGTTGTGGTGCCACTAATCCTGGTTCCACTTTGAAAATGTTAGTGTTTCATCTTGCTTCTTTTTGCACTGAATGATGTCGCAAGCATCCTAAGTTTTCATGTAACCTTTTCATTTAAGTTATATATGCTTCAAGGAAGTAATTTCTCTTGCAGAGGTATTAGACAAAATTTTGAAGGCAATAAAACTATGCCATCCTTCTTCTTTTTTTCAGGGTATGTTTTCAGATAGAAGAAGGTTCTTATGATGTTCGAGATTTTCTTGAGGAATTCCTTAGTATGTGGAGATGTGTGGATGACAGATATTATGTTCTTGCAAGTGCAGAAGAAAATATGGGTAACTTGGGAGGATATGACAATCCGTTTGTAATAGGAGTTGATAAGTACCTTGAAGTTGTGGAGGTGTATGTAGTAACACTTCTTGCAAAGCTTTTGAAGGACATGGATCTTGCCATCTCTTGGGTTGAGAAAGCTGCATTACCTGAAAAAAAGCGACAGGTAACCATAGTTTCCTCATCTTAGTTTAAACTAGGTCATTTTTGAATTAAGTAAATCTATTGTGTAATTACCAAACATCACACGTGTATTTTTCTTTTTGAATTTTGTGTGATTTGGAGTTTATATCTATCATTATCAAATCCTGATTTAAATCATTAAATTCCTTCATTTTGCAGTTTTGTACCTAACCTTTTACTTCAACCCAATTTGAAAAACTTAGAATAATGATACTTATAAAAAAGGAACCTTTGATTAATGGATCTTGGACATAGGACATATTGTAGTCCATACATTGTCCCTAAATTATTGCCCTTTTGACTTTGAGCACAGTTAGGTGAGCTAATTGATTGCATTGAAATTTTTATATTTTCTTTATTTCTCACTTTTCCCCCCATTTTTTTGATTGATATTTGAAAAAGGAACATTACTTTATTTTGGTAACAAATGAGTAAGTTTACACAAGTATATGAGATATGCATTATAGACTTAAAGTGCATTCTGATTAACTCATACTAAATATTAATGAAATGGTACATTTTTGTTTTCCTTCGTAGTACTGTAAGACCATTACACTCTTGAGTTTTCTCTATTTTTCTTTTAGGAACTCTTGAGACAATTACAGTCGATATATTCTGATAAGATCACCAGCTTGTCGCATCAAAATAAAACTCGTACAGCTGAAAAAGAACAAAATATACACGAGAGATTACCAAAAGTCCTTGAAGCCCAGAACCCATCTATTGGAAATAATGGTGCAAAAGAAGCAATTATGAATTTGTCTAAACAGAAAGCTCCATGCTTCTGGTGGTTCAGAACCATCACTTTGAAGTTTGGAAATGGCCAGTTGGTCATATCAAATGGAAGTATCCTGCTGGGATGTTTGCTGTTTCTCATGTATTATTCTATGCGGAGAAAGCAAGCTAATTTGAAAAGGTAAGATGTGCTTTTCCAGCTGTTTTCTCTACAAGTCGTTATCTCCTATGTTTTCTTCGAAGTTGAAAATCCATGTCTAGTTCTATTTTCAATATTTAGTAAGAACACTCGTGTATTTTGAGTTTTCAATTTTCTTTCTATTCAATTCATTTCTCTCAATATTTTTCTATAAAGGACAGACTCCTAATACTTTAGAAAAGGAAAATCTAAAAAATGTGATAGTACCATGTTAATAACTAAAAAGATATGGTCTAATTGCCTAAGGCTCTAAGCATTGAGCTCGTGACTCAGGAATCAGACCTTACATATAATCACAGAGACAAATAGACAGTTTAATGTTGCTTTCAGGCTGCGTTTGATAGCTTTAATTAGATGCAAAATCTGTGATTTTGTTAGAATTTTATATTAACTATGATCCCATCATAGCCCTAATTTCACGGAGGTTTCTCTCATAAGTCATAAGCTAAACTGAATAAGAAGCTATTGGTACTGCATATCTGCATTTGGAAAAGCAAGTGGTATTGGACAAATTACACTCTCTTCTCTAATTGAATCTTCTTTTTTTTGTCTAAAGGTATTGGAAAAAGGTGCGTCGCATGACAGACCCTTTGGTTATAAAAGAAAAGGAAAATACTATTTTATGGCTCTAACTTTTGTTTCTTTATCTCTTGATCTCTATATATACATATTGTGTGCGTTGAATCCATAGGTCGATTCGATATCCACGGCCTGCTACTTACTCAAGTTCTGTAGCGACCTGAAGGGTAGAAAACTTTAGGTCCGTGATAGGCCATGGACATGAGCCAACCCATTCTGTTATGAGCCATTTCGGGGACTCACAGAAATACCTTGGTCGGTGCCACAATCTTTTCGACGTATGGATCTTTTCCTCTGTAAGCCCTTATATATGTTACATAATTATTTCAGAGTAGGGCAAGTCAGTGGGAGAGTTGCTGGATGTAATATGTGGAATACAGTTGGTGAACGATCTCTTTACATCTTTGTACTCAGTTTCTGTATGGTGTTTTGCTCTTCTTCTTATGCTCCTCTCTTTCTACTTTTCTGATTTCATTGTATAGTTGTTGCCGTAATCAAATTGGACAGTGTTTGGTATATCATGAGTACCTCATTTGTACCACCTGTACTGCACACACTACAAACCCTGCTTACAAGTAAATAAACAATTGAAAATGAAGTGGTACCATAAATTATCCTGTGGTTTGCTATTAAAAATGTAGGATCATTAGTTTGTTTCTCTTTTTTAAGAATGTCACTAATGTTGATGTGAAACAACATAGGGGAAATTTTGTGATTGGTAAGTTCTAATATATGGTAATATCAAATGACTTGCATATCTGAAGATGAATGTTTTCATTGTATTCCCTGTTTTCTTGGAAGATGACTTCCCAAATGTTTGAAGTTGCGAATTTATTGCCACTAATTTATCAGTATCCAGTGGTGGTAAGTTTCTGAATACTTATTTCACTCATAAAAATGCACAGAATTACTCGGGATAGTATGAGTGGACTGAAAGAGGACAAGAAATCATCTTACTTTATAAGAGCTGAAGGATAAACATGATTGTTACTGATGTTTGAATGTAAAGTTCACTGAAGATTCTTTCTATCTTGCAGCATTCTTAAGAGACAAGCCCTGTCTGCAAAGAAGGCGGTGATGGACTTGTGGCAACTGGCATTCTCATACCAAGTAAACCCTCTAGCTGCTGTTCAACCCCTCCCACCGGCCTCACGAGGGAGTCGGTGAGGGCGAATCCTATTCTTCTCAAGGGTATAACCACTGCTGAATTGTTTCTTTACAAGTCCGAAAACTAGGAGCATCGCGATACACAACAACTCAACAATTGCTAATCTTTAGTTGAGAAGTTTTATGTCGGAGCCCTTATTTCTCTCTTTTAACTAGAATAGGGACAATGTTGTATTACATAGTGATTTCAAGTCACATGTCTCGACGAATGCTGGTATTGAAATATCAAGTAGAAATAATTTCACTTCATGCCATAAGTCTCGATGCATCAGGGTATAGTGGAATTAGTCCACTTCATTGATGCTGTCTTTCTGATCACGAGGATGTAGTTCTGAATTGCAACCCCCCCCCCCCCCCAGTTTACCGTCATTTCTTGCATAGTTTCACCATTTGGAGTTGTGGAAATTTTTGTATTCATGTATTCTCAACCCAATTTATTGAGGGTGATTCTGCTCAAGATTTGAACCGAACTGGATTTTTATAATTTGGTAGCTATAAATGTGAGATGCACGAGGATGGTAAAAAATGTAATATCGTATTAAAGATAGGCAAAAGGAGGAGAGCTGAGGGTACCGTATATAATTGCGTGAGTTATCATACAAACAAGAAGTCATTTTTTATAATACAAACAAGAAGTCATTTTTTATAATTGAAAACACTCCCTCGTATGTTAGGTATAAAAATGTGTTTTTATTATTTTTCAAAATATTGCTATTATAAAGGACATCTCACACAACAAGAAACATGAGATGTCTATCGCTTTCTGTTCCCTCTTAAAAATAGTGTTATATGAAATTAATTAATATGTATGAATGATATTACTATGATCAAAATGAACTGTTGTTGCTTTAATATTTCCAAGAGAACAAAAAAAAAAGAAGCTCTTGTATAATGAAATATTAATTAGAAATTCAAAAGGAAATTGTTGTTGTTATTATATGGGAGGAATTTAATTATCATAATTAAGTGCAACCTTTTAATCGGATTCATTTGTTTCAAATTTCATATATTATATATACTTGGTAAAAAGCCCGCAAAAGTCAGAAGCCTGATTTGGTGAATATTTATTTGTTTTTCTTTTCTTAATCAAAAAGTTACATACGAATTAATCCAATCTTCACAACAAATTATATGCAGATTGTTTATAAAACAAAAGAGGAGATATGTCGATACAAATGATTTTATGTTGACATGTGCTAAATGAGGGAAAATACCAAGGAAAAGAATGGAGGGCAGTTTCGTAATAATCGTGGAATAGCGCGGCTACGTATCAAGAAAGTCAATTAAATTAAATCTCAGAGAAACTATTTCAACGGAACTTTGATGCGTGAATTAGGTTTCCGATTGTAACGTCGTGGTAGCTCCGGCGAGGGGGTGATGACAACAGTGTACCCGAGAGTAGAGCAGACGGCGGCGAGATACATGATGGAAACCCAGGCTCAGAAGAAGGTTTATTTACATTACAACCACACTGATGCGTGCAAGTTCTCCAGGTGGAATGCTAGGTGAATTACTGTTACTCATCAGCTGAATTCCATAGTTTCTTTCTGCTAATTAATCGGATTGGGAGGGAGATTTATATGATAAAAACAAGTTGATGCGTGTTCTGAGAAGCTCTTGATTTTAGTTTAATATTGGCTTGATAAGGTTTTGAGTCTACTGAGTTCAATTCTTGAGAGGGATTTTATTTTTTACTTTTTAGTTACCTTAGCTAAAGTTGTTGTGTTACATTAGATAATATAGAATTCACTTGTTGTGGCAGGGAGTCTTACCAGTTCATGTATGCAAGGCCATGGCAAAAAGTTGTAGATTTTTACTCGAATTTGGTGAAGAGTAACACATCTTTATCGGGAATATTTGGAACTGAGGTGGGTCATTGGCAAACATTATTATGTATTTAGTTTTTGGTTTTAGGAAAATTATGGCAATATATGGTCCTATTTAAGTTCCAAGATCACTTTTTTCCCCTTTCTTTATTTAGTTTAAAAACTTTTCTAAACATGATTGGAATATTGTAATGAGCATGCTTAGACGATCAAATGCCAAATTGCATAAATTTTAAAGTAACCACTGATTGTATAAACTCTCATTGATGCCTCGTTGGAATGGTGGATATCAATTAAATAAATTGATTGTAATTTTTGATAGGTAGGTGCTTGTTGTTATTTGTTTTGTTGGGAACAAAATGAGATACATGTTCAAGGAAATACAAAATCATAGCTAGACTGTACAAAACACAATGGACATGTGCTCGATTTGTCAAGCAAGAGCATGCAACAGGAGTTTTGGTCTTCATAAATCCCAAGTAACAACCTTGATGAATGAAGACCAATAACTGCTAGCTACTTGTCATATTTACCATATTTGTTAGGATAGTGTGAATCATTATTCCATTGATCCATTCTATGTAGTGGCTGTTCGGAGTCAAGGGTGAATCAAGATTCACTGTGGATTGTAGGCTAATAGTAGTGAATAGATATGATAATCAATATGAATCGTAGATTTACAAGCTGTGTGAATCTGGGCTAACCATCGGGCCTGTTTAAAACTAAAAAATATTCATTCTTTTTTTACTTTGTATTTCACAATATTTTCTCTCATTCTCTTGATTGTAAATAAAGTTCTTCAGGGCTAAATATTTATTACTCACTCCATGTCTCTTGATTTTCTATTACTTTTAGTAGTTTATTTATTCATCTCAAGACATCATAAAAGTTCCCCCCCCCCCCAACCCCAACCCCAACCCCAACCCAAGGCTGAGTACAGGACAAATCTAAATGTCAGAAATAGTTGAATTTAGTCTTAAAGATGGATAATTCGACATGTATAAGCTGTGTCGAAAAGTGTCTAGAGGTGCTCCATTATTTCTGCATTTAGCTCTTTTATGACATTTTAGAACATAAAACCTTGGTATGAACTTGGTTATCTTAGTGATTTAATACAGAACTGCTATGATTATATCTTCACTTCAAAAGATTTTACAAGTTCTTATTACAATTATTTTCTGTTATTATTTATCATGGACGAATTTCTTACAGACACGTTTTATTCATGATGATGCTGACATTCTAGAGGCTTCTGATGAATCTGAAATGGTGAGTTTTCCAACTAGCAAAAAGACTGGAAGGTGGGCAAGAGCAACATTTAAGATAGTCTTGTCATATAATGGAGGTTCCTTTGACGGATGGCAGAAGCAGCCTGGCCTTAAAACTGTTCAAGGGTAATTTTTTTCCTGATTGTTAATGAGCTATAAGTCAACATTCTATAATGTGTCTCAGAATGAAAATCAGAATATAATAAATTAATAATACTTCGCCTCCATTATTAGTGATATTTGGTGGCAAGTGGAATCTTTTAAATATACATTGGTCAAATACACATCGGTTACCTGATGTTACTTAACTCTATTATGGACAACATCTGAAAGAGTAGGTTTTATCTTCACTGGTATTTGAAATTAATTTACTTTTTGTTCGTCAAGATTGTTGTTTGTGTGTGATATTACTGTATAATTACTAAGACTTGTGCAAATGACTACAGTCTAAACTTTATTTTTGTGCCTTTGATGGCTCTGGTGAACATAAACCTGCGCATATACTTTATACATAAATGCATATGGACAGTTCTAAGTTGGAAATTTTATTTTCTTACATAAAATTGAGTCGCTAACTTAAACAATGTTAGAACTTCCTTACTCAAGTTTCTGGCACAATAATATAGTGACAATATGAGGGGTTACTTTTTTGTTCTTATTCCTAGTTTTGTTTGGTGTCTGCTGTATTAGCTTCGTTGAAAGGTCTCTTGGAAAGTTCGTTGATGAAAAGAAGTTTGGATTGCTCAAAGACAAGGGTTTACCAATAGAAGGCTGTGCTGTAGTTGCTGGTCGTACTGACAAAGGGGTGACAGCTTTCCAACAAGTCTGTTCTTTCTGTATGTGCCACGCTCACGCTTCATTTTTTCAATATACATACAAATTACAATACAGTCTTGTATGGTGGCCTTGCATGCTTGTCATCATATATTTGATCATTTGTGTGTTTACTTTATTTTCTTTAATGGCAGTGACATGTCTGGACTATATCCACGAAACTACAAAAACTATAATATAAAGTTTTGCCGTTTTCTTGGTTTTTCAAATACATTGTTAGATCTGTTCACAAACTGGCTATATGTCTAGATACATGGAGAAAGGACGTTAAAGCTCAAGATATTGAAGAAGCCATCAATGATACAGCACCAGGAAAGCTCAGGGTCATATCTGTTTCTGAGGTAATGCTTCCTCAATTTTTATGGCAAACAAGCACAATTATTCAAAGCACTCCTAAGTGCATTTTGCTTGCTTGTCGGGTGGTGAACGGTTACTGTATATTTGCTACAATAGATTTTCTTAGGATGTACTAATCTGGGTATAAATTCCCTCAGGTATCACGTGCATTTCATCCTAATTTCTCTGCCAAATGGAGACGCTATCTGTATATTTTCCCTTTCAATGGTGGAGACGAACAAAGCAGTCAGAGTAAGGAGGACATTGAGGACACTGAATATAATGTAAAAGATGGTGGCCAAAGAAATGAATATGGCGATATACACATTGCTGAGGAAGATTCTGAATTGCAACATGACAGTGACAACTTTGAAACAGGAACTGGAAAGAAATCAACCAGGTTCAGTGTATACAAGGTTAACCAACTTTTACGTCAGCTAGAAGGGAAGTTATTATCCTACAGGATGTTTGCGCGGGATACTAAAGCGTCGAGAAACGTGTAAGAATGAAAATCCTTTTGTTAATTTAGCTGGCAAAGTCTCAGTTATAGGCATCTGCCAATGTTGGTTTAGATATACTGGAGATTCAGGTACTATGAATATTTTAAAGAGATTTCTGTGCACTATTTAGGTGCTTTTGGTATGTTTGATAGTCAGACATGATTTTGCTCATCTATTTTAGTATCAGTAAAGAGCATATAGGAGCAGATGAAGTTTTAATCTAGACATTGTTTTTGTAATCAACATCCTCAATATTAGCTGCATAAGAATTTAGTCTTCTTGGAGCAGACATCACTTACTAACTATATTTTTACTCGAATTGCAGTGGCCCACCAACCGAGTGTTTTGTCTTCCATGCTCGAGCAGCTGAAACCACATTACCTTCTGATGCAAAGGTTTTTCTACAACTACTAATCGTGTTAACTTTGACTGGACAAACTTTGACTGGACAATACCAAATCGTTTTCTTCTTAAAATCTATTAGCTTTTGACTTTCTGTCTACATATGCTTGATCTGTCTTATACTCTTGATTATTCGAAGGAATGGAATATATGCTGATTTTTAACAAAAATAGTGTTTGGAAGCTTGCGATCACCCTATCCATTCTTTTTGCAATGCAGTGTACTTGGGAAATGTCTTTGTATTGAAATCAGACCAATGTCACAGGTTAATTTAACTAGAGATTCGCAACAGTATGTAGAGAACCCAGTATTTTTTGTAGTTGCAAAAGTAATAAAATAATATATTGCGTTGGGATTGCAAAGAAAGTGACCACTTGTAAGAAGAGGAAAAAAATTGTACATTTTAGTCTAGCACTACAGAAATATATGATCAGTTTTGTAGAATTTGATGTATGTGGGAAATTAGCTAGAAAGAGTACAGATTAAATAAGAGAGAGTTTCAGGCTCTAAGATCTTGATGAAAAAGTTGGAAAATACAAATCTTAGGAAATAGAGTAACTTTGCCCTTATGGTCTTGCCTTGTTCTTGTCCCGTCTATGATGTACATGCAATACCATAATTTGATATGCTCGTGTGTTCATCTGAATGTTTTCCTTCTTATATCTGCATTTTAGGATTGACTAATGCTTCTAGCACTACATCTGGGCTGCATATGAACAAAGTGAACATAATTCATGTAACGTAAAAAATGTGTGATATGAATGATGATTGTGCCAGCTTAGGCACCACTTGAGATTAAATGCAAACTTTCTTTTTGCTCAAGCATCTTCATATTTCTTGTTCTGCTTAATGTTTCTTATTCTTTTTTTTTTCGAGTATTGGAATATAGAAACTCCTTTAGTCAATTTTATCCACCTTGATAAGTGATTTACTTATTTGTTTGTGTTAATTGAAATAACTGGCATACTAATGTCATTGCTTTTTGTTTGTTTTAATTAAAGGATGGAGAAGGTACAAAAGCAATGTGTATTGAGTTGGTTGCTAACCGCTTCTTACGCAAGGTAATTACCTTTTTACAAATTATGCATCAGCGTATCATGCTTATATTGTGAAATACCCTCGTCGTTCAACATACTAGGTTTTCATAACTTTAAACCTTGCTTCCAATTACTTGGGCTGCTACATATTTCTCTTCTATTGTTGGCTCATTTTTCTAGGCATATACTCCATAAAATCCTATGGAACCACACATTAAAATATACTTTCTTCTATAAGCACACTAGAATGGCATTACCTAAAATGAGATACTCCATACTTGTTAATGGTTAATTCTCTCAGTTCTTCAAAGTGGCATGCATTTAATGCATTCACATTTGGTGGAAATGTATATTTTTGTATAAACCAAAGCTTCTGAACTTAATAGATTCACTTGTAACTTATGCGTGAACTTTCAGATGCTTCCCTATTAAAAGTGCGACAAGTTTCAAAGACTAGTTCATTATTATTATTATTATTATTTTATAATATGGGTTCTGTTAGAATATGTTAGGTGGGAAAACATGTTTCCATGTTTTCCTCCCGATGTTATCCTCTTCATGTTTTCCTATATTGTGTGCTATCCTATTTCCTATATAAACCAATGTAATGCTATGTAAAAATAACAACAATTAGAGAGTAATATTAGATAATGGAATTATTCCTATTCCTTATACTTATTTGTTCTATTACATGAACAATCTTAGACTCTCACTTTCAACATGGTATCAGAGCTGAATTGGTTAGAATCTGCAACTATGTTGTTTGCATCTTTCTGATTTTTTTTTCCTTTCTTTTTTTGTCCTTCTTTTTTGTCAAATGCACTTTATTTTGTCCTTTTTATATAAAGCTGCATTTGAGGGGGAGATATATGAGATATGAGATATGATATGGTCTAGGTTGCATGAGGGGTTGTTCATGCTACGTCATGCTCATTTGCAGCCGTATGGTTTTTCACTTCGCTTCGGTTTGTTCTTTGTTGGCTTGTGCAACTTGGGTCTCACATGGGGGCAACATTGGTTCTCGGCGTTGGCTGCTTCTTGGTGATTCCAGCTCACTTTTCATGGCGCTTTCCTCATGTTCTTCAGCTGCTTGCTAGTCATGATGGCTCCTTTATGTTGTTGCAATTTTTTTTCTTCATATTTTTGTCAAATGCACTTTAGTTTGTCCCTTCTATGTAAAGTTGCATTTGAGGGGGAGTGTTAGAATATGTTAGGTGGGAAAACATGTTTCCATGTTTTCCTCCCCATGTTATCCTCTCCATGTTTTCCTATATTGTGTGCTATCCTATTTCCTATATAAACCAATGTAATGCTATGTAAAAATAACAACAATTAGAGAGTAATATTAGATAATGTAATTATTCCTATTCCTTATACTTATTTGTTCTATTACATGAACACTCTTAGACTCTCACTTTCAACAGGTTCTAACTTTGGAACACCTAAAACAAACAAGGAAAATCAATTTGGTGGAAGGAGGGAATAGAGGAAAAATTAAACCAAGAGCATGATTTTCAGCTGATCCTTAGGATATTGTATGTCTGCTATTAATTGTTAGTAGACTGTCTTACTTTGTTTCTCGCTTTTCTCCATCAAAAAATGAAGGTCCATGGTGGTCGTTATGAAAAATATTAGATAAATATTTGACGAGTTCTCTATTAATTGATCAGAGTGAACGGTGTTCATGAACTTTTTGCATATATTGATCAATAATAATGTAATTTCTAAATCAACCCCCTTGGCGTCCAATCTAAGGCTTTCTAGTTTGCACTCTTATTTGATTGTTTTGTGAAATCATGCTTGGCAGATGGTTCGTGTTCTTGTTGCAACATCAATAAGGGAAGCAGCTGCTGGTGCAGAAGATGATGCATTAATAAAACTGATGGATGCCACGTGCAGGCGCGCCACTGCTCCGCCCGCACCCCCTGATGGACTCTGCCTTGTTGATGTTGGGTATACAGAATTCGATCCAAAAATTTGCCTAATCCAATGAGAGTCACTTTTTGCCAATCACACATTTGCAACTTTCCATGATCAAAGTGAATCATCATGTACCTGAGGTACAGACTGTAGACATGTTCAGACCAAGCAAGAAATGTATTTGATTGGATACGAACAAAGATCTTATCCATCATGTAGTCTGTACTTCCAACTCTTATTCACTAAATTCTAGTGTTTTAACTGCCTTCCCTGCCTCCCTCCAGAGTCCAGACCACATTGTTTTCTCTTGGACCAGTCTTATAGATAGATATTGGCATCCCCCTCTTAAGTGTAATGGTTTCAATTGTAATGCAAGCTGTTATGCGCACAATATTTAATTTGAAATTCCAATCTTTTTTCTTCAACTTACTTTTCCAGGCGTTTGTTCTTTTTTCCTTCAATTGAAGTAAATTTATAAGCTGAAACCCATTTTTTCTGTTTTATGCATTCTGGGGAAAGATTTTACGAAAACCATACTAAATTTAATAAAAAGATTTGATGAGAACCATTCTTTAAATAAACTGTAGTGTTTGTTTTTTTATAAATGTAAGAGTGAAAGGTCAACCGCTTATATCTCATGCTTGTCTACATATCCCATGCATCATGCATGCAGAAGTCAGACAGGAGACAGATGAAAAGACTTGGTCAAAATGATCAAACTCCCTTCCTCTCCAACCTCGCCACCCCTATTCTATTCTTGGCATTTCTCTCTCTCTCTCTCTAGATCTATGCCCACACAAATTCAATTACCTTAATTTTAATTTTTCTAAATTAATTCTCCCCCGGAAAAAACCATAAAAATCTCATATTGCAGCAGCAGCAGTAGCCCCTTCAGAGGGCGAGGCGCGCACGCACAAGTGCGCGCACCACCCACCATCATCAACAACATTATTTGTATTTCTATTACTTGTATTTGTCATGGCCCTTATCAACAACAATCATCGTCTTCGGACTCTCATTACGCTATCAATCTTATTAAACATTTGCCTAACCGCATTTTCAGACACCCCTTTATCAGAATCTGAAATACTTCTCAAATTCAAAGACACCATATCTAACAATGCCGCATTATCCAGCTGGAACGCCTCTAAACCGCCCTGCCCAACCGGGAATTGGGTAGGTGTTTATTGCTTAAAAGACAGAGTTTGGGGACTAAGACTCGAAAGAATGGGACTCAAGGGCTCCCTTAATATGGAGGCTCTTAAGGATTTGAAAGGGTTGAGGACAATGAGCATAATGGGCAATGAATTTGAAGGGGAGTTTCCCAATATAAGGTTTGCGAGTGCGCTAAAATCTGTGTATTTGTCCGACAACAAGCTTTCTGGGGAAATAAAGGCGGACGCATTCAACGGCATGATTTCGTTGAAGAAGGTACATGCTGCTCGGAATCAGTTTTCTGGTCCAATTCCGGTATCCTTGACGGTGTTGCCGAGGCTTTTGGTGTTGATGCTTGAGCAAAATAAATTTACCGGTGAGTTGCCCAATTTTCAGCAAGAGAGGTTGTATTGGTTGAATGTATCCAACAATCAATTGGAGGGTCCAGTTCCTCACAGCCTTGCCAAATTTGATGCTTCCTCGTTCTCGGGTAAGTAAGTGCGTGCTAGCCATATAATTAATTGTCTTCTTCATTCATCTACATTTTTAATATTTTTAGGTAATTCATTAAATTATTTTTCGTGCAATTCATTCATCTACATTTTTAATATTTTTAGGCGGACGCATTAAATACATGGATTAAGAAATGTAATTAGTCTATCCTTTTAAAATTTATTAAAAAGTTGAAATTAGTTCTTTCCTAAAATTTACAATTGACAAATAAAAAAGAATAAAAATTTTCTTCTCAGTTTATCTGTCTGATTGAGCAGGCAACAAACATCTTTGTGGAGGACCACTGCCTCATTGTAATCCGTTGGCCAAATTACCAATCGGAACAATTATCCTCAGTTTAATAGTGGCGGTGGCAGCCCTGGCGGCAATAGTTGCAGCTTTTATGATCCTCCGCCACCGTAAACAAACCCCCGAACCCGACGATCCAAACTTAGCTGGGCCTATGTTGCAAGGCCACACTACCGATTTGGACAAAACGGATGTAGGGGCATCAGCTGTTATACATCATCCTCCCTCGGGCCATGGGAAGACTAATAGTAGTCAGAATAATAGCTTGAAGCTGACATTCTTGAGAGACGATCGAGAGAGATTTGACTTGGCGGACTTGCTCAGGGCGTCGGCAGAGATATTGGGTAGCGGGGTGTTTGGGTCTACTTATAAAGCGGCCATCGGGAGCAACGGCCCGGTAATGGTTGTGAAGAGGTATAGGCAAATGAATAATGTGGGGAGAGAGGAGTTTCAAGAGCATATGAGAAGGTTAGGAAGGTTGAGACACCAAAATTTGCTTCCGCTTGTGGGTTTTTACTACAGGAAAGAAGAGAAGCTCTTGGTCTCCGATTACATTGACAATGTCAGCTTGGCTGTTCATCTCCATGGCAAGCGAGTACCAAGGCTGGATTGGCCAAAGCGGCTGAAAATCGTGAAAGGAGTAGCAAGAGGGCTTCAATACCTTTACAACGAGCTTTCGGGCCTAATTGCACCACACGGTCACCTGAAATCTGCAAATGTGCTCCTGAACGATTCGTGGGAGCCTCTGCTCACCGACTATGCATTGTCTCCGATAGTGAATCAAGAGCATGCACAAGATCTGATGATCGCGTATAAGTCACCAGAGTACAGGCAACTAGGGCGCATCACAAAGAAGACGGACGTTTGGAGCCTGGGGATACTGATACTGGAGATCCTAACGGGGAGATTCCCGACCAATACTATACAACAAGCTGGGAATGGGAATGGGAATGGGAATGGGAATGGCAGCAGCGATGCGGATTTGGCGTCGTGGGTTCAGTCGTCTATTAATAATGTGAGAGAATTAGATTGGATGGAGAAAGTGTTTGATAAAGATATGGGAGGGAACTGGAAGAGCAGCAAGTCCTCGTCATCATCATCATGTGAAGAAGAAGAGATGGTGAAGCTTTTGAAAATAGGGTTGGGTTGTTGTGAGATGGATGTGGAAAAGAGGTGGGATATGAAAGAGGTTGTGGGGAGGATTGAAGAGGTGAGGGAAGATTTCTACTCAAGTGATGATCAAGGGGACGTGCATTCTTCTAGCTAGAGGATTATCTGATGATCATCGATTTTACTTAACTCCTCATCAACTTGGAATTAATTAATGCTTTGAATTGGAAGATCATCCATCCATCCATCATCAGTAGTTTTTATCAACAACTAATTTTCAATATTATATATATTTATTATATTCATCATTTCAAAGGGCTGTGTTTGGGAATCATGTAAAAGCTAGCTAGTTCTAGTTTTGTCTAGTTAATTATACGTACCTACCTACCTTCTAATTGGGGTTTTATTTTTCATTAATCAATACACCATGTGGACCTTTTTGGTTAATTAATCAAAGGATTAAACCATGTTATATCCCGGCCTATTGATGATGGCTGTTGAAGAACATATATGATTGTGAACCTTCAAGTTTTTTTCTCCTTGATAAATAATAAGAGTATACGCTGCATCCAAAGACACAAATATAAAATAGTAACGATAAAATATTTTATTTTATCTCTCATTTCTTTACTACTTACCTTTGTGTGTTTTTAGATGCGTGCATAAATATATATTCAATAATAGTGCTCAAATTTAACTAACTGATGGGTATTTTTGAGGTAGAGTAATGCTTAAAGTACCAAATCTAAAGTCCTAAATGAATTTTTAATACACAAGAATTATATATATAGTCGATCAAAATGCAATAATGAACAACATTTAGGATACCAAAATAATATATATATATATATATAATATATATATATATATATATATATATAATATATATATGCATGGTATCAAGATTTAGGACCCTAATACTGTGTTTGGTTGGTGGGAATGGAATGGAATGAGCTGGGAATGGAATGATCATTCCTTCTGAAATGACTAGAAACATGTTTGGTTAGTCAGTTGGAATGAACATTCCATTCCTTTAGTTATTTCATTCCTATCTGAAATATTATTTTTCATTCCTTTCTAAATAGGTGGGTTTATTTCATTCCCTTCTGCTTCGTTCATTTTATTATTGGTAAACAGCTTATCTGAAATATAATAAGCTTATTAGTAAACAACTTATTATTGATAAACAACTTATTATTTAAACAACTTATTATTGGTAAACAACTTATTATTCAAACAGCTTATTATTGGTAAACAACTTATTTAAACAACTTATTATTCAAACAACTTATTATTGGTAAACAACTTATTATTGGTAAGCAACTTATTATTTAAACAGCTTATTGGTAAACAACTTATTATTGGTAAACAACTGATTATTTAAACAGCTTATTATTTAAACAACTTATTGATAACCAACTTATTATTTAAACAACTTATTGGTAAACAACTTATTATTTAAACAGCTTATTGGTAAATAACTTATTATTTAAATAGCTTATTATTGATAAATAGTTTATTAATAGTAAACAACTTATTATTTAAACAACTTATTGGTAAATAACTTATTATTGGTAAACAACTTATTAGTAAACAACTTATTTAAATAGCTTATTAATCCTTATTATTGGTAAACAACTTATTATTTGAACAACTTATTAGTAAACGGCTTATTTAAGCAGCTTATTGGTAAATAACTTATTGTTTATTATTGGTAAACGGCTTATTAAAATAACTTATTGGTAAACAACTTATTGTTTATTATTAGTCCTTATTATTGTTCATCAAGGCTTTTTTTTATAAAAAAAATTCATGCATGAAAGTGTTTATTTGAATTTTAAATGCATAAAAATATAAAAAAAATATTTTTCTAGTGAAGATGTTCTTTTAGTTCTATTTAATTTATTTTTTTCATTCATTTTTATAAGTTAGTAGTATATAAAAAATGAAAAAAAATCATTTCACATTCCATTCATAATGTAATTCATGTAAACCAAACACCTAAAGTAAAATGGTGATTCTATTCCTGACGGAATGAATGAACCAACCAAACATAAAAATGAGAATGACCATTCCATTCCCATTCTCATTCCATTCCTTAAGTCATTCCATTCCATACATGCTAAGGAATGGGAACTAAACACAGTATAAGGTTAATTCTTTAATTGAGGTTCTATCCTAACTGCTTCCGGCAGTCTTCATACTGTATGCTTTGTATGCTCGGATTTCATTACCAATTATATGAAGCTTATATATATATATATATATATATATATATATATATATATATATATATATATATATATATGGGTAATGATCCATAATATCTATTTGTTATGGATCAAAAATAGGCAAATAGCATCCTAACCTTCCATATCAATTATCAAGGGCCTGGATTAAAAAAAAAAGTTTGTCGTCCGCTAGTAATTCTAGTGGACTGGGCTAATAATATTTTTGAACCATTATAACCCTCATCAACGCAAGTAGTAAAAAAAAAAGAAAAAAAAAGTTGGATGCATATAGATTTGGATTTCTCCCTGCCTACTTCCTATTTACAAATTGTCTAATAAAATAAAATCAATTAGACAAAGGAAGCCTTATATTTAATTGATAAACCAATGCAATGATTACAGAAGAGAAACGACTCAGTTGATAAAGGCAAGAAGCCAAAAAAAAAAATCAAACTGATACTGTGTAAAAAAGCCAGAAGTAATAAAAAAATTTTAAAAAATTTAAAAAATTGACTTGAGACTTCACTACCGATCGACTGAGGAAAGGAAAAAGAAAAAGAGAAAAAAAGAAGTCGTCTGAGATGAGAGACGAGAGGATGAGAGGATGAGAGAGGAGAGAGACTTACCTCGCGTCTATCAGTCGATTGGATGAAGGAGTTGAGGTGAGTTTATTTTCTTCCCTTTGCTGCTCTTTGTTGCGACTTGCGGCTGATCATTCCCTCCAAAAGTTGAAGAAAATTTCACACTTTCAAACCCACTGGAATGATCCCGACATATTGCGTATTGCTTCAGTATTATTAATACATGAGCCCCACGTATTGCGTATTACTTCAAGGTATTAATCCCCACGTATGCTTCAGTATGCTTAAGTAGTATTAATCTACTTCAATATTGAATTGGGTCGTCCGCTAGTTCTGGTAGCGGACCATTTAAAAAACTCATTTTTGCAATGTTGATTTCGGCACATTGTGGGCATAATGGTCCGAAAATGTTATTTAACCCAGTCCGCTAGAATAACTAGCGACGGCGAGCTTCTTTTTTTAATCCAAGCCCTTGATAATTGACATGGAAGGTTAGGATGCTATTTACCCATTTTTAATCCACAACAAATAGATGATATGGATCATTGCCCTATATATATATATATATATATATATATATATATATATATATATACATACATACATATATACACATATAGTGCGTGCTATCTATGACATGTTCTTTTAGCCACGAAGGTGTGTGATAAAACTGAGTAATTAAGATCTGAATGGTTAGTATATCTTAATAAATTAGATTATCTGAGTGAAATAACATCTGAACTTAAAAAGTTGTTTGGTAACTAAAAAGTATAAAGCATTTGAATGATTTTTAAATTTAAAAATATCAATTTTAAATTTAAAAATATTTCAAATTATCTTTTCAAAAATTAATAATGATCTTAAAATTTAGAATAGAAGGAATACAATATTTATTGAGGCTTCATAGATTTAATTTTTTTATTAAGAGACAGTTTTTAATGATTTAAATTTATATCTCTCTCTTACCGATTAAGAGACGATAAGAGACAAACAAAATTTTTATTAAACAACTTTACTTTCTTACCGAATCCGATGTGAAACTCTTAAGAGGTAAACAAACACCACGTAAGAATAGTATGAAAGAGCTAATGAATGAACTAGTACTGCATCTCACTATTTGGTCCAAAAATTCAAATGTTCACAAAAGGCTTGAGCCTGAAAGCCCAATCTGACCCAACTTGAAAACGCCTGAAAAATTATGGCCTGCTTTCTATCTATAAGCTTGAAAAATTAGGCTTTTTCATTCTTTTAAATATAGTTATTGAAATACCCTCTAAATACCCCTCCTTAGCTATATAAAGGCTTCGTTAGAGGGTATTTTGGTCCACCAAATTTTAACGCCTACATTTATTTGCATTTATATTTGTTTCGTTTTTTATATTACACAATATTTTTTTTAATTATAATAGGAGTGGGAGAGAAGAAATATCAAAAAATCTGAAATAAAAAAGTTGGAAAATATTAAAAATCAAAAGTCCAAGATCCAAAAATAATAGCCCCTCTTACTCTCTCTTAATAATATCAATAAACTTTAATTTATTTTATAAAATAACAGGCTTAATATCAATAAATTTTGGTGACAAAAGATCTGGTACACAAAGAAAGAAATGCATAATCAATAATGCAAGAACTAGTAGTGTCATATGTTGATTGTTTAATTTACAATAAAAAAAAAAGACGTAAATGTCTTGGAGAATAGAGATGAAATTAAAAGATGAGAGAAATATCCATCACAAAATGTATAATGCAAGTACTAGTACCCTGAATCATATACAACGAGGTTTTTTTTCTTCTTTTAAAAATAAAATAAAATAAAATTATATAGATAGATAGATAGATACACACAACTTAGTGAGTTTGGATAGGAGTAGGAGCAATAAAAATTCAATTTTGTCAGCTAAGGGGAGCTAAATTGTTAACGAACTTGAGGGAGGTTAAAGCTATTATAGGGGGATTATTTAGAGCCTCTCAAAGGTTTAGAGAGAATAAATTGTAAATTAAAAATAAAATAAAATAAATCCAAAAAGAAGAAGAGAGAGGTTTGAAGAAGTTTGGGACCTCCTCCTCCTCCTCCTCCCTTGAGGCCCCAAACAATCAGGAACAAAATATTAACTGAAGGAAGGGAGGATTCGGTTGCATTATTATTATTATTATTTTTTATCTATCTTTTCTTTTTGAAAGAGAGAGATCAATTGCTGCTGCTCCTGCGGAATATAAATATATATTTTTTTATAAAAAAAAAAACATGTCTTCTAACCAAAAAGGGATCAATAATAATGTGGAAATGGCAACAGTTGCAATAGACAAGGATAAAGGGAGCCAACATGCTCTGAAATGGGCTGTTGATAATCTTCTTGGGAAGGGCAAAAGTGTCACCCTCCTCCATGTCAAACAAAAACCATCTTCTGCTCCAACCCCAGGTATCTATCTATCTATCTATCTATCTATCTATATATATATATATATATATATATATAATATGCTTATTCATTCACAAATCACATTACCCATTGATTCATGTAATGTAAATAAACGCAAAACAATTTTTTATTGATGAAAATAAATAAATTCACAAAAATGAATGAATTGGCAAATCACAGAGTATTATGTAATGGCAAACAGGGTCAATTTGCAACATAACTCCTGTTTATTGTTCTCTACATGCATGTCATCGTTCATTCAGAAACTTGCACACAAAAGAACAGGACAACACAAATTCAGAAACAGGAGAAGAAAAAAATAATAATCTTGTTTCTAAAACCAAAATGGGACCAATTATTTATGGATGCATGGAATCCATATTATTTACTATTCTGTTCCAAAATATAGGTTGAATTTGGACTTTCTATAGTCAATTTGAGATATTTTTTA
Source organism: Aralia elata (assembly GCA_034770075.1). NCBI lineage: Eukaryota > Viridiplantae > Streptophyta > Magnoliopsida > Apiales > Araliaceae > Aralia > Aralia elata. The sequence goes on along the minus strand of CM068385.1, from coordinate 808,622 downwards.
AAACTCAAGATTGACATGAATTCATTTAGTTTTTAGACAACATAATTATGAAATTTGTAAAATATCCAAAAAGTACTACCACTACTACTACTTAGAAGATGTATTGTTTCAAAAATTAAATGAATCACATTTAAAAATATCTCAAATAAATTGACTGTAAAAAGATAAATTGATAGAAGGTACTATAATTATACATGCATACTTTCTGTTTGACATATAATGAAAATCACTTACTATGTCATAGTCAAAAGTTTGATGGAAATCCTTGAAATGTTCTTCTTCTGTTGCAGCAACAAACAGCCAGGCTGATAAGGAGTTTTTCCTTCCCTTCCGTTGCTTTTGCACGCGTAAAGATGTAAGTCCCTCTTCTTGCTCCAATTCTTGATCATTTTACCACCTGCCAAAATGGACTTTTTAAGGGAATGTTATTTAGTGAAAATGAAAAGCAGTAAGCGAAAGAAATCAAAGTTATATCCATTTAAACTACAACCAAATGCAGTAAGAATCATTAATTATACTACTAACTTTTGGAAATTATGACTGCGCTCTGCAACAGATAAAGGTTAGTGAAGTCATAGTCGAGGATACAGATGTTTCAAAAGCCATTTGTGACTATGTTAATGCCAACTCGATTCAGAATCTGGTGCTTGGTTCCCCATCAAGGGGTCTTGTTGGGTAATTTACCTGTTTTCTGTTTACATGCACTTTCTACTTATTACACAAATAAAAAAAATGGAATAAGGGAACTTAAAAACAACTCCTAGTGTGTTCTGGGTAGTTTTGCAGCTCAGCAAATCTCCTTGCTTAAAATTAAAAGCATTTACCTACTCTTCCACCAATAAGAAAGCTGCGACTTTTACTTTTAACAAAAACCCAGACACACACACATGCACTCGTATGAAAAAACTCTAAATTAACATGTACTAAAAGGTATTTCATTCAATTTGGAATAAATACGTCAGATTTTGAGTATTCTTTCTATTTCAAGCAGTTTTGAAAAATTCGAGTTTCTATGCAGCCAATCTGAAAGTTTATCAAAAGATAATTGTAAATAAAGGAGGTATCTAGTTTTCCTACCAAAATTCACATCTACCATGTCACAGCTATAGAGTAAACCACTGTATGTAAAACATAGTAATTTCTTCTTGACAAGTTGAACACAAAGTAAATTCAGAATTGTTGCCTGCACAAATAAACAAAAGATCCGACTACTTACAATCCCTTGTCTCAGTAAATTCAAAGCTCCAGATGTTCCTAGCAGTGTTACAAAAGGGGCTCCAGAGTTCTGCACCATATATATCATCTCTAAAGGGAAAATTTCATCTCTACGGTCTGCCTCTGCTTCAGTCCCAAACCAAGCCCCTCGTATGCAAATGCAACCCCAAAGCAGTGCCATTCAGAATCATATGGATGCACGATTCATGCAAGGCAACAATGCACGAGGTCTGACTCCATCCTAGCCTCATGTTACTTCCCTGTATCTAGCTTTTGTCACTACTCACAAAAAATTATCTGATCCCATTTCAGCAGCTGAGAAGATTCCATTTGCACCTCGCCACTTCACAGATGACGTAGAGATCAAGTAAGTTTTTAATACATATAGATATATTAATTATAGGGAAGGTTATAACATGTAATATTTCTTATATTGTGATGATCATGTAGCAGAGTTTCAAGGTAAAAGTTTATGTCTAAGCAAATACTCTAAACACTGTGTTAATACAAAGTTTCCTTTTCCTCTTTATCACATCTCTAATCCTACTGTTTATGTTTTTTGATGATCGGCTCCTCTTTCCTTAGTTTCTTTGCATGGTGTGAGATGTCTCATTATTAGTAATATATTTATTGAGAGAATTTATATTACAAATATTAATGCTTGCACTAGTAACTAGAGGCATGTCTCATGTAATGAATGTGAATGACACAGCACTATAGTTGTACGAGCAATGCAAATTTACATGACGTACTACAGTACTAGACTTCATTATGAATGTCTCTTTCTTGAGGAGTCAATTTATGATGAGGAAAAAATAGAGTCTTGTCTACATATGCTTTACTCAGAGACATTGGCTACACAATATCATCCAACTAACTATTGTACCATAATGCTTTCTTCTCATTGGAGAGTGCTTAGATTGTTTTACTTTTAATCATCCAACTGAGTTTTAAAAAAGCCTGTGAATCTTAAAGAAAATAATAAATGGTGCTTGCTGGTTGCTTATAATATAACATCATGCAGAAAACATGACCGAGTATAATTTTATAAATGAATAGGTAAATTCACTGTTGATTTACTGTAAACAATATGGTCAAAATCACACAACGAGACACCGACTTGAAAACCTTTGTTGCAGGTCTCCATTTACCAGAGGAAAAGCTTCAAACAAATCATATGGAGAGCTCCTGCCGCCGGATAGTGATATATCATTTGTAAGCTCCAGCAGGCCAAGCACCGATCGCATACATCCTTCTTTCTCTGATGAGATGAATCTTGGCTCTCGGCTTTCATGCAGTTCAGACACAGAAAACAGATTAAGCTTTGGTTCAACACACAAGTCAAATGAAGGAAATAATTCATCCAATTTATCTTCAAGCCCAAAAGATGGCACAGGAAACTCGTGGTCATCGTCGCATAATGCGGTATGCATATTCATACTCCCAAATATCCCATCTAAAAATTAAATTCAGGAATCAACAGGAGAGAGTAGTTGTATTATCAAGAATCATACAATTAATTTCACAAGTATACTAGATAGTTTAGAAATAAGCCAAAAAAGAAAAAGAGAAGAGAGATCCATGTTAAACAACATGAAGTGGCATATTTGAGATATTGGACAAATTGGTACACCGTACGAGTCTACCGGTCATATTTATTTACTTAAATTCTAGGACATGAAGACACAATTGAGTTGTCAACCTTTCCAACCTTACATTTATCCTTCTCTTTGTTCTTTTTTGATTAGTCAAACATGTGTCACGAAGCATGGTGATACCTATGTACATGCAACTCAAAAACTCAGCTTAAAACAGATGAACATATACTAGTTACAAAAATTTAACCCATGCCCAATAATTATGTACCATTTAATAATCAAACTCAGACACCAACAAAAGTAGCTGTACTATCAAAATAGACAATTAGTTCCGTAAGTATTCAAAACAGAAAATTAGAAGGAAATAAATAAAAATCCCTTCCATGCACAATAAGAATTGAATTAATACTTGAGGCATTGACAGACATATTGACTAACCAGTCTAAGAAAACATCTATTGGAAAACAATAAGCATGTCGGTACTGCAACTTGGTCCATGTTATGACAGTAAAACATATACAAGTTACAAAATATACTTGCACATTCTTTCATCTCCCATAAAGTATATGTATGTAGTTAACAAAGCATCTTAATTTTGAGGACCAAAAACAGCCATTCTAAAGTATATGGAATCCTATTTTGTGTTTCTTTTTCTTTAACCTTTAGTTTACGCTTTTAGGTGCATTGACTTGTTTATCCCAGAGAATCTCATGCGGGTGGGGGGCAGGCTCAGACCAACCCAAATTACATAGTACTAGTTCAAATGATCTATTAAGGGTTTTTTTTTTTTTTTTTTGGGGTGTTGGGGGTGGGGTGAAAAGGTATGGATTGTCCTATAATAGTACCGGTACTGGCACAACTGGATATGTGCTTGCTTTGAGGTGCATTTCAGCAAATCATTGGTAATAGGAATAAAATATAAGAACAGTGCATTATCAACCTACTATAATACATGCCTTTTTCATTTTTTATTCCTAAAACTAGATAATAGTCTATGGTTATCTCGACTCAACAACGCCTTTAATCCCAAACTAGTTGGAGTATGCTGTAAATGAATCAATACAAGTCTATGGTTATCTAGTTTTGAATTTTATTTTCCAACTTCAATGAAGATTTGTCTAGAATATTGGAATTCCTACCACATTGTATGATGGGGCTAAAATCAATCTATTTCCAACCAGCAGTCTACGTTAGCATCGCATTATATTGTTAAACTTATTGCTTAAAATATTCAGCAGCACTCATATTTTTGTTTAACAGAAGCTCTTGGTAGGGGATTATAAGTTTAGGCAATTCTATGTTATACCATTTATCAGAATCTTAGATATTCACTCAAGATAACTGACATTTGAAAATTTAGCTGCAGACTCATGCATGATTAATAAGGACAATATAAATTCCTATTAGTTATACAACAGGTATAAAGTACATGAAACTCACAAAACATCTTTTTCAAATATGTAGGATGAAGTGGAAGCTGAAATGAGAAGGCTCAAGTTGGAGCTCAAGCAAACAATGGATATGTACAGCAGCGCCTGCAAAGAAGCACTGTCAGCAAAACAGAAGGTTTGTTTAGGTTTTGTGCCAAAGATAATTAAAAATATGAGTTGAGATATTGAATACACGTACAAGAAACATATAAAATAAACTTGCATATATACATATGTATAATATATCTCCATGTTACAATCTTACAAGCCCAGGGTAAATATCAGAAAAGTTTTGAATTGTAATGTATTGATAACAGGCACAGGAACTTCATCGTTGGAAGATGGAGGAAGAGCAGCGATTGGAAGAGGCAAGATTAGCTGAGGAAGCAGCATTAGCTATTGCAGAGAGAGAGAAAGTAAAGTGTAGGGCAGCCATTGAAGCAGCGGAAGCGGCTCAGAGGATTGCTGAACTGGAAGCACAAAAAAGAATTAGTGCAGAAAAGAAAGCACTCAAAGAATCTGAGGAGAAGAAGAAGGTTATGGATTCGATAGCACAAAGTGATATTAGGTACAGGAAATACTCAATAGAGGAAATTGAAGTAGCAACTGAATACTTTGCAGAGTCTCGCAAAATCGGGGAAGGAGGTTATGGTCCAGTATACAAGTGTTATCTGGATCACACGCCAGTTGCAATAAAAGTTCTTCGTCCAGATGCAGCTCAAGGAAGGTCACAATTTCAGCAAGAGGTTTGGACTTCTGACTGTCAGCTAGAAAATAATGTTAAGAAAATCCTCTCCTTTTGGTCCTTTGTAGAGAAGATATATCATAGATATTTGTAATCCATCAGTTATCACTTTGGGGAAGAACAATAGTATTTCTTTGATAGAAGTATGTAGCATCTCTAATTCAAAACCGAACATGAAGCAGAGGGAGGGGATAGGGGGTTGTCAAGTTTGTTTTGGTTTGAAGTAGGGGAGCTCTATTTTAGTACCTAATTCCCCTGTTTCCTACTTAACAATTCTCTAATATTCTCAACCTCAACTCCCCAAGCACCCTCTTTGTGGGAGAGAAAAGGATTTAAATGCACTTCCACAACCAAATTTATGATCATTTAGTTTATCCATGTCACATGGAGTGCCACTTTCCTAGTCTTAATAGTTAGGGTTAGGACAATAGAAACACTCTCATTCTCTGAACTTGGAGGAATTTAAAAGAAACATCATCATTTTTGTCTTTAATAACGAGTTGTGTTCATTATATTCAATTTGACCGCTATGATGCAGGTCGAAGTTCTTTGCTGCATACGACATCCCAACATGGTTCTACTCCTTGGAGCCTGTCCAGAGTATGGTTGCCTAGTCTACGAGTACATGGCCAATGGAAGCTTAGAAGATTGTCTCTTCCGGGGTGGAAACACTCCAGTGCTTTCTTGGCAACAAAGATTCCGCATAGCTGCAGAAATTGGCACTGGGCTCCTTTTCCTACACCAGACCAAGCCAGAACCACTAGTCCACCGTGACCTGAAACCAGGGAACATTCTGCTCGACCGGAACTATGTCAGCAAGATTAGTGATGTTGGTTTAGCCAGGCTAGTTCCTCCATCTGTAGCCGACACAGTAACTCAGTATCGCATGACATCAACAGCTGGAACGTTCTGTTACATAGACCCAGAGTATCAGCAAACCGGCATGCTCGGAATAAAGTCAGATATTTACTCACTAGGGATTATGCTTCTTCAAATAATTACAGCAAAACCCCCAATGGGTTTGACGCATCATGTAGAGCGGGCTATTGAGAGGGGAACTCTTGCTGAAATGCTCGATCCAGCTGTTACTGACTGGCCAGTTGAAGAGGCTGAAAATTTTGCTAAGCTGGCTCTTAAATGTGCAGAGCTGAGGCGCAAAGACAGACCAGATCTTGGTAAACATGTGTTACCTGAGCTTAACAGGTTAAGATTACTCGCAGAAGAGACAATGCCTAACATTCAAATGGGTAGCGGCCCAAGAAGCTCACCGAGTCGGAGCCAAATATCCACCTCTCAAGTGAGTTGATTATGTGTCTACTTATACTTTATTATTTTCCACAAGAACTGTCTTGACAATTATCAATTCGAGAGTGTGGGACTCATATAGATATTTACATGGAAAAAAAAAAAAAAACTCTTCAAAGTGGTTTCGAAATACACCTAAGATTCTGATAATAATCTAGCAACACCCTCTTGACGCAATCATTAAACTCATACAATATAGAGGTCATTTCTGAACAAATAACAAGGTGGTAAATCTTTTGTAGGGAAAGAGTGGTCTTCAGCCTCTGCCTCAATCTCAGGTGCGACACTCTGGATATGAAAGCATGCGGAGCCGTTTAAGCTTACCATATTATACCCAGAGAGACTGACTTAAAGCAAGTGCAATTTTGAATTGTGAAGAATAACGAAAAAGGAAAAGTAAAAGATTTTGTTAAATGCTAAAGATTACTGGATTCTGAGCCATGAGATTTTAGGTATACAGAAATGTATCCATAGTGATCAGGCAATGAATATGATTCTTCAGCCTATAATCAGAATGTTTAGCTGCACTTGACAACCTTACAGCTACTTTTTCTATCTTCTTCAAGGTATAATAAGAGCCTGATGGTGCGGGATTATGTTTAAAAACTTTATTAGTAGCATCTATTAAACTGTTTTGATGGGCTTGAATTATGAAGTTTCCTTCTTGTCTTTAGGAGCAACGGTATAAAAAAAAGGTGTAGGGGATGGGATGCTTATGCTTTTGTCATATGGCAAAAGGATTATGCTATGAGAAGTTTGAACAGGGTTTTTTGATATTTATGTTCCTGCTTGGGCCTCAATTTTTGAAAGTTGCGCTTGATGGTATTAATGCTACTTAAATAGTATTCCCTCCGTCCCAAATTAATTGCATTTTTAAGACTTTTTAAAGTCAAATTGACTATTTTTAAAACTACTAATTTTTTTACTATTTTTGCTAACATATAGGTAAAGATATTATAACCAAAAGAAAGTATATACAATTTATTACTAATTTTAATTTTTATAATTTTAGAAATATATTTATATATGTTTAATTATTAATTTTAAAAATAGTCAATTTGACTTTAAAAAGTCCTAGAAAAGCAATTAATTTGGGACGGAGGGAGTAGTATATTTAACAAAGTTATTGAGTATTTATTTGTCTCCCAGCCACTTCTATAATCGACCCTTTATGATCTTTATAAAGAAGATATTGTCAACCACAGCGTGACATGATCATATCATTAATTTTCTGCAAGGAATGATGATTCTGATACAAATTTTCTTTTATAATAAGTACCTCCCAATAACATCCCATTATTTGATTATTTTTCATTCAACAAATAAACCCAGTATTTATATTCAATATTAGGATCAAACAATTTGCTAAAGCAAAAAACAAAACAAAACTGTGCATCTTTGCATAACATTCAGAATTATAACCAAAAAACCACCAAGGTGATAATGTCTTTGTAAAAAATTTAAATACGAAAATCCCAAACTCAGAGGCCAAAAATTGATTAGCCAAATCCCAAAACACATCAAACTAAAACAATTCTTTAACTTGACACCATCCCATCTATATATAGGTACCAAAACTACTTAAATATGACTTAGAAATAATATTTTAACTACTGCACTGATTAATTCACTGTAGAAACTAACTAGTCAGTATAATATATAAGCTAATAAAACTATTCTACATAAATAAAAGAAAGCCGCAACAAATAATACACCGATATGAACAGGGTCGTTCCTGAGATTTTGGTGGCCCAAGGCGAAAAATGAAAGTCAGGTCCTTTTTCGAAATATTGTCTCACAAAAAAAATTAATAAATAAAAAGTACAAGCTTCATCCCAAAAAGTGCATTTCCGAAACTTAAAACATAACGGTTCGACTACAACACAATATATGAGAATTTTGACTATAACAAAATATAAGAAAAGTTCGACTAAATAATTCGACTACAACTAAATATATGAGAATACATTCGTTGAAAGATTCTTCTTCTAGTATTCCTAGAGGCAAAATCTTCAGTCAAATGTTCATATATATATATATATATATATATATATATATATAATTTAGAGCTCAGAACGGTCGACCCTTCCATCCGTGTTCCTGGATACGAAGAAGAAAAAACATAAGAGAGTGCCAAAACCATACCTTCCGCGCTAAGGCTCGATCAGGGGAGTCGTAAATTTCTTTAAAACATATTTTTTAAGGTTTTGAAAATAATATTTGTAATTAGGAATACTTTTTGACCTTTTATAATAAGGTTAATTGTCTTTTTGATCACTGTACTGGGGGTCGATTTTTATTATGGTTATCGAATCTTTTTTTTGTTACAAACGCATTACTATACTCGAAAAAACTTACAAAATGGTCATTACTTATGATTCCGTCCAAAAAAGTGACGGGAAATGCTGAGTAGACTGATGGTTGACAGGTGTTAATGACGTAACAAGTGATGTGTATTGGGTTAATTGATGTTTTGGTCATTGTACCATGGGTCGATTTTTATTTAGTTACTGAAACTTTTTTTTGTTACATTCTCGTTATCGAAATACTAAAAATATTACAAATTAGTGATTTTATAATTTTTCGGCCAAAATATTAAAGAAAAAACTTACTTGGCAAACATTTGACATATAGATGTGGAATAATCTAATAAGGTAGCATGTGTGAGTCAGCTTATAGAAATAAAATAAAATGCTCACCTAAAAAAAGATAAAGTCAGACTAATTATTTTAATACTCCATAATATTATAAGAAAATAATTAAAGTTTTAAGAAAAAAAGAACATAATTTAAAGAAACAAAAGCAATTAAAAATCAAAGTTCATCTTCCTCTTCTAACCACGAACATCGAGTTATCGAAAAAATAGTGTTCTACACTTTATATACATCAACTCTTTTTCTCACCGTGGACTAAGTCGGAACTACAACCTCTCGTCGGAAATCTAGTTTAAAAATAGGTTCCTCTTATACCTTTGTATACTCGCCAGAAAAGAAAAAAAAATGGAGAAAAGAAGAGCGGCAAATTGACACGAAGCTACTTGTTTGATCACTTCGAAATGAGAGTGAAATAATTTCTATTAAACCGATTTTTGCAGTAGTCGACAGATTTGAGAGGGTTTATTGGGTCAATTTTCTCCTTTATTTTGCAGTTTGGTTTGCTGTTTAAAAGGTTCCAAATTAAATATGATTTTGGAAAACTTATGGATTTAAATTAACTATGATGTACTTTCTCTTCATACATGTTGTAATATTTGTAATAAAATCACTAATCTGTAATGTTTTTAGTACTTCGATAACGAGAATATAACAAAAAAAAAAAGTTTCAGTAACTAAAATGAACATCGACCCCTAGTACAATGACCAAAACATCAATTAATTCGATCAACGTCACCTGCCACGTCATTAACATCTGTCAACCGTTAGTTTACTCAGCATTTTCCGTCACTTTTTTGGACGGAATCATAAATAATGACCATTTTGTAAGTTTTTTCGAGTATAGTAATGCGTTTGTAAAAAAAACTCAATAACCACAATAAAAATTGACTCATAATATAATGACCAAAAAGTCAATGTTACCCTTTATAATATGAGGATGATTGATTCGAATTCTCTTGCTGTCCGCACAAGAACAGTGGGCTTACTTGGGCTGGGCCTTTGTTTACGTCGATTCAAAATTTTTGTAACAGATATATTGCAAATATCTATTCTAGGAGTACCTTTTTTTGGTGTTACTGTCCTTTTTTTATATATGTGGCAACCGTAATTCACCTGAAATCTTTCACAGATATATGTCGCAATCGTAATTCAGCTAAAATCTTTTGCAATATATAACAAGACTCCATGTTTTAATACCTTTTTTCAAATATCAATACATGAGATTAAATATGATTATAAAATTGGTCCATTATATCAAATACATCATAAAAGTATTACCAATTAGATTTATTTACGTAAATCGCAATAAAAAAATTCACATATAAAGTCGCAATATATATCATTTTTTCAAAGTATGTTTGATTTTTATTAACATTTATATTTTGTAACCGTTGTGTTTAGTACATTTGAAACATAAATTTTATATTTGCGAATTAAATAAATTACGTTTAGAGTAAAGTGTTCATAAATAAATAATATTTTTAGTTGCATTTAGATCTTCAGATAAACGGACATTATAATAAAAGGAATCAAATATGGTCAATGATGCTTTTCCATAAGAAACATAAATTATTAATCAAGAATAAGATTAATTTTCATGAACTTAAAGAAGATAGGCTCCAATTTATAAAGATAAGTAAAAAGAATTAACCAATGTCTGGTTAGTCATTTTTCAATCAACCATTTTCTTCTAATATAAAAATGTGTGGGTAGAAGGTCAAACACAAGCGCAGTAGTGTTAGGAAAAACCTTATCAAATGATGGATACGCGATTTATGGGTCACTATGAAAATTGGTGTTCAGAAAGTCCCACCAATGTGCTTTATGAGGACATCCATCGTTTCTTGTACCAAATTATGCTCCATATAAAGCGGGAAATGTTAACCTACTGAGTTTCGGTATTAATAAAGATATTCTGAAATGAATCTGTTTATGTATTACGATAAATTTACATTAAATTATAATTACGAAACTCATTAATATATAAAATTGATAAAAATTATAAGAAAACTCCATATATTATATATTCTTTCAACAAAAATACCACTAATATTTATTTACGTAATTGACAATTAAAAAATCAACTTAAATATTCATAATATATATTATTTTCCTTCTCAAATTACACATTGCCTGAATATACATATGAAGTTATCAACCAACATTTTAACTTACTCAACACAAATCAATTTTCCCATCCTTTAAATTCTACTAAATTATATTCTAATTCATAGTTCAAAGTACACTCTAGTCCATCTTATGCACGGAAAATAAATTAAGTAGACAATTTAGTTTATTGTGCGGCTTTAGGACGATGGACGGATCCAGGAATTTTTTTCTCAACAGAAACGAATTTCTACTAATTTTTTGTTGAAGTTAAATAAAGAAATCTTGAACTAATCATAATATTAACTAATCTTAATAATATTTGCAAATTACAATGTTATACTCATAGATCCCATAATTTGAAAATGTTCTAAGATAACTTCATTATCAATAGTTTCAAATACATCATTTTCAATGTAAGGAACCAAACAATCACTCAACCATTTATCGCTCATTTGATTTCAGAGAGTGATTTTCATAATATTCATCGCTAAAAATATCCTTTCCACCATAACAGTAGCAACTGGCAAAATCAAAACCAATTTCAACAACAAATAAATCTACGGATACAAATCAGTCTTATTCTTCTTAACCAACTTTTGAGCAAGTTCACCAATCCATTTCACATTAGAAAAATCAGGATTATTTTTCACATCTGCAATGTAAGTTTCAAATTCATCACCAATCCCCCAAAGATCTCTATCTTGAAATTTCAACAGGTAAAACTTTGCAAATTGAATCAATTGTTCCTTGTCAAATGCTGAGAAAGAGTTACGTGGATCAAGGTGCTGTCAATTTTGTGGCTCCCTGGAGCATTTTTCAACACAACTTTATTCACTTTATCATTGTTCTCGGGTAAAAACTTTAGAATAGAAAGAAACAAACCTCGTCTTTTTGAAGCATCTGATTCATCATGGCCACGGAAAGGCAACTCCTAACTTAAAAACAACTTAATAGATGAGAGCAAACAAAACTTGTAATCTTTTTTTTCTTTATATTGGCAAGTTTGATATCTATGTGTTGCTTTCGGTTCCTTAATCTTGACAAGCTAACATGCATTGTCTATGAATACTATTAGGTGATTCTCCAACATGTTCAGATAATTATTGTCTTCCTCCAATTATTAAATCCCTTATCTACAAATGTATTTCCACCCCCTTGACCATCAATATCAACTTTGAATAGATAACAATATAAGCAGAATACTGCATCTTTCTTTTCACTATATTCCAACCAATCGACATACTTTTTATACCATTCAGGATTAAATTTACGTTTCTCTCCGTAAATAACAGTTTGAGGGAATTTGGAAAGTATTAGTTGATGATGGTCCTTAAGCAAATATCCTCGGTGAATACACTCTCTCTTGTTAGCATCATATACCATTATAGATGGTATTAGTCCCGAATCCGCAAAAAGTTCATTTTCTAAATTGAATTCAACTTGGCATTGAGAATTGATATTTTGAGATTGTTATTGGATAGGGGTTTCATTTGAGAGATTTTGAATAGTTTTATTGGCTTAGATGGATTGTGATGTTGATGATTCAGTTTTGGAACGTTTGAATTTTGACTACATGTCATGAATGCCTTAATCAATCAAAATACAAGTATACAATAACATCAAACAAAATTTGCTTTCTATACTCAAACAAAATCAAGCTACGACACTTAAAATCAACTCACAATTCAGAAACACAACAAATTCAAAAAAATTAAAGTGTATATTCATTTAACCCCAACCCACAGCAAATTCAAATAAATTTAAACTTTAAACTATCAAACAAAAAAAAGAAGAAGCCCTAATTAGTTACCTCTTAAGTCCCGAATACAACAAATACATCAAATAAATTGAATTGAGTTTAATCATAAGTCCCCAATCAACAACAAATTCAAACAAACTACAAATTTTAAATTATCAAACAAAAAAACGCTTTAATTTAATTACCTTTTAAGTTTGATATGCGCAAGGGGTCAGAGATATAGAGTAGAGAGTAAAGACTAAAGACTGCAGAGTCGCACACTCATAAAGACGAGGTCGCGTTGGTCGTCGCTGGGAAGAGGAGAAGTCGCGGAGCGGTGGAATCGTGGAGATGTAGCTCTAAAGAAGTAACTGAAATGAGCATTTGTTTCAGGCTTTCAGCCAAGCAGAGGAATGAGTTCAAGTATGCTCTCTGACTCTCTATAGTCTTTACTTTGTAGAATTAGAATGAAACTATTTTCTTTTGTCCCACTAAATTTAACTCTTTTATTAATTTGTCTGTTTCTGCCTTCATACCTTTAAAAAAAAGTAATACTCAAACTTTGCTTAAATTACAAATTAAAAAAATTGTCATTCGTATTTTTATATTGAAATGTATAAATAAATAAAGCACATTCTAAGATGAGAATTTTACATATGAAACGTACCAAATTCTTTTTCTATTTTTCTCTTGCCGTATATGAGAGGGTATTATTTATATTGGGAAAATTTCTCTAATTAGAATTATCTTTGATAAATTAAATAACAAATCACGTCAAATAAATAATATAATTTCACCAAATAAATAATAATAGCATAAAATAATAATACAAAAAAAAAAAACCAAACGCAAGACGCCATATTTTATAATTATATTATTTTATCTAATGCCACCCAATAGGTTCATTTAAGCAGTTTACACTATGGTCTATGGCATACCCATCTATTTTAATCTAAAAAAAAATATTTTACCTAAATTTTCAATTACAAAAATCGAAAGAACATTCCGTAAAAGAGAATAATATACAATTTATATGTCCAATTTGTTTATTATTACAAAAATCGGAAGAACATTCCGTAAAAGAGAATAATATACAGTTTATATGTCCATTTTGTTTATTATTAAAATGATTTAACAAGAAATTAATACGCGTAATATGTAGGGAAAAAAACTATAAATTGACAAATAAATAAACGAAAAAAACATGTAGATTTCTTCTAATATTATAGAAAGAGAGAAGGGGGATTGATTGTTGTATTATGAAATTTATGTATTTAGTAGCTATAGTTGATATTTTTTTTTAAAAAAAAATTTAATAGGGTAAGTAATTGATGGTTAATTTGTTTCATGCCACATTATTTTTCACTTATCCTATTCTTTCAAGAGAACCAAATGCAGCATTTATGGTTAGTCGTGAGAGCATAATCTCCATTTGTATGGTTGCAGAAGTTGTTTCATATCATTGTCTATGAAATTGAATTGTAGCCACTTGATGTTAGATATTTGGGGTGGCTCAATGATAAATGATGCCACTTTGATGTTTTTAGAATCCCTTATTCTTTTTTCCCATTGTCTTCGATGTGTGGGATTCTTAACCATTTCTTTCGTTTGACGTGTTCAATTGTACTGCATCCGAAGGTCGGGTATGTCCTAAATATTGTTCCCCTGGTTAACACTTGATGATGTGGTTGCCATAAAGATTATATTTCCTAATTTGATGTCTCAATATTTTTTCTCATTTTCCCTCTGTGGTTGTATGTTTTCTTGATCATACTATTCTTTTTCGGCTAACTTTCTTTGTATTTTTATGTGGTTGTCTCTTAAGGGTACTGAAGATATTCTTCTCTAAATCTTGATATATTTTTATAAAAGTGTGCGTTCTCCTCATAATTCAATTTCTCATTTATAGTTGCTTTTGTGTCGCAGAGGAGAAAAAAGCATTTTGTAGTGCAGAATGCCGCCACAAGCAGATCTCAACCGATGAGCACAAAGAAAAGTGTGGCTCCAGAGTGATGAAATTGAAACCGCACGAGTATTCTGTCTGTCTCACCCTGCTCTAGTCCAATGCAGTTTTTTGCTGGGGTGGCTGCAGCATAGGAACATTCCTTATAGTACCTATAGTTACAAAATAAACATTTTTAGTTGTGCCAAGTGTTAATACTAGTACATAGTTGCCCTCCAGGCCTGATGGATGTCATGCACTGAAACTTTTAGCACAATTTTAGTGTGGCAATTTTTATTTCCATGACTTTTTTATTTATTCAAAAGCATGAGATTTTTCTTAAGTTTGAAAAAAGTTCCATGTATGTATATGTCCGTGTGATTATTAAACACCCATAGTTTGACCATGCGTTCTGCCGCCACAATTCAAAATAATGTTAAACACTTCTCCAAACCTTTTCAAGGCTCGTAATATTCTACCTACTACCTTAACTTCAACAACTTTTTCATCTCTTTTAAAGCATATCAAGATTTACATACATATGATATAATTAAAAACATTTAGTATCTTTACTTTAATAATAAATATTAGTTTTATAATATAATATTAAAACATAATTTCTCTCTCTATATATATGCAACCTCTAATGTTCATATCTGAATAGATAGGAGATATGTTCATTCTTATGTCAAAAAAAAATTACGGAATATTAATCCTAAAATATAACAAGACAAATATTGAGTTATTTTGGTTGGTTCTGAGTCAACATTTTTAGAGACACATAGCTAACCAAAATTGGTGATACATTAGCTATTTCTCACTATAAATTTGAACTTTCAACATTTAAAAATGCACGTCTACAAGTTGATATGGTGCGTGCAAAATCTAATAGGTAATGAATTAAATGAATATATTAGGAACATATATACTAGCATTTCGTTTGCTTCAAAGAGACACTGTGGACATTCTAACCACAATCATATATAGCAATAGATATTCGCTCGAATACGTTGTTTCTAAAATTTCTCTGATATGTAATTATTAAAATTTATCTGTGCTTTGCATGGGTTATTAAACTTATATCAAACAAAAATATAAAAATGTTTGATCTATTCTTGAAATTATATGTCATGATTAACTTTATTTATTAGGTGAGTGTGATTGCAAAAAATAACTATTAGACATGAGAAATATAAAAAATGCAAGGAAAAAAAATTCTAAAATTTATTGAAACCATATTTACGTTGCACATTACATCATACTTACTTGTTTCAATTAAACAAAGTTGGATCACGTCAACACATGTAGGCATATACCTACCTACCTACCCACCCCTTCAACTAGAATCACCAAACACCACTCTTGACTTGAAATAAACTCCTCCTACCCAGTTCAGCGGCCCATGGATTTTTCCCAAATACCATTTGACACCAACCCTCCATTATTTACCAAATTCCATGCCCATAGATAGTCTATACCCGCCCCCCATTATATAAACTACTACTACTACTACTACACCACATCCTCCTCTCTCCATTCATTAAACACACTTCACTTATCTCTCCCTCTAAAATGGCCAAAATATTGGCAAATACCATCATCTTTACAATTACAATTGCACTTTTTTCATTAGCCAAATTACTTTGCTCCCGCTATAGTATTAATTTTATTATTCCTTTTCCCCTTGTTCTCCCTATAGCTATACTCCCTTTCATTTTAAACCTTTTCAGCTCAATCTCCAAGTCCAACCTCCCACCGGGCCCACTCGCCCTTCCAATTTTTGGCAACTGGCTTCAAGTTGGGAATGACTTGAACCACCGGCTCCTGGCAGCCATGTCAAAAACCTATGGCTCTGTATTTTTACTCAAACTCGGCTCGAAAAATTTGGCAGTTGTATCAGACCCTGAGCTGGCCAACCAAGTTCTACACACACAAGGAGTGGAATTTGGGTCCCGCCCACGCAACGTGGTGTTTGATATCTTCACAGGCAATGGCCAAGACATGGTTTTCACTATTTATGGTGAGCATTGGCGCAAAATGCGACGAATAATGACACTTCCATTTTTCACTAACAAAGTGGTGCACCAATACAGTCGCATGTGGGAGGAAGAAATGGACCTGGTTGTTGATGATTTAAGAAATGGCAAGCTGGCGGCGCCGGCGAGAGAAGAAGGGATTGTAATTCGAAAACGGTTGCAATTGATGTTATATAATATCATGTATCGCATGATGTTTGATGCTAAGTTCGAGTCACAAGATGATCCCTTGTTTATTGAGGCTACTCGGTTTAATTCCGAGAGGAGCCGGTTGGCTCAGAGCTTTGATTACAATTATGGAGACTTCATTCCATTGCTTAGACCCTTCTTAAGGGGGTATTTGAACAAGTGCAGGGATTTGCAGAATCGAAGGCTAGCATTTTTCAACAATTATTATGTTGAGAAAAGAAGGTACCTACCTACCTTTATATATTTCCTTAATTGCATTTGTACGACGACTAATTTTATGTCAAAATGTGTATATACTACGACTAATGTAGTAGAACATTAATATGTGTGTGGTCCCTTCCTAACTCCCTCATGTATCATGTATAACATATGTTGGTATTTAATACCCACATAAATTTATCAAGATGCTCATGATTATTCTATTTCATTACATTCAATTTTAACGTTCCAAATTTTTGATGATTTAACGTAGGAAAATAATGGCTGCCAATGGGGAGAAGCACAAGATAATTTGTGCAATGGATCACATAATAGATGCTCAAATGAAGGGAGAGATCAGTGATGAAAACGTGCTCTACATTGTGGAGAACATCAATGTTGCAGCAATAGAGACAACACTATGGTCCATGGAGTGGGCCATAGCAGAGTTGGTCAATCATCCTACCGTTCAACGCAAGATCCGAGATGAAATCTCAACCGTTCTTAAAGGAAGCCCAGTCACAGAAGCCGATCTACATGAGTTACCATATTTACAAGCCACAGTAAAAGAAACCCTAAGGCTACACACTCCCATACCCTTGCTAGTCCCACACAT
Organism: Aralia elata; assembly: GCA_034770075.1. Lineage (NCBI taxonomy): Eukaryota > Viridiplantae > Streptophyta > Magnoliopsida > Apiales > Araliaceae > Aralia > Aralia elata. Next base: position 790,847 of record CM068385.1, on the reverse strand, counting down.
GAATCTTGAAGAGGCTAAGCTTGGGGGTTACACCATTCCTAAAGAATCTAAGGTGGTGGTTAACGCCTGGTGGCTGGCTAATAATCCTGCGTGGTGGAAGAACCCTAACGAGTTCCGGCCAGAGCGTTTCATGGAGGAGGAAGGTGGCGCCGACGCGGTGGCTGCAGGGAAGCAGGTTGATTTTCGATACTTGCCGTTTGGAGTGGGAAGGCGGAGCTGCCCCGGGATCATACTTGCACTGCCAATTCTGGGGCTTGTGATTGCAAAACTTGTTATGAATTTTGAAATGAAGGTTCCACGGGGGTTGGGAAAGATTGATGTGAGTGAGAAAGGAGGGCAGTTCAGTTTGCACATTGCAAAACATTCCACAGTTGTCTTCAATCCCATCATGGAATAATCTCGATCTGCAGAAAAAGTCAAGTACTCAAGGGCTTGTTATGTATTTCCTCGGTTCCAAAAAAATAAAATTATTATTGACCTTTTTTTTTCCTTTTCTTTTCCTTGGTTGAGAAACTATACATACAGTTGCAAGATAGAGGCGATGACACCATTTGAAATTTGTAAGAAATAAGCACACATGACCGTCGCATACTGTAAGTAGTGTACATGCATGCATGTTCATTAATCAAACATTTGAATGCAGGTTTTCTTTCCATTCTTGTGTTAGACATCTATCTCATGGTGTTTGATATATTCTTCATTCATATAATATATAAAGTTAATAAACCATTGTTGCGACAACATCACTGCTACATAAAAGTCCTTCCCAATGTCCATCCCTTTTAAGTCCATCGATCACAAACGAAATCCATCGCATGTGGTGTGTGTTAACATTCTTTTTCGTCACGCGACTTTGGGCCTGTACAAGTAGTAAATCGGTGCCCCGACGTTGCCATCTGGGAAAAGTCTCCGGCGTGAGAGTAATTATTTGCATAGGTAGGACTTAGGAGCATTAACAATTGAGGTTTTAAGAGTTAATAGAGAATATTACTTTCTACCATATTACTTTCAGCATATGGTGACCCAATAATCTCCAAATGCATTATCCACCACCAGCACTGAATATCTAAATTCATTATAAGCCATTTCCTTCCATTAAAGGGTAAAAGGAAAATTCTACACATCTATCTGTACACTCCTTACGTTATGTACCCATGTCATACAATTATAAGCTTTAAACTTTCTAAAATAACACTCATCAACATGTCAAAGATAGGGTCTTCTTGGCATAAACTTGAACATAGTTGTTGGAGTGTAGCTTGATGGGTTCAGGGGATTCGGGCGAATTCCCCGCACCACGTGGCTAGATGGCTATATTGACAAATGAGGAGTTTGATTTTCTAAAAGGATCACAGTCCAAATTGACTTATGATCCCTTGTCTTATTTGACTTCCTATTTCTGAGGAAGTCAAATCCTATTCAGTTATGGGACTCACAATTATAAGGAACCTTTACACAAGACTCCTATTCCTACTCAAGGACGGACGTGATAAATTGAAGCGGTGTGATCAAACTATAAATACAACCATAATTCAAGTTCAAGGTACACACATTATTACTCTTATTCACTAGAGCAATTACATACTTCCATTATTAACGTTTCTGGCATGTACTTATTCTCACACTAGAGCTATCCCCCAGCGGTCCCAACGCTTTTTGGTGTGTTTATTTGTTCACTGTGCAGGTTTTAAGTTTGTTGTTTGGTAATTTGGCAAGCGATCAGAATTCGGCGTTTTTGTTCCCTGCATGCCATTCTTTGGACCATTAACCAAACTCATAGGTGATGAAGCTTCCTTGTTTCTTCCACAGACCTCGGCAAGGTTGGTCCAAACTTCAAGAACAAGCCCCTAATGGTTAAATATGAAAACCCCTTGCTGGCAATATAATCGACATGCTGAGAGCAAATAAAGGACAGCTTCCTGGTCCTGATAATAATAGTAAGCTTCTAACTTGGAAGAAGAATTGCTACAAGTCTAGACCCGATCGACCAACCGACTACTTTACACAATCAATCCCACCATCAGAGCTGCTGCAGGCTTGATTTGGAAGGGCACTGTTCCCAAAATCTCCATCCAAGCTCATCTGCTGGACTTCTTGAGGAGAAAGGATCTTGATGTACCGGACACAGTTCACAAACTCCCTGGTCAACAATATATGACCAAATCAGTATGTATATATATATATATACACACACACACACATATACATATATACATATACACATACAAGTTGACATATATAGAACGAATATATTAGCTGACTACGTTACGTTGCACAAATCAGAGATAGTTCAAAAGTTACAGAAGAGGGGGGCAATAAACTAGGGAATTTTCTAGGACAACTTTTCACTATAAGAATGTTGTACTGCATTTTGAACTGAGGGCAAAAATCTTGTGCATGTTTTCCATAAACCAGATCTTTGTATATATGATATATGTGAAACTTAAATAGACTTAAGATTGTGAACTTACTCCCAAGGGTCGTCCCCAACTAGCAGGACATCATTCTCGTGATCCACATAAACTAGTTTCCACCCAATTCTTTGTCTATCCTCCAGCTGTCCCTCTATACCAAATCGACGAGCCAAATCTTGTTTAAGCTCTTCATATCCTGAATAACGGCCAATATCAATTGATCTTCCAACTGCTCCACGTTTGTAGACCTTCAAACCATACATGCAAGTCAAACTCCATAATCAAGATTAACCAAAAAAATTGGAAAAGATATAATACACTTGAGTTGCTGATTTGGCTTTTTCCATAATCAACATACCTTTGTGTATGTCCGCAGCCGCTGAAATTGTGGTGCTGGAGCCCAGGCGTTGCTATTCAAGAAGCTGCTATCATTTATTGTGGAATCAATTGAATTGAATGCCATATCTGGGACTCCAAATGACTGGGAAACAATTGATGATGAAAGCTCAGGCTGAGCTTCCTTAGGGTTCTCATAACTGGAAAGCATACCTCCACCTGAAGATACATTATTTGAAAAATCCTTCCCTGATCCAACCATTCCCTTTGCAATCGTAGTGTCGGGAATCATGGGCAGACCCAACTGGCTATCAATGTTAGCCACAAATGGAATATTGTTTCTGGAATCAACATGAACTGCCCCATCATGACTTGTTCCTCTGAACGACATTGACTGTGAATTGAAACACACTGGATTAGTGTTCTGTAAGTCAGTCTGAGAAAAGCAAACCGAAGTTGCTGAAGATGAACTGTCCAAGTAATCTATTTGGGTTCCAGCTGCATTTAAGTATGTTTGTTGGGTTAAAAACCCTTGGTTCTGACTCTTGGATATGTTCACTGAAGACGTAATATCAGGTTTTTGCTGCAAATCTTTAGCTATATTAGAAATGGCAGAAAATGTTTCCAAACAACCGGAATTCAGTAGTGTAGCAGAAGACTGAGCTATCTCATCACCCAAGATGGAACCTCTGCTAATACCATTTCTTGTTGTCATGGCCACATTTGGCCAGTTGTTCGTGGAAGGTGATGTGGAACAAGATGGAACATCATCTGTAATCCCAGATTGTCCTCCACCTGCAGCTCCCGTCAATAAGCTGCTGCCCACTGTAGAGAGCTGATTGGCTGTTGAAGTTGGAGTGTGTCCTATATGCCCAGAAAATTCAGGCAGTGCACTGAGTTGCTGCTGGAGCTTTGATTGCTTGGGGGGATGGGAGAACCGAACATTTGTCTGGCTATTATTTCTTGTCATCTGCTGAGGTATAATGTGCGTTTGAGGGAGTAAGGTGGACGTTGTTTGAGGCATTTCCAGCACTTGGCTAGTTGTTGTGGACCTAGAATAGCTCTGAGATGCATCTAACGTCTGTTTGTGCTGATCTTGTAGTTGTGTCAATTGAGAAGGCTGCTGCAGAGCAGATTGCTGAGCTAAAAGTGACTGCTGTTGCTGATGAAGCTTCTGTAAAAGTTGAAGCTGTATTTGATTCTCGGACATCTGTAATTGTTGATTAGTTTGATCAGGCTGCTGGGATTGAATTAAGTTTTGCTGTTGCATCTGATTCACAACCTGCTGTTGTTGCTGCTGCTGCAGGTTCTGAGAAATGTTTACGTGTAGCTGATGGTTTTGGATAGATGGTTGCTGCTGAAATATATTCTGATTCTGGGCATGACTCTGTGGCTGCAGATGTTGGGCTTGAACTTGGCTTGCAGGCAAAGTTTGACTGACGTAATTTTGTCTTTGCTGCTGGGTAATATCAGTCAATAGTAGTTGCTGCTGTTGCTGTGCCTGTATGATGGAGCTTAATGGGTTTAGCGATGAGGATGCTAACTTTTGAAGTTGATCAAGCTGTTGTGCTTGATGGACTGTCCTCTGGGCATTGAACTGTATGTTGTTCTGCACAGGGATTTGTGGTGCTCGCAGGCCTAATTGACGTGAAAGATCTGCCCCGGCAAGGTTTTGCAGAACAGACCCGGACAAGGGATGCAAGTAGTTTGGCTGTACCGAGTTACCCAGGGAAGGGTTTTGCTGCATGTTCATCCATTGGGCTAGGCTTAGACCAGGGAGTGCCTGAGGATCCTTCATGAATAAATCATCACCAAGCCAAGGCATTGTCCTCTTGAATAGGTTGTCAAGATCAGAAGTTTCATCATCTGCAAAGAGAACATCATTAAAGGGTTAGATAACTCTCAAATTAAACATGGGTTTTAGTTTTCAAATTGTTGTTTCAGCAGAAAGTGTAGCTCTTCTGGCAGAGCATCTTATAGGTAAAATCATGATCTCAGCACATTGACACTATGCAACATTCAAGGACCACAAGAAAGTTGCTTTTTTAGGTCAAAGTTTGACTATGACATGACAAAAAGAGCATCTAACATAAATCAGCCCTGGGCTCTTTTCATTGTTACTTTATTACTAAATAATAAGATCAGCTGTTGCATCCACTTTAACAGAGCACAACACATTGGTGGGCCTTTCAGATAAGAGGGTCAACATTTATAGTCAAATATCAAAACCAGAGGCTCAAGCAACAGTAATAAATAGACGAGAGAACATTGTGGATAATTCACTGGCTAATTGACAGCAGTTCCACTTGCAGTGATGTACCTGGCATTCCTGGTTGCCTCAGATGCTTAGATCTGAAAAGGGGGGGAGTGGGGCAGATGAAAAATGGGGCTGACAGAGGCTCAATCTCCCAAACTGAGACCCGATTTCGTCTTTCCCCAGCAGTTGATTCATCCCAACCAACCTACACGAGCATTATATGTGATTACAGCAGTGGCTTGTATAAGTAACAACCAAATTACATCAGAATGAGAAAGATCAACAAGAAATATTCTTTAAGTTGTACCTGCAAATTACGCCATTGTGAATTCTTCCATCTCACAGAATCCAGGTCACTGATGCCTGTAATTGTACCCATATACCTGCAGAGCCAATAATTTGTTATATTAAAGGGTGTGTGTATATATATGTATTTAAGCTTTCATGCGGATCAAGAAATAAATAATTTGAATCCATATTATGAATAGTTTTGCAAAAAGAGATTCTGGAATCCCAGTAAAGTGGATCAAATTTGGGAATATTAGCTGCTTTTAAAACTAGGGGGGGAAAAGTAAAGAAAAAAAAAAGACACTGAAAAGACGAGTTGAATTAATTTTCAGTTATCAAACAACAAACTGTCATCAGTGTTTCCAAGTAAATAACTTTATGTGCCAATTCAAAGGACCCAAGTTGAAATAACGTCTTCAGGAATATTGATACCTTCTTCTTCCTGACTCAGTTTCGAACATCATCCAAAAGCGCATGCCAAGGGATATTTGGCTATTGCATACTGCTGTATAATACTTGGCTAAAGGGATGACAAATTCCGATGGACTAGTCCTGCCAGCAAAGATGATTTAAGGACATTGGCATCTAATAAGAAAGGTTTAACATAAAAAATGCATACTGACCTCGGATTGTAGAACACAGTGAACGGGCTATTGTTGGCAGCTGCATGGGCAGCTGCAGCAAGGATTCCAATATGCATACTATCACTAGATAACACGGATGATGATAAATTGGGGGGTTGCCGGTTAGCCCTTCTGATACCCAAAAGAAGCTGTTGTTTTTCATCCCTGTTCACAATTATTGAAAATTAAGGTTCAAATAAATATATTATATAGGAAATGTAGTTCATCAGGACAACATAATCGGTATCAAGAACAGAAAAAGAAATAATTAGATGATCAATATGTTACCTGATAAATAACACCGAGTCACCAGCGAAAAGCCTCTTTCCACTTACAAACAGGCTCCAACCAGTTGTAAGCAAGTGACGTTTTGGTTGCCCTGGATTATGAGGGCATTGGTGTCATAAGTTAAGCAGATCGCAGTATAACAGTCATCTTTAATTGATCAAAAATCACCCCAAATGAACTTACCGCGGTAAATATGGCGAAATGTCCATACATTGTCATGCAAATCCCTAGCAACAAGTTCTTGAGCAGGTGGTTGCATTGTGGAATCCTATGAAAGATGAGCACTTTCTTATACACATACACGATATCAGTTTAAAATCAACAAATTTGAACATTGAAATCAAAATAAAGTTGCATACAAGAGGAGGGAAAATCTTCTCGGCTGCACTTCGAGGAACAGAAAATCCTCCATGAGTGCTTGTATCACTTGCTGTCAATGTTTTACAGAAAAACTGTGTCTGTGGTTTATTAGCTTTCATTGAAAGATCAGATCTTAATAGCGAATCCTTGTCGAACTGCACACCAATTGTAAACATATTAGGTTTGAATAACCAAATTAGAAAATAGTGCACAAGGATCCTTAATTAAAATGAAATCGGCTCATACCGAAGGAACAGGTCGGAGTGTCATCTGAGCATACACTTCATCCGTCTCAGGGTCAGCCTAAGACAAAGTTAAGAAAGTCGTAATAAATAATGAGAAGAAGTGATAAACATCGGGAGTTTATGTTCTATAATGGGAAGACAGACTAAATGAAGCATACGTGCAATGTGACATCGTGAAGGAGGCATAATAGCTTTGAGGGAAGAATAGGATAGTTTGGAATTTGTGCATCCACGTCCTTCCTCATGGATGCTGCAACCTGAAAATGAGCATTTTTACACGCATATCAGTAAACACAATTTTATCACCAGAAGCAACAAAAGGGAAATTAAAGCAGAAAATTTTCACAGGTTACAATCATACACCCATTACGAAACTGGCTTATTCTCTATATAGTGTGTATCAAAAGAGGGCAAAGCACAAATAAACTTTTCCTATCTTGTCAAGAGCATTAAATATGAACTTCATATCTGAACCATAAGAGGGCAAAGTGTAAAAAAAATACGTTTCATATCTCCATTGTTGGCTGAACTGTTTTATGCATTTGAATGAAACAAACAAGCAAAGCATGTGTATTGAGAGTATTGAGACGATGATACTTTTTCCAGGCTTACCAATAAATTATGTAACTCTTCTTGCAAACATCCCTATCAACTTCAGGCTTTGATGGCAATTACTCAACTGCATCCTTTAATATTCAATGATAGGTGAGTAATAATTAGTGTCATCTTCACTAGTGGGGCATGACCTTATACCGGTTTAATAATGATGGTGACAATAATATTACAGAAACATCTCCGGAACTATTGAAGATATAGGTTTTACCCATATGGAGTTGCATTCTGATTCTCTATAATAAGCATATAAATGCAAGAAAAATATAATGTATCACCTGCCTTCTTCACTCCTACTTGATTCCGTATTTAATAGTTTCACATGATAAAATGAGCGCACACAATTCCAAATTTAGAGACACCATATACACTACTTGTTGCATATGAAATATTTTTCACAGGATTGCGAACAATTCCTACTTTAAGACACCAATACAGCCAGGGTGAAGTAGTATGCAATAAAGGCAACGAATTGGTTGTACTACAAAAGACCAATGTAGTTAGAACTCAATGGAATATTTGTTTTTACCTAAAAAGCTAATCAATTTCAACACAACCATCACAATCTAAGGCTAGGTCAAAAGGGTAATTCAATATCAAGAAAAGGTTTCATATCCACCAACCCACTACATTTGCGCACTATGGCACATGACTACATGAGCACACTCAAGAGTCAGTAATGCTAAGGTGACTAAAAAATGGAGGGTTTACATAATTACATAAATATTGCAAGTCTGCAACTGCTCATGCATGGAATGATATGTCAACTATTATTTTTCGAAAAATTTAATTAAAAACAAATAAACCTGTTCACCGTGGCCTTGAGGGAAGTAGACGACGTGGGTCCCAGCCGCCGGTAAATTCACCAGAGGCCCGGCACACGCTTGCCATAGCTCAGTATTTATTATGCTTTTCTTTTCTCCTCCTCCTGATAATAAAAGGAAAACGCACCTGAGTTCTGACGGTCAATATTACTACACCGGCCACCGAAAATTCATTGACCCAACTCACCCACCATTACAAAGACTTTCCAAAATTAAATTTTTCCCAATTCAAAAAGAAAATATTTAAGCTTTTCTTTTCTTTTTTAACTGAAGAGGGGACCAAAAACCTTAGTAAAGAAAAACAGAGAGAAAAAGACAAATCAAACAGCTTCTTTTTTCTTTTCTTTTTTGACCCACTCTCCGGTTGTTCCAATGTCTCCTAAGCTTATCTTTAGAGAGAAAAGTACAGAGTAGAGTTTGACCTTCTCCGGGAGTGGCCATAGCAGCTACGGCAGCATTCGCCGGTGTCTTCATTGAGGTGATTCAGAGATTTTTATCCTTCAGCGCCCTTAGTGTTGAAGCTAAAATAATCGGAAAATCTTACCGGAGTTTCATCTTTCCGGCAATACATAAAGTCGATCTCACGATTCGAATAACTAAAATCTGAGCACTGTTCTAGCTCCCCTGAGCTCAATGGAACAGGTAAAGAAATTATTTATTTTATTCTCAGCTGAAAAAAAGATTTTCAAGAAAGAAAAGGGAAAGGGTAAACAGGCTTGGAATTTTAGGAAAATGGGTTACTAAGAAAAGGGTATGAATCTGCCGGCCGGCTATGCTCGTCGGCGAAAGCTCACCGGAAAAGTGTTGTAGATAGAAACAGGGTAGTGACCGGAAAAGGTGAGGATACCAAAGAAAGAATTTCAACAAAATTTAAATAAAAAAATGGAAAATGTTTGTTAAGTGTTGCAGAGACCAAAAACGATGCTAAAGTTTGGCCCCTATTTTGCACTACATCTCCCAGACAATCTCTCTCTCCTCTCTTTCACCTTCTCTCTCTTCTCAAATCCATTTATGGAGATTGCCCCTCTTGGCTAACCCAATGGGTTAATTATGACCCAATTAAAATTTAAACCTATGAGGTCAAAGTGTTAATTGCTTTTTAATTAAAGACAATTAATAATGTCAGAATAACATCTATGTTACCTAATCAAATGGAGTATTATGTAATACTCATCTGACAATACTTTTATATTTATTTTTAAAAATATTTTAAACTTTTAATAATATTTATTATTTTGACAATATAATATAATTATTACGGTGACATTATTAATGAGCTTAAATTCTCCTAGACAAATATACAAGATTTATTTAAACAAAATTTTAATTAATTATAATATACTAGTATCTATTAAGTATTTTGTCTAAATAAATGGCACAATTTTTATCTAATTATTGAACATTAATAGTATTAGAGTAGTAGTAATTGTAATTACTTTAATATATTACTCATAGTTACCCTACCATCCTCCTTACATACTCAACTAAACCACAAATTTTAAAGATGATCGGAATTTGGACAAATATTACTCCATTTGTCTCCTTTTAAATGTCGTTTTAAAGAAGTATTTTTGTCTTTTAATATTTGTCGTTTGCAAATTTTAATTAAATATTAATTGCTTAGTTTTTAATATTACCCCAAATATTAAATATATTTTTTGTTCTCTCATTATTTTCTGCTTAATAAATAACACATTTTTTTTCAATTTAAGGACAATATTGATGTCTAAAGTTATTTTTAACTAAAGTGGTATTTGATAAAACTGAATGAAATAGTTCTGAATGTTTAAGTAATCTGAATGAGCTGAATGGTTGAATGAAAAAAATTGTTTGATAATTAACATATCTGAAACATCTGAATAACAAATTTTTATTATTTTACCCCTCTGAAAAAATTCAAAATTGTTGTAAATTTATTTAATATTACTTAATATAATAGTTAATATTGTAAACAAAAAAAATATAAAATACTTCATTCAACAGTCATTCAGTCCATTCAGCTAAAAAAATTACACTTAGCTATTTAGTCCAAAAATCTGACCGATTCAGCCATTTAGACGATTTTTATTCAAAACAAACGCACTGAATAGCTGACCGATTCAGCCATTCAGTCTCATTCAGCTCTAAACAAATACTCTCTAAGAAACATGGTATTAATTATTCTTTTTAATATGTGTGTTCACTTTTAAAAAGACAATAATAAGATACGGAGGGAGTATTGAGTGTTGACCATCATCAGCGCATTCTATTTACCATATTACCCTCACCTATTTAGAGAAAAGACCCACATAATTACATAAACATACGACTAAGTTGTTAGCCTTTTGTTTTCAAGTGTTTTGAATCTTGATTGAGATTTGAGTGTGGCAGGAACAGTAGCTGTAGGCGTGGTCCGGCGGCACTGGTGGATTGGATTATGTATTCTGTTCTGCTAGTGTAGTGTAGTGGAGGGGTCCGTCCGTCTAGTTGTAAATTTCATCACAGAAACTAATTACATTATTTATCTTATTGATTGATACTATTAAAACTCTCAGTAACAAGTGTTCTTGGAAATTTAAAATATGGGCGTGACAATTAAAAAAATATTATTTTGACATTGTTTTAGAATATATTTATGTGCATATCCAAAAACACACGCAAATCTAAAATAGAGATATTAAAAGTATTTTTTTTCTCCTATTTCTATAATACTTTTTATCTCCTCTCTTTAATCCTCTCTCCGTCCCAAATAAATTGCCCAGTTTTGACTTTTTAAGTCAAATTGACTATTTTTATAATTAATAATTAAACATATATAAGTATATTTCTAAAATTATAAAAATTGGGGTCAGTAATAAATTGTATATACTTTCTTTTGGTTATAATCTCTTCACTTATATTTTAGCAAAAATAGTAAAAAGATTAGTTTTAAAAATGGTCAATTTGACTTTAAAAAGTTAAAACTGAGCAATTAATTTGGGACGGAGGGAGTACTATTTTACTTTTGTGTGTTTTTGTATGTAGCATTAAATGTGTGTTTTTTAAATATTTGTTATAAATATAATAATAATATTAAATCTATTTATATAATGTAAATAATGGCGTATGAAGATCTTTGTGCCATTTTATAGTTTAAAATAAAGTATTATTTAATTTTAAAACAGATTAATCTTTAATTTTGTAACGAAAAGAAGAGTATATAGTAGTTATTACTAGCTTCTTCTATGGAAGATTATCGTATCATAATATACTATTTTCATCTTCATTTGTTTTGTCCTAATTAAATTCCTAATATATTTTATATTTTAAAATTAAAGGTACATTTCAAAATTATAAACACAAACATTTTGCAAGGAGGAAAAAAAAAAGGTGCCATATTAATTTTATCAATTTGTAATGGAGTCATATGATTATCATCATGAGGAATTAAAAGAGAGGAGGGTTTGCTTTTTGACTTCACCCACTTGCGCACTAACAATAATCTTAGGGAGTCCGGAATTTGGAGACCGCTCCAAAAATTATTTTTTTTATTTTTTATTTTTTGATTTGATTTTTAAATAATTTATATAATTTATTGAAATTGAAATTTAAAAAAAAAACAGTGATTTAGGTGTGATTTGAATACGTATCAAAAACAGGATTATACAGCCGTCTATATAATCCTGCTTTTAATATGTATCCAAAACACACTTAAATTATTATTTTTTTTTAATTTCAATTTCAATAAATCATATCAGAACGTAGAATCATGAATTAATCTAATCATTAAAACATCTTTTTATGTTTTACAGGACTCCAATTAATTAAAGGAATTCTTACTTAATTAATTAATTAATTAATAATTATATTTGTCAATCTCTCTCCCTCTACATTATGGGTCTAATCTAATAACTACACCATGACGTGGTGAACCATGTCGGCGGCTGTGGTAAGCATATGCGATGTTGACAGCTCTGCTTCTTTTCTTTTAAGAATTATTCTCTCCGTCCCAAATTAATTACATTTTCTAGGACTTTTTAAAGTCAAATTGACTATTTTTAAAACTAATCTTTTTACTATTTTTGCTAACATATGGGTGGAGATATTATAACCAAAAGAAAGTATATACAATTTATTACTAATTTCAATTTTTATAATTTTAGAAATATATTTATATATGCTTAATTATTAATTTTAAAAATAGTCAATTTGACTTAAAAAAGTCCTAGAAAAGCAATTAATTTGGGACGGAGGGAGTAATATTTTTACATATATTTTTAATATTTTTATATAATTCTTTTTCACATTAATATAAAATAAAAATATCATAAACACATGTAAAAATAATATTCTATTTTTTTTATCACTGCTATTAGGCATTAGCTTTCCCTCTATTGGAGCTTTTTTGCATTTCGCACCCTTGTTTCTTCAGAAACCACAAATATGAACCTATACAGTACTTATTAACAATACGATTATTTTCCTAATATATATATATATATTGTGATACGATAAAAATTAGTAATTGTAAGTGTACAAATAATTTATTAGGAAGGAGGAGAAGGATACAACTGGGTCGATCTTTGATTTCCTATTTAAGGGTATAAACGGAATTGGGAGAAAGTAAAAAATAGTTTTGTGATTTTCAATCGAAAATGTTATTAAAATAAGTGTAATAATGTTGTTAAATAAATATTTTATTCCGACGGCCGGTATAAATATTATGAACCATCCTCTATTTAAGGGTATGAAAGGAATTGGGTATAAAGAAAAAATAGGAAGAGAAATAGAAAAGGATAAGAAGAGCTCCTAAAATATATATATATATATATATATATATATATATATTTTAAGAAAAATGATCTTATCATTTATATATAACAAAGGGACTACGTACCTGCGTCTAATATCACCTAATTATATTAACAATTAATAATATTAAAGGTGAACATCTTTTCTGATGTTGGAATCAATTACACCAAACATAAGTAAGTGTTTTATTGATGTTAAATCTCCATTCCATGCATGTGCGTCTGAAATCAATGTTACACCAAACATGAGTTTGGTTTATGTTAGATTGCCATGCATGATGCATGATGCATGTGCATCTGATTGTGGCGTGCGTCCTTAAAATCATCTCAATAAATATTTAATTTCAATTGACGGGAAATGCCCTTATTTTTTAACTCAAAAAAATACTCCATAAATAAATATCTATGTACGTGGGTCAGGATCCGTAGGACCCATGCGATCACCACCAGAGAGAGGGGTCACCCTGTCTCCTTGGAGGTGGGCTGGCTACAAGTTTTGTAGAGCCCAAACCAGTAGGATCAAGCCACATGTACTTCTTGTCGGGTGTTAACGCCGTGGCATGTTTGTGCTTGACTTTGCAACGGGATTTATAAAAAAAAAAGACTTATGAGGGGCACATATATTTAGTTAATTGTTGGAGCTGAAATAATAAATATTATGCTAAAAATTCGATTTTTTATTTAGTTAATTGACCTACGTACGTTACGTACACAGTAATGGATAAACAAACCTCATTCCAAGTCATAGGGGCATCCATATGCTGCTTCCTCCAATAATGAAATGAATTTTAATGTACATTTTTTTCACTTTATCTTAAAATTTTATTTATACCTTTAATTATTATTAATTATTTGGGTTTGGGGTCGTATAATAATATTTGACAATCGGCGCCTTGATTTATTGAAAGGAACTAGGAAGGGGGTGGTTAATCAAGTCACTCGTACGTACCCCACTCTCTCTCTCTCTCTCTCTCTCTCTCTCTTGGAGTTGGAGTTGGAGTTGTTCGGCCGACACAATAATCTGCAAAGAAATGGCCCATATATACATACGGATTCTTTCATCTTTTTCTTTATATTCCAAGTCAGAGAAAAAAAAAGATAAAAGGAAAGTTAACTGACTTTTGTGAAACAAAATTAAGCCTCTTAATTCCTTTTTCTTTTTTTCATTTCTAGCCATATATATGAGTCACAAAAGTGGAAAAAATAGATATTTCAATCATAATTTTTTTTCTTTAAAAAAAATATTAATTGTTCTGAACTCATATATTCTCTCTTAACTAGTCAAATTTGAGATTTAATATAACATCAAATTTTTATAAGAAAGAAAAAAACAAAGATAAGGAGAGAAAGAGATGAGCCAAATTAATAGAAATAAATGCAAATGACGACAATTGTCCAACTCAATATTGTCGTATTATTATTAATTGCACTATATATATATATATATATATATATATATATATATATGTAATTATTGGATCCCACGAGACAAGCTAGCCACGTACTACGTACCTCTCATTAGACTAAATTAACCAATAATGCATGCATGCATGCATGTGCCACTAATCTAAGACAATCCTAGCTTCCTCGATCTCTCCCAATTAAGTAGCTAGGTAGGGCACCCCTCCCCTATATATTACAGCATGCACCTCAATTAATTTATGCTTAATCTGAATAATGGAACATACTTAATTAATAATATTTCTATTTCTTGATTAGAGATCATAAATCTGCATTATTAGGATTAATGCGAAAGGGATTCTTAGACGTTTATTTCACAGATCATAATTATATATGAACGAAATATTTATTACTCATTATTAATCAGAATTAGAACCAGAAATCAGAACCAGGTTGAGGTTTCTATAATGTTTGAAAAATAAGCGAGAACGGATGAAACAGTGTGCTGCATTATATTGTTTCCTAAGCTTAAAATGTATGTTTGTTGTATGGTTCTTGGCTCAGCGATAACTCTTGCCTTATAATTTTTACGAGGTTAAGGGTTCGATTCTTGAGTGTGAGCGTGGAAATTAACAAAAAAAAAAAATGTATGTTTTGGAGTCCTCCTACATCCCTAAGCTAGCCAGCTAGCTCATCAAAATTAAACAGCATCTCTTTCCAGGCCAGGCCACTTGAGCTCAAAAAGTTCAAGCCGTGGCAGAAGAATATATGGTACGTAAATGCGCATGTGGGACCCCTTTTTCTTCAACATGCATGTCTTTACCAGAGACAGAGAGTTCATGATCATATATATATGTGTGTGTGTGTGTGTTCATGTTTACCAAAGCTAGCTAGGCAGCTAGCTGCATGTCGACACGTACGTACAGAATAAAATGTAAGTGCTTGTCTTGGTGATCATCCACCACCATTAGAAATTTAGTTTCTGCCATGTCATCTCCATCTGACATCTGAAGGCCAATTTTTTTACGTCAATGTTGTATTCAACATTAATTTTGACAAGTGGCTCGCTCAAATTAATTAGAATATTATATATTGTTGTCAGACTACATGCTGAGAGCATGAACTTAGATCCCATGTGTTATAGTTTTGATATTTAATCTCTGACATATCCCAGCAAATACACCCAATCAATATATATAATTAATGGTCCTCTTAACATGTGTTCTTAGGACACATGCTAAGCACACAATTTAAGAAAATATTATCTTGAACTGTGTGCATATTCCCTTAATTTCTGTATTTGCACCAAGTTCAAGAGAATATGCACACAATTTAAGAGAATATTATGTTGAACTGTGTACTCAGCATGTGTCCTAAGACACATGTTAAGAAATTCCTATAATTAATAATGATACATTATTTCAAACAAAAAATTTAATTTGAAAACCTCTGGTATTAATTATCTTTTGACTTATATATGCTTTAGTTAGGAAGTCAAATTTTAATAAACAAATTATTTAATTAAAAATAATACGTGTATGATAATGAAATAAGTTATCTCGCTCATAAGAATTAAATATGCCTGTTTCACGTTTCACAATATCTACGGTCACATACATAAGAAAAATAAACCCTACACATTGAAATATCACGATTATCTTAAGTGACTAGACACTCAAGTATTAATTTATTTATTTATTAGAGATTAATAATTAATTCAAGAAATTTTTTTAGTTTAAAATTCAAACTCGACATATATTTTTGTTTGTCATTAATTTTCTTATAAATATGAATGAGACTGATTTAATTAGGAGTAGACAAATCCGGCAGGACATATTATATAACACAAATAATCAAGGAGAAGAGCCAAACAGCATTAGATGCAATAACTACTAGCAATCCAATCCAACCCAACATATAAATATATATATATAACACATGATATCCATCCACATGGAAATGTGGCACCACACACACACACACACACACACACATATATATATATATATATATATATATGTACAAGTAGGGCTACCCTACAAATTGAGGGCTTCAACTTTTCTCTCTTTTCTCCCGCGAACTGAACATATATATATATATACAAGTAGGACTACCCTTCGAATTGAGAGCAACTTCAGGAGGCCGGAGTTTCCAAAATTCTAGACTATATTTAGTATAGGAAGCAGATTTCGCTCCAGCAGATGGAGCAAATTTAGTCTGCGCGCTTTTCCGGCGAAACAAAACGATCAAATCTATGAACCAAACGTGATGGACTATAAGCCAGACTATAATTTTAAATATATTAAAATATAAGGGATGGCTGAAGAAAGAGGAAGAGGAGATGAAGGTTTGTAATGAAGAAGGATATGAAGACTGTGAGGAAGAGATGAAGATGAAGGAGGCAGAGACCATGAAGGATTTTATTCTTATAAAAGTTCATTAAGTTTATTCTTAATAGCTTATACTTAATATTTTTTAAATAATTTTTAAAATAAATATGTCATTGGAGATAATTATTTATTTTTTAAATAATTTTTGAATTTATTAATTATTTTAATCTTTTTATATTATAGTCCACGGGATAGTCCATCTGCTAGAACGATTGAAGACTAAAGGACAACTGATGATGTCATATGGACTAAATATAGTCCAGCAGATAGTCCATCTGTTGGAGATGCTCTGAGGGCTTTAACTTTTCTCTCTCTTTTCTCCCGCGAACTGAACAGTATATTATTCCTGTACCAATATCTATCGTTGGCCCTCTTTAATAGAAAGTGATATTTTCATAAATAAATATGTTAATTCTACAATAACATCCTCTTTTACATTACTTAAAGTAATCAACATACTAAGGTGTTAAAAATAATAATTTGAATTAATTTTTGTTGGATCACATATCAATGTAGCAGGAGCACTTTGGTTAGCATAGAAGATGGTGCAGTTGGAAGTCCAAAACGTACATAAAATTGCTTGGTTGCAGTTTAACAAATTCAAAACTGCACATGACACCATTTGTGATTGATACGGTGCGGTTTTGAAACTTGCGATGTGATTTTATTTGGTTCGATTTCGATTCTAAAATCAATTCAAATAATCAACAATAATATTTAATAAACCAAAAATGATGAACTGTGTGATTTTGATCAACAGGCATGTCACATGTTTATTTGATGCAATAATGTAAAGATGAACTCTGTGAGTTTGGAGTCAAATTCGGTTAAGCCCTAAATTTAGTACTCTACTACTCTCCATGTGTTAAGTGCTTGTTCCTTCTCTCTTATATCTATTGCTTACAAGCCAAACACAACAACACATATCTATTTGCTTACACAATAACAACAAAAGAATAGAGTTTCTGATGGTTTAGTGAATATTCATAATCATGATCACTACGACCAAGACTAGTATAAAAATTTTCCGTATCATTTATAAATAAAAATAAAAAAAGTAACTCAAACATTCAGTGCTTTTTAAAAGGAATAATTATACATGCAAACACTTTTCAGGTTCTATTGGAGGACCAATTTGTGGTTTGAATAAAGAATGAAACCCATCCCCATCCCCATCCCCTTTCTTTTCTTAATAATAGGATGGAATGGAATGGAGGGGGCGTCAACTGAGATTCTATTCCATTCAAATCTCCATTCATTGGCTGCATCCGAATACGAATTATAATTCCAAGACTAATAAATAATCTTAATCACATGTTTTGAATGAATTTATTTATAAGATAATTTGAAATAATTTCGTGTTGAGTTTTTGTCTAAAATTATTTAAAAGATTAGATAAAAACTTACCGTTTGGACTATTATACTCTTAGTACTAATAGCAAAGAAATCATATTTTTAATAATTTAAGTATAGATAAATTGAACAAGATATATCGTTCATTTTAAATAAAAATAAAGATTAAACATGTAAAACAAATTTTTAATCCAAAATGTTTGGGATTATAATACCTAGTTAAACATGTAAAACAATATTAATAATCCAACTCCAAGTATTATCCTCGTAAACAAACATAACCTAATAGTATTATTTTCTTTGGCCCAAAATAACAAAAGAAAAGAATTACATGGTTATTGTGCTTCATTTTATTAGTCATTAGTGAAGTAATAAAGTTAAGTTTGAGGGGATGATGATCTAAGCCGAATTTTCAGATATCCGAACTTTCCAGCACCTGGTGAAGAGCCCTCAAAAACATATGGCAGAAACCCCGTCGCATCTTTGTAGCTCTGCTGAATCTGAAAACATATATATTCGAAGATATTAGATATTCATGAAAGTGACAAAATAACAATAAAAAATAAATTAAGAAAAGACAAAACCAAAATCATTTGGATTGGTCATTCCCTAATAAAAATTACAAAATATTGATTGATTGTTCATCCATTAGCTCCAATAAATTTAAAATATATACAATTAGCACACCAATAGGTGGTTTACTTTTAGGACCTTATTTAATGTTTTTTTCCCTTCATATATTCCAAATGGTGCCTGGCCATAATTGTGATTTGCACCTATAAAGGAGCACTTCATGCTTTTATTTACTTTCTTTTTTGTTTTTCCAACTATTTCTTTTTTGTTTTTTCAACTATCATCAGTTATCATTGATGTAAAATATTGATGTAAAATGCTGATGTAAAATGCAGGTACACAAAATTTACCTGGAAAATTTGTTCACTGCTTCTCATGCAGTTTCTTCCAACAACACAAACCGTCCCACCAGAACCCCCGCCAGTAATTTTTGCTCCATACAAGGTCCCATTTTCGGATTTAGAAAGTTTACTGTTTTGCAGTTGTTGCACCAAGTCTACCAACCTATCTGTCCCATCCGACCCAAGTCCACAAGCACTATAACTGTTGTGACACTGCAACATAAGGGTCAAGGTGAAGTTTCTGAATCCGTTAAAGCATACTTGTAAATTTGTATCGAGTCTGATAAACTCAACAAGAAGTAGATAAAGCATCACAACCAACTAAATAAAGCATTGGTCGAAAATGGGGTCAATGAAGAACAAAAGTTCCTACTGATAACTGATAAACTCGAGCCACAATTTTCCCAAAGTTATCAAAAAGAGGGAAGTTTCAAATACCTGATACATGAGTTCTCCAAGAGTCGAAAGTTGATCGTTTGAGGATGCAGCTGTTAATAATGATTTGAAGGCCTGCATTGCAAGTATAGCAGAGATGGATGTGAAGGTTGTTAGTGGTATCTTGATTAAGACTAGGCAATAAGTTAGTCAGTTATGTAACAATCTAAAGCAAAAGGCAAAAAGAAAAACGAAAACGAAAAACAGAGAACTCATGAACACCACAATTAACATGTTTAAATGGTGTATCAAGACTAAAAAAATCCACTTTGCACTCAAAATCGATTTGCACCTTAAACTAAATTTTAGATTAAATGCACCCTAAACTTTAACCGAGGCAATTAAATGCACCCTCCACAACCTTTTCCGGCCAAATCTTCATCGGATCAGTTCAAATGAGGGGCAAAAAAGGCAAACCTTTAAATTTATTAATTTAAGTTATAAAACAGATATAAAACAATATATATTTTGTATTGACAAAAAAGACAAAGAACATAATGATAATAAATGATAAACTAAAGGGTAGAAAAGGTAAAATTTAACATTCTCTCTCCTTTTCTCTTTCCACCCATCTTCTTCCCTAATTAGATTTTACTCTCTCTAAACTTTATAGATCAAACCTAACAATATTTCAAGTTACAAAAAGGCTAAATAGATGAGTAATTAGAATTCGTAGAGGGAGGAAAAGGGGGAAGAATTAATAGTATTTGATAAGACAAACAGAATGCTTTATTGAAACTATAGAAGTGTAGTTCATGCAAGTTATCAAATCCCAATCTAGTCAAAACACAAGCATACATAAAAAGCGCACACAAACAGATATATAACGAATATACTGGAGTTACTAAGCTGTAATTCTCTGATCTAGAATCATGTAGAATACTAACCTTGACACGGAAGTTCTCATAAATAGGATGCCTAGTAGATGCTCGTACAGCATAACTGTGCCTTTTATCAACTACTGTCACTGAATCTTCATGATCGACATACTTTACAGCAAATTCTCTGCCAAGAAGGGACTCTGGAAGCCTATTTGCATATACAGCTTCATATCTGAAAGTGGAAAAGGCAGCAATAGAACAGCCTTAATTGCATTTATGCAAAAAGTACAAATGAACCGAACCAAATGAATGAAGTAATAGTAGAGCTCATGCTATCAACTTGTAGTTTAAAATTAAGAATTAGGCCAGCCAAAAATACAGCAATAATATGGAATGATTCCAAAAAGAGACAAAGACTATGTTTGGTTCTCATTTCTTGGCATGTATGGAATGGAATGACTTAAGGAATAGAATGACTTAAGGAATGGAATGAGAATGGGAATGGAATGGTCATTCTCATTTTTATGTTTGGTTTGTTTATTCATTCCGTCAGGAATAGAATCACCATTCTACTTTAGGTGTTTGATTTACATGAATTACATTATGAATGGAATGAGAAATAATTTTTTTCGTTTTTTATATACTACTAACTTATAAAAATGAATGAAAAAATAGATTAAATAGAATTAAAAGAATATCTTCACTAGAATTTTTTTATTTTATATTTTTATGCATTTAAAATTCAAATAAACACCTTCATGATTTTTTTTTAAAAACCTTGAAACCAATACAAATCATATATAGAATTAAACAAAAAGTAATATTCCTGAACATCTCATAATAGTTTATTCAATGCAGTAGTAAACTAAAATTATTGGTTTCTATGCCCAATGATGAACAATAAGCTGTTTACCAATAAGCTGTTTAAATAAGTCGTTTACCAATAAGCTGTTTACCAATAAGCTGTTTAAATAAGTCGTTTACCAATAAGTTGTTTAAATAATAAGTTGTTTACCAATAAGCTGTTTAAATAATAAGTTATTTACCAATAATAAGTTGTTTGCCAATAAGTTGTTTACAATTAATAAGTTGTTTATCAATAATAAGCTGTTTAAATAATAAGTTGTTTACCAATAATAAGCTATTTACCAATAAGTTATTTAAATAATAAGTTGTTTAAATAATAAGCGGTTTGCTATTAATAAGCTATTTACCAATAATAAGTTGTTTACTAATAAGTTGTTTAAATAATAAGTTGTTTACCAATAAACTGTTTAAATAATAAGTTGTTTACTATTAATAAGTTGTTTATCAATAATAAGCTATTTAACTAATAAGCTGTTTAAATAATAAGTTGTTTATCAATAAGTTGTTTACCAATAATAAGTTGTTTAAATAATAAGTTGTTTATCAATAATAAGCTATTTACCAATAAGTTATTTAAATAATAAGTTGTTTACTATTAATAAGCTGTTTACCAATAATAAGTTATTTACTAATAAGTTGTTCAAATAATAAGTTGTTTACCAATAATAAGTTGTTTATCAATAAACTGTTTGAATAATAAGTCAACTTATATTTTAACTTATAAGTCATTTTAAAATAAGTCATTCCTGAATAGGCCCAAAGTTAGGTGAAAAATGAACGAAGCGGAAGGGAATGAAATAAACCCACCTATTTAGAAAGGAATGAAAAATAATATGTCAGATAGGGATGGAATAACTAAAGGAATGGAATGTTCATTCCAACTGACTAACCAAACATGTTTTTAGTCCTTCTAGAAGGAATGATCATTCCATTCCCAGTTCATTCCATTCCATTCCCACCAACCAAACACAGCAAAAATAACCAAGAATATTACCTATAAGGTGAAAGGTTGCATAAGTAATCTAGTGAAGCTTCAGTCTCACGTAGTTCCATGCAGTCCTCTTCCATTTCATTGGAGTTCGTAGCATCATTTTGCTGGGATGAGTTACTATTTGACACTGATGAGGATAAGTGCTCAGATGCCATGGACTTAATCATTTTCCGACCCATAAAGGCACCTATTCTCACTGATCCATAATCTGCACCACCAACACTACAAGGACACTCTGGTAAATGATGGAAAAATATTGAAGGAATATGCAGATTAACATAGGAAAGAAAACAGGGGGGCAGGGCAGGGGAGGGAGGGGGGGGGGGGGAGGAGGGGGAGGGGTGTAGAATCTACTAATCAAAACTCCAGCCTTGACAAATAATCTCAAGGTCGCTGGTTCAATCCCCATACATGGATCTGAACGTACCTATTATAAAAAAAATTAAAAAGAAAAGAAAGAGAGAGAGAGAAGAAGCTAAAAATCAAGGCTGTCGACCAAGTGTCTAATCATGGCTCGAGGATGGAAAGAAAAGCGTGATTTCTCGGAGCTCCAGGTGGAAGAAACTCATAATTATCATGGTGACAGCATCATTACTTATAAGCAAGACCTTTTAACTCTACACCATGTTAGACTAACAGTTGCTTCAAAAGCTTGAGACGTAACATATTGTACCAAAAGATTATATTAAGCTATGGCCCACTCTCTACATGTGACTTTTTACCTTGGGTTGCACTGCCAGTGGTAGATAAGAAGACAGACAACTGGGTGCACCAATATGTAAAAACATAATCAGAATTGGGTGAACCAGTGCAAAACATGTTATCATAATTTTACTTGCCATCAAGGTTAAGTATCCAGAAGAGATTAGATTCTTCAAAAAAACTTTAGAAAATAAAGAAAATAGAAAAAGATAAGCACCAACAAGCACGGGTTTGTGCAATCTTCAACATTCATCAGAGTAAATGATGCGAAGATAACAGTTTTCACAATATTTGATGGTGTTTGAAGGACATAATATTAGTTGCCCAAGATGATATATTTTATCCCTAATGTCTTAATAATTAATGCAATGATTTCCTTTTCTTTTCTGTAGGAAACAAATAATCTTTATGACTTGCATGTTGGAGCAGCAAGAAAGCACCTATATAGTGCCTGTATATTCACAACATATTGCCTTTCAATAAATTGAACTCCTGGCAATTAAAAATTTAGTCATGCAAATGCCAATCTTACCATTCAACATCACGACAATTCTGCAAAAATAAAAGATGGTGTAGAATATAAATACTGCAGTGTTGTTGTACCTGTGTCGTATTCCTGAATCTATTCCCCAAAATCGTACATGGGGAGGAATTTCCACAAGTCCTAGTACCTCAGCAGGCTGCATGGGATAAACAAAATATTGATTTCAAACTACTTCATCTAAATGCAGTCAAATTTTTAAGGGTCCAGATGATGCTTACCTGACACACCATTGCAAGAAGTTTGTTTGCTTCACCACACGCTGAAGCCATCTGATCCATCACCCCGCAAGGAGCTCCAACAATGTGATTCTCTACCTATTAAATATGATAGTAGGATAAAGCAATGCCAATCATTACATAGGAGTTTGACTGTTTGAGAAAGTAAATCAGAATCACACAAGATTATAGAACAATGGATGTTTGGGGAAGCATACCTTTTGGCAAAGCAAAGCAAGATCTCTAGAGTCTATATTCAATCCTGCAAGTAAAGAAGAAACCAATGCAACCCCGAGGTTCTATGAGAAGGAAACAAGCATTTCTCATTTGATGAGATCATCAAGGACTCTATAAAAGTTACAATCTGGGAATAACAAATGCTTTTAATCCTCAGAACATGAATACTAGAAAGTGAAGCATTAATTAATTTATATCATTTTGGATGTAAAATACAAACCTTAGCATTCCACTATAACAAGTGAAGTAGAATTCATGAAAACAAAAAACTAGCATCTCCCTTTCCAATGCCTTAAATTCACCTGGTATTTGGTCTTCGTCCTGTTCTTATATCACCCTTCAACAATCTCAATCATTGTCTTCTGTGATTATGGTTATACATACTATCTCAAAATGTTTATCTCCATTTATCATAATAACATGTACTTTCTTGACATCTTTTCATCCTAGAAAGAGTGGGTATGCCTCACATTCATTTCATATGTTAAAATTAAACCATTTACTAAAAGACGAATCACATAATGAACCAGCAGAGGCAAATGTAAAATATAACCAAATTTACATAAAGCATGTGGTTTGCAATAATAATGCCAATGTCGAGAAAAAAAAAATTCTTGACTAGAAAATGAGTAGTTTTGATATAAGTTGCAGCCAAGGTTGAGGTCTCTGCAGACGAATACTGATGATAACTAAAAATTTAAAATTTAGCAGAAAAATGGACCACAATTGTTCAATTTTACTACTTGAAGGTTTAGATGTAACTGTTCAGTTCAACTAAGCCACTTGGTAAACATCATTAGAACTGATTGTAGAAGTATACAAATTGGATGCTGAGCTGGAAACCTTCCTTATTGGTTTGTTTGAAGGGGAAAAAACATGTAACTGAAAACTCAATTGATAACAATATTACCTATGTCTTTCTCTTTTCTTTTTTTCCTATTATACAGCTATCATTAGTGGGGACAAAAATTGGATAATGCCCACATTTTATGCTCTATGTCAAAGACTTTATTATCCAGATATTCTTAGCATTTTCGAGGATTAATCTCCTTCCTTTTTTTCTATAAGAAGATTTTATAGATGAACTCAATTTATAACAATATTATTATCGGCTATGCCCTCCGTCCCCAAAAGGATGACTAAAAGGTACAAATTTTTTTGTCCCTAAAAAGATGAGATAAAGTACATAAAGTGAAAGGTAAATATATCATTTAGTGGGGTCCATTAGAATAAAAAAATAAAAAATGCTCATCACTTTATATAATCTTACTTTTTTACTCTCTTTCGTCTACTTTTTACTTTTCTTAATATGTGTGCAAATTGTACTTTGCTCATCCTTTTAGGGACGGAGGGGAGTATTACACAAGGTTTAGTGAAAGGTAAGCCATGTGATGTACGACAAATTTCGAAGAGGATTAATTTCTGAAAATAATTATAAGAAACAAGATAAATCAACTTGGGTGAGGCTTTGCACTTCACTACGCAAGGATCTTTTACTTAGGTGATGCTCCCCACATATCATATTACCCTGAGGGTTTCTCAACCACAGAAGAGAGGAAAATAGCTCATAACTTCATGCAATAATCAATAGTCTATAGAGTTATAATCTTGTGGGGATTACAACACTAAGAGACTCAAAACACTAAAAAATAAATGTAAATTTCTTCTTGTCATGAAAGTGAGAATACTAAATAATAAAAGTACTAAAAGTACCAAAAGACACTAACTAAATAATAATATATCATAATAAATATAAATATTGTAAATCCCCACTAATAAATAAGTAATTAAAAATGACATCAATTTTTCCCAATTTAAAGTTTTAAACATAACAAAACTTTCAGAAAATAAATGTAAATTTCTTCTTGTCCTCATCACCATGAAAGTGAGAATACTATAGATCTACCTTCTTTAAATTAGCTTTTCGATTAGTTTACTATGGCCCATATCATAACTAGTACTCAAAATTTAATTTTGGTGTAAGGTCGAATGAACAGATAGATCAGACATATTTAATGATAAAAAGAGTAACACCAAAATAAACTAGTACCATGAACAGCAGCAATAGCGGACATAGTGGCAACTTCTATTGCAGCGGAAGAAGATACACCCTTGCCCTCTGGAACTCCAGAAATTACCTGGGAGTTCAAGCAAATTGTTTTACTATTTAAATACATATTAGGATTAGTAGATTCGTAATTTAATCATGAACTATTACGTATTCTAATTAAGCCACAGAAATTACATCCTCCACAACTACAAAATAAGATTACATGGACTTGTTCTTTATCCTTCTGTAAGTATAACTTTGTTTCTTATTTAACAGGGAAATATATTGGATTAGTGTTGACTGTAGAGTACAAAAAGTAGTTGGATAAAAATGATGTTGAGTTGTTTCTTTTGTATGAATAAATAATCAAAACATTGTTTCTGTATGGATTTTAACATGCGCACAAGAGATAGCACCTTGTTTCTGTATGGATTCTAACATGCTCCCAAGAGATAGCACCTTTGGTGCATAAACATTTGAATTAGACTGGGCAATCTAGGTTCAAATCCATAAGGTTAACCCAACCTACCTACATCCTTTTGCTTTGAATGCCTACTTTATATGCTATGGGTAGTGCTAGGTGTTAGAAGTGCTGCACTAAGGAGGAAAACATGTTCCTTGTTTTCCTCTCCCTATTTTATGCTCCTTGTTTTACTCCTAGAATAGAGCACCAAACTTGTATAAATTGTAAACTCTTGCAATATGAAATCATAACATTGTGTATAGATTTTCTACACATTCTACATGGTATCAAAGCTCTGATCCTTTATCAGGCGACTTTTTCCGACAACTTTTTCCGGCGACTTTTTCCGGCGACTTTTTCCGGCAGTTTTTCCGGCGACTTTTTCCGCCAGTTTTTTGCCGGCGTGGTTCTGATCATTTATCAGTCGACTTTTTCCGGCAAATTTTTCCGGCAACTTTTTCCAACGTGTTTTTCCCAGGGAATTCTGTCTCTAAGTGTAGTGCAATTATTTGATATCCTTTGGAAAGTTTATTCTCCTCGGATATATATTGTACTCATCTTTTACATGGCAGAACAAAGTGGTGCTAGCAGTAGAGTTCATAACAGTAGCATGGGACAACAAGGTTCCAAATCTATTTCTCATTATGCACAATCAGGTATACACTCTTGTGCTCTTAATGTCTCATCTACTGGTCCTAGTTGGATCATTGACACAGGTGCTTCCGAGCATATGACTGGGTCCTCCAATCTCTTTACCTCATACACGCCTTGTTCTGGCAAAGACAAGGTGTACCGAGTAGCTGATGGTTTTTCTTTCTCCTATCTCTGGGAGAGGTTCAGTAGTTTGTACTCCTTTATTAACATTATCATCCGTTCTTCATATTCCTTCGTTTACCGCAAACCTATTATCTATCCAACGTCTTACTGAATCCTTACATTGCTCAGTCATTTTTTTTCCCAACTCATTGTATTTTTCAGGACTTGGTGACAGGGCAAAAGATTGGTAGTGGTAGTGCAGTTGGTGGTCTATATTATTTGGATGGTGTCACATCTAACATGCCTTTGATTACAGATGGAACTGCTACTCAGGCTCTTCAATCTACTTTTGAATCTAACCTGACTTCTCTTCATCAATGGCATCGACGTTTGGGACATCCTCCTTTATCAATACTAGGGTCTTTATTCCCTTCTTTAGTTAAACAGTGTCACAAAACTCCGTTTTTATGTGAACCATGTGAATTAGGTAAACACAAACGTTCTACTTATTCTGCTATTAACAGTCGACATTCTGAACCTTTTGCTATTATACATACTGATGTGTGGGGACCCTCTCGGGTTGTCTCTCGTTCTGGTCATAGATGGTTTGTTAGTTTTATTGATTGCTATTCTCGTACAACTTGGATTTATCTTCTTCATTCCAAAAATGAGGTGTTTGACTGTTTTCAAAATTTTCATAAGATGATCCAAACCCAATTTGAAGCTAAAGTCAAGATTCTCCATAGCGATAATGGTCGAGAATATAGTAATAATAATACTTTTGCATCCTATCTCTCTCAGCATGGCATCATACTTCAAACCTCCTGTGTCACAACCCCAGAACAAAATGGGGTGGTGGCAGGAAAGGAAAAATCGACACTTACTAGAGGTAGCACGCACTCTTATGTTCACTATGAACACACCTAAATTTCTATGGGGAGATGCCGTTTTAACTGCTACATTTCTTATAAATCGGCTTCCTTCTAGAATTCTTGGGAATAGAAGTCCCATTTCTTTCCTCCAACACATGACAAGTCCTTCTCCTTCACCTCGAGTTTTTGGGTGTGTGTGTTATGTTCATGAAAAATCTCCCACTCGGGGTAAATTAGATCCCAAAGCTCTTCGGTGTGTTTTCATTGGTTATTCTCCAACCCAAAAAGGTTATAAATGTTATCACCCCCCTTCTCACAAAGTGTTTGTCACTCGGGATGTAACTTTTTGGGAGTCTGAACCTTTTTATTCTTCTTCACCGTCTCCTCAGGGGGAGGAACATGTTATTGATGAGGAGACGTCTTTTGAAACTAGTACAAGTACAGGTATTATTATACCATCTTCTTCTACTCCTGTTGTTGTTTCTGATAATACTACACAGGGGGAGTTCGAGCCATCTTCCTCTACTCCTGTTGTTGTTTCTGATAATGCTACACAGGGGGAGTTACAGTTACAGTCCGAGCCTGAGTTGAGGACCTATACTCGAAAAGGGAAGAATAAGGTCACCATTGCTGCACCACTACACCAACCTTGCCCTGAACCGAGTCTTGGTAATACTAATGGTATGAATCCTGATCCTATTTGTTCTCCTGATGATACTGACATTCCTATTGCTCTTAGAAAAGGTGTCAGGTCTTGTACACAACATCCTATCTCGAACTTTGTTTCATATGATAAATTATCTGCATCCTACCATTCCTTTGTTTCTTCTCTGTCCTCTATATCTATTCCTCAGGGGTGGAAAGAAGCAATTAGCAACGAGAAATGGAAACATGCTATGATAGAAGAGATGAATGCCCTGGAAAAAAATGATACTTGGGAACTAGTTACTCTTCCTTATGGGAAAAGACCAGTTGGTTGCAAATGGGTATATACAGTGAAACAAAAGGCAGATGGGACAGTTGAAAGACTCAAAGCCAGGTTAGTTGCAAAAAGGTACACTCAGACTCACGGGATTGATTACCAGGAGACTTTTGCTCCCGTGGCAAAGATGAAATCTGTTCGTACCATAATCTCATGTGCAGCAAACTTTGGCTGGGATATTCAGCAATTGGATGTGAAAAATGCATTTCTTCATGGTGACCTAGAAGAAGAGGTATATATGGAAATACCCCCTGGTTTTGCTTCATCTGCAACTGAGGGTAAGGTCTGTAAAGCTGCGAAAGGCTCTGTATGGTTTGAAGCAATCTCCTAGAGCCTGGTTTGGTAAATTCCACAAGGCAATGATAAGGTTTGGGTACAAGCAGAGTCGAGCAGATCATACTCTATTTGTCAAACAAATAAAGGGTAAGACTACCATTCTTATTGTTTATGTTGATGACATTGTGGTGACAGGGGATAATAGAGAAGAAATA
This sequence comes from Aralia elata, assembly GCA_034770075.1. Lineage (NCBI taxonomy): Eukaryota > Viridiplantae > Streptophyta > Magnoliopsida > Apiales > Araliaceae > Aralia > Aralia elata. The sequence goes on along the minus strand of CM068385.1, from coordinate 761,347 downwards.
GTTAACCTCAAAGCAAGACTAGCCAAAGAGTTTTGAGATCAAGGATCTTGGTCCTTTGAAATATTTCCTTGGTATTGAAGTTGCAAGATCTTCCAGTGGAATTTTTCTATCTCAAAGGAAGTATGTACTTGATCTTTTAACAGAACAGAAACTGGCATGTTGGGATGTAAGCCTGCTGATTCTCCTATTGAAGTTAATCATCATCTAGTAGGTGGCACAGGACCTACGGTTGATAGAGAAAGATATCAACGTTTTGGTGGGACGATTGATATACCTTTCTCATACTAGACCTGATATATCTTATGCTGTTGGTATAGTCAGTCAATATATGCATGATCCTCGACAAAGTCATATGGAAACCTTTGTGTACAGAATTTTGAGGTATCTCAAGTCTGCTCCTGGCAAAGGTTTATTGTTTGCACCAAATGGTCATATGAGAGTTGAAGCTTTTTCCGACTCAGATTGGGCTGGCTCTATAGAGGATCGTCGATCTACTTCAGGTTACTGTTCATTTGTTGGAGGTAATCTTGTTACTTGGCGTAGTAAAAAACAGTCTGTGGTGGCAAGATCTAGTGCTGAGGCTGAATATCGAGCTATCGCCTTGGGTATATGTGAACTAATGTGGCTTCGAACCTTGCTAGAAGATTTGGGTGTTACAACTAAAGGGCCTATGCAGTTGTTTTGTGACAACAAGGCAGCCATTAGTATTGCAAATGATCCGGTACAACATGATAGAACGAAGCACATTGAGATTGACCGACACTTCATCAAAGAAAAAATTAGTCAGTGGTCTTATTTGCTTATCTTTTGTAAAAACAGAACATCAGCTAGCTGATATTCTGACTAAGGGTCTTAGTGGTAAGATGTTTCATCCCTTGTGTTTCAAGTTGGGTATGCGAGATATCTATACACCAACTTGAGGGGGAGTGTTAGAAGTGCTGCACTAAGGAGGAAAACATGTTCCTTGTTTTCCTCTCCCTATTTTATGCTCCTTGTTTTACTCCTAGAATAGAGCACCAAACTTGTATAAATTGTAAACTCTTGCAATATGAAATCATAACATTGTGTATAGATTTTCTACACATTCTACACTAGGTTTGAACATAAATTGTAAGGGACAAATACAACCTATATTTAACTGGATTTAGCCCATATATGTCTAATAAACTCATTCCAATCAAATTAGTCCTAAACCTTGAATTTATGTTACATATTCACTTATCTCTCTAAAATTATTTAATTTTGTCTCTCTAAAATTTTTTTCAATTTCTCTCTACAAACTCCTTTTTTTTTTGAAATAGTACCACAGAATGTGGACTAAGATTTATTCATCCAAATATCCAAGGTAACAAAAAGAAGAATACACTGACCTACCTTGGGAAAGAAAACTCTGTAGATTAAGCTAATTTAGATAAGGCATGGGCTTTCTAAAAAATATATTTGTGTTGTATGGTTATTTTACATTACCATATGAAGGTTTTTTTTTTTCTTTAATTTAGATTGGCAGAACTTCTGTATTGGTGATATAAATGTTCTCCCTTTTTCAGTTATGATTTATCAATATGTCACTCAAATTTTACTTTAAATGCACTCCAAACTAATAGTTTTTTCTTTGATTCAGGATAAAATACTCTAAACTTTTAAAAGCTAGGCTCTCTCGGGTAAACACAATATAATTAACATTTACAATACATATCAATTACGAAGAAAATACAGAAAAACTCACCAGTATGCTGATACTGTCCTCAAATTGAACACCCAACTCATTCATTAGTACTAGAACCGTCCCAGCAACATATGCTGCCCACCTATAAAATAATCCTTATTATTTGCGACTCTGTTGCATCATATTGTGAATCAAAGAGAAACAGATGTACTAGAAAAGTTGCTTACTTTTGGGATGGGTCTCTAGCAAAGTACTGGTACGCCTTCTCATATGATATTGGCTGCCCACCATCCATGAAATCAGATAAATCCATATCAAAAGTTGGCCCACGATTACCTAATTCTGACCCGAAAGATACCTGAAGTCAAATGACCAAGTTGCAAATAAGTAGTAGTGACTTGAGCACATGGCTTTAACTATTGTAGAAAGAGAGATTAATGAGTTGGCACACAGTTCAAACGTATCTGCTTCAGGATCTATGTTACTCGGACTCGGATGGAGTGTCTGGTTGGACACGGTATCTGACACGGGTACTTCTCAATTTTGCCAATTTTTTACACTAAATTGAAGTATCTTGTCCAAGTGTCGGGTTTCGAACACGGGTGTCGGACACGGGTACTTTAGGGCAAAATGAAGAGTCCGAGTAACACTGTTCAGGATTATGGTCCAGGAGATTACAGCAAAAAATGGTGTAAATGTACATTAATACCATTTAAGATTTTAAATATAATATTTCTTTCTTTTTGTTTTTTACATGCCAATTACCTACTGTTCAAAGCAGCCCTGAGTGGTGCCTGTAAGAGTTTTTTCCAATCGAATTCAGTTTACCACATATATCAGGCTAATGATGCCAAATAAGAACTTTATCCGAAAAATATATTTCATAGAATCGCCCAACTTAAATAAATTCACTTTCACCAAACTCAGGTTTTCATATCAAAATTCTTGTGATATAAATGCATTTAAAGACAAAATCTTTACGGACAATTTGAAGAACAGGGGTCCCTCCTTGTCCTTCAGCATGCTGCCTGGCCTGGGTATGTTTCCATAACTTCTGCTTACTTGGATGATTCATCTGAACAGCAACATGACATGCTTCTCTAATTGGCATCTGAGAGATATAGAAAGATGAAATATCACATTATTTTAGAGAAAAGAGAATGAGAGGATATCATAACTTGAAACCTCAAAGTTATTCACACCCATAAGGGAGGAACCACTGAGGTGCCCAAAAGCTTAGGTACAGTTGAAGTTGCATTTATCAACATAGAGCAGAGTGGTTCAGAATGCTCCCAGATAGACAACAATGAAAGAGAGCTTCCCTCCAACCCCAACAAGATAAACAGATACTGAGAGAGAAACAAAGAGAGATACAGAACCTGCAGAACAAGACTTCCTGAATAGTCTGCAATCCCTCCCATCACATCTAATCTTCCTGGAGCTCTTGCCACGAATATTTCCTCCTGCAAGACCAAATATCAACAATAATAGATAAGAAGAAAAACTAGCAACAAGAAAAAAAGAATAGAAAAAATAGCAACAATAATAAATAAAAAGAAAAAATAGACTAACTTCATAATTATTAAAGAAAATTACGAATGGAGACTTGACTTGTTTCGTGCATATTCCGCGACACAGTTAATGTGAGAATATTTCAGAGTGGTTCTCTAAGACAGTAAAGTTTAGTTGCACTCAATAGAGCACAAATTGATGAGTGCGGATCATATTCAATCAGCACACATAAGCTGATGATGGTGAGGAGGAGGAATACAGGCTGTCTAAGATTTGTTTATCACTTTTAAGTACTATTTCCAACCTAAGGAGGAACTTGAGTATTATTTTCCCTCTTTATCATATCTATCCATAGTCTTTCCATCCCATGATAATATAACCTTAAAGACGGATATGTTACTGTACTGGTGTTTCTTGATTATATGAGAATCTGACTTATATCAGAAAATTTAGGGGGGGGGGGGGGGGGTTTGTAATTGAGAAGCACCACAAAATAATTGCATAATCAAATATACTAATACTTAAAATACCTCCCAGTTGAAAAGAGAAGCAGCAGCCATACTCTCCCGTTTTTGCTGCTTATGTTCAGGTAGACATGCAGCATGTAGTTCAGCTAGGTTCTTTAAGAAAGCTATTGTATCTGGAAGGCCATGATGATCACCATGAAGAATTTCAAAGTTTTTGGTTCTACAAAACATAATTAAATAAAATAATGCAAAGAACAAAATTGTCCACAAACAATTAAATAAATAATAACAAAGACATGAAAGAATAAGCTAACTCTTCCAAAACAAAGCAGAAAATAAGAACTTACTCTTCCGAAACAAAGTTACTTTTGATTGTTTTATCAGTTGGTAATGGAGTCCTAAAACTAAGTTCATCTTGTGCCAGCGTATACCAGTCCGGGACGAAGATATCTCTCCCAGGAACTCTTTGTAGTTGATACCCAAGTATGATTGCGTCTCGCAATCTCCTGGGTCCGCTAAGCTTTTCCAGAGAAATATGCATGTATTATAAAATGAACAAAATTATGTCCAAAACCTGAATTTCTTCAAAGAAAATGTAAGGTATGTTACATAGACTCGGATGGAGGGTCCTGCTGGGCACAGTATTTTGAAGAGTCCAACACGGGTACTCCTCAATTTTGCCAATTTTTTGCACTAAAATGAAGTGTACACTACCCATACCCTTGTTCAAATGTCGAGTGTTGGACACGGGTACTTTAAGGCAAAGTAAAGAGTCCGTGGTAACATAGAATGTAAGTAAGCATCATTTTACCTTATCCAATGCATGAATTTTACCGATAGCTGCATCCTGTAGTATGCGTGCAGCCACCTAATGATAAAGAAGCAAGAATTGAGCATACAATAACAGAACTAAAAACTTACTAAATAAAACAGTCCATGAGGGCCAGGAAAGTTTCTTCTCACCCCCTCCCCGCCATATGTGGCTAATAGTATAAATTCAAGTTTTCGAAGGACCCTTAATTTTACTCTATTTAGCTAACTTTACAAGTTATTATTAGAAAGGAGAGCTAAGAAGGATTAAAATCTCCACACAAACATCACACAATGACAAAAAAGAAAAAAAAAAGAAGAAATTATACTAGCTCATTCATTGGAGCGACATTTAAATTATGACAAAAGAATATAATATAAGGAAATACTTTTAATTTCTATTTAATAGGAATATAAAAATATTAATAGAGGGCTTCGGATTTAATTTATAGAAGTTATAAGAAGAAAAAGTTTAAGTATCTCAAAAAGGGTTAAAGAGAATGTAGGAATAAAATTGAGGGGAAAGTGAAATATTCGGATTAGATACAATTGCTGCAGGGGGTTTCATGGTCAGGTGACTGACTGCACCTTAAGGCTTCCAGACCTGTTCCCATTTGATTCTATTATTTCTAGTTGCTTAGTAGCAATATCTTACGTTGCTAAGAAAATAGAGATACTATATTGGCGATATATACTTGGGGTCTGGTCCAAACGAGGCATGCAATATTTGGAATCTTTGTTCCTGGGCCTCCACATCCCCTTGTTTCTTTCCAAAGGAATAAAAAAAAACAGAGAGAGAGAGAGAATAAAAGATTGGCATAACTTAAATCCAAATAATGGACCTCCTTTGTTAACATCTACAGATCTACTATACAATATAGAAAAATAAATGCCAAGTATTTAGTAGGAGCAGTAAAAAAAGACTCTTCATCTTCACTTTATTTCTTTTTAAAGATTGTACCATGAAAATTAAGAAGGTTCAAGAAGCTAAATACTTGAAATAAATAAATAATAATAAAATCATGACAGTTTTTTGCAATATAACTTGTTTTCCTATTAACAGGGGGCAATGGATTAAACATCCAAAGAAAACCAGCATTGATCAGTGATACTGCTTTGGACATCATATTTAGGCCATTAAGATTCTAAAAACGAAAGATGAATTAATATGAGAAGTGGCATACCTCACCACCATTGATGTCCCCCTGATAGCTGGGGTTCAAAGTAATCGCACGCTCGAGGTAGGGTTCCCATTGTCCTGTGAGCAGATCCCTCCTAATCATCTCAACACCTCCATTAAAGAACTTTAAAAGAGAAGAAAAAAAGGAAACAAGAGGTGAGTAAGATATGCTAAATTTACTATGTAAAAAGCTTAATAACTGTTTTGAGCAAAAAAAACAAAACAAAAGTACATTAAGAAAATCACTGTACCTCAAGCATATTCCTAAGAAATGGTTCTTCATTAAAATAATCTCTGCGTACGAACACAAATGGTAATTTGTATGCCAAAGCTTCACTAACTGTGCCATATCCAATTTTTCCTGACAGAGAGAACATATAAAAGAGAGGTTCATAATTTAGCTTGGCAGCATTAAAAACCATTCAGCTACTTAAATTTATAGGAACACTACCAAGCATGCAGTCTGAAGCTGAAATCAGATCAGGTGTATAAACATCTTTTGGCATCTTTATGAAATTTGGAGGAAGCTCTTGCCTTTCAGACGCACCACAAACCTATATCATGTAATATAAGGACTTTTTCATCTCACACAAACCGCAGGTTTAAAGCAACACAATAGAGGGAAAATATTTAAAAGATCAGCCCAAATAAACCTACCAAGCATAGCCAATTAGTAGGTAGATATTCCTTCTTTAACTTCCACCCAACTGGCTGCAGGTGATTGACAAAAGATATAAAGTCAAAACCCTAACTGCCAAGATAATATCCTCAGCAAGAAGAAACTAATGACGTTTTACAGAAGATAGGATCCGTAACATAGTTTAATCTGAAATGGAAATTTTTGGAATTTCAAAAAACGTAATCATCAATATAAACCTTACCTGGCCTCCAAAATTAAATATAAGAACCTTCACATCATTCCCAATCCCAAGTTCTTTCCTAACCTGCTTAAAAATGAAATTAGTGGAAGCCTTTCCGAGAAATTATTACAAATACGGATCACTTGACAAAGTCCCACAAGACAAACCTCTGCTCTAGATTTGTGCAGCCTCCGTACAACAAGGGGTATATCAATTACATCACGAAACGCAGGCACTGAAAAAGTGGTATATCTCAAAAACAAGTAGAGAAAACCTCATCCAAATAAGTATATTAAGATAAATCTAACATAAAGCAACCCAATAGTGGAATGTGGTACAAGATCATATAGTAGATATAAAATAATAAACAATCAAGGAGATCATCGAGCTTTAGAACCAACATACTTGGGCAGTATCCTGGAAGGCGAATTAGAAATTCGCAATGAGAATAATCCTCGGCTATCTAAAAAATTCAAGAACAAATGAAAAAAAAAAAGTGGTCAAATCACTTGTACAAATATAATTAGCAATCCTTAATTACTTTTAAGCAAATATATGTGAAATGAAGATGCAGGTCAAGTCCATACCAAATATGCTCAAGAAAATTGAGAAAGTAATGAAAGAACCTAATATATAATGAAATTCTCACATTTAAAAGTTTGTTGAAGTATCCAACCTTAAACTAATTGACAATGAGTGGGTTCAAGCCTTCACACTTGCATTTGGTCCTCCACTAAGGTTCTTAGTGCTGCACTCTTATTGGTGTGTACAATATGATTCACAGTGAACATGAGGGAATATTTTCACATAAAGACTCATTCTCTAATAGTTTAAATTTAACGTACAAACTTGAATGATAAATGATAAGAATAAAACGTACTTTAACATAGGTTACTACAAGTGCCGATAAACCTATAAGGAGGAAGACAGGCTATTATCATCCAGCACTCAAATACTTTCTCGTTGCGAATAATGCTTATGAAATTACAATGGCCGTAAAGGCGTAAACGGGATCTTAAGAAGCTTAAAATCTTTCTGGAAACAAGTAAGAAGCTGATTCTAACATTGTAATGGCTAAAAGGTGAATTTCAATAACAGCCAGTGCTTCCTTTTGAGCAGAGATCCTCACAGAAATTGCAGATAATTGAAATCGACAAAGTCAGGTTTTTCATTTCCAGTCAAAATATTGGACGCAATAGTTCCATGCTAAAAAAAATAGCCAATTTGAGGTTCTTAGGGTCTGGGCTATGTAATTGCATAAAAGATTAGACATTTACCTGCCAAATAATTGACCGATTGTGATATCCAGCAGCCATTACATACTCTGAATATATGAAATCCCAACTGCAATAGTTGAAAAGAAAAGGAAGAAGAGGTTTAAGAAAGATTCAACGTATTCCAACTCACATCATAAAGTTACAAGTGGATGCAACACAGTAAAGGCCAAAACTTAAAAACAATGAAATTATATCAAAACTAGGATTAAAACAATAGCAAGGCTAAAATTGTAGAGTGTAAGCAAATTTATGATATTTTAAAAGTGCATAACAAAAACCTAACAATACCTATTAGGGTGTAAGTCAATCCATGTCTGTACCCAATAACATAAAACAAACAGATATTTGGAGAATATATAAAAGTGAAAATCTTGAGCAATATGGAAACACACCTGAAGAAAAGAAAGTATAGAATGAACCTAAATTGGCATTGTCGATATGTCATCTAATAGCATCTCTCTCTATCATACCTTCATTGGAACTAACCAACCTTTTGCGTTGGAAGACAACCTTACAAAAGGCCAGCAAAATAACACTGTAATCCATCTTATCTTTGTGGCCCTCACATTGGATTCCATTGATACCCAAATAAACAGCACGACACATTCATTCTTGATTATCAATTCTAAGTGTTATTTGGTCCTATTATGAGGTATTATCAATACATTTCAACGAATAAAGCAGATAATGTCCAGTGTCTCTGATTGGAGAACCCATTCTGATAGTGAGCAGGGAACCTCTCTTAATTGAAACACAACTAAAATCCTACAATTACGCATTGAGTCCTAAGCATACCAGTTACCATCATACCTGAAGTTCGTGACACAAACAGCATGAATTCCAGCATCTGCTGCCGCTCGGCATGCAACAGGAACTACATCTGAAACCTATATCCATTCAACAATAATATCAGCAATAGTGGTCCTATACTCCTATTAAGTGGAACATATATTGTAATCAACACTAACATATATGTGCCCCCAGCAAAGGTGAAATAAAATCCCTTGAGAAATTTTAATACTAACTACAGTCTGTGTGTTACAATTTCATATCATAAATTGAAAAGAAAAAATGTAGCTGGGAGCATTTCAATACCACAAGGTTAGCTTTAATAGATTTCAGCCACTCAACTTCTGTTGCCAAAATAGATTCCCTGGGTACCACAGCCGTCTGAGAATACTAGATTTAAAAATTAAAAAAAAAAAAGAAAAAAAAAAGGAAATGAAAGTCAACCAACAAGTCCATAAGGAATGATAGAGAACTGTGACCAAAAGTAAGTAAGCAAAATATTGTAATTAATAGAAGTCACCAAGATCTTTATCATTCAATACAGAATAGCTTTAGCAGTAATTGTCAAGCAAACATTTGTCATTCCAGGCAACAGAACCTTTGAGTTCAAGAATTCACAAAATAGTTATGTATTACCTTTTCCAATGAAGCAAGACGATCAACAGTCAAAGCGTCTGCTTGAACAACTCCACAGTCCAATAGCACCTGTGCTACCACACAAACATATGTTCATGCTAGACATATGAACACCACTACTTACATAAAATATTTTATAGTTAGTCAGAAATCAAATACTTTATTTGCAAAACTTTGGGGGGGGGGGGGGGGGAAGGGAGTAACAAGGGACATCTGAGTATCTTTTAGATAAGTTATAGTTTTACTTTTTTAATGGAACAAATCCAATCTATAGAGTAATATCAGCAAATAAGATGGTTCAGATGTGCAACAATGCACTCAGTTTGAAATAGGAAGTCTTTCAATTATCAATTATATATTCCTACACATTAATATTACTGCTTTCTGATGAAGAAAACACCCTCTAAGTGGTTCAGATCAATAATTATGAATGTTAATTTAAGGTGTGAAAGAAGAAAGAATAGACAGATGGTTCTATTATTATGATTAGAGTGCTACAGAAAAAAGTTCTTCATTGTGTTGGACCAATTTTAGCTAACTGACCTTTCTAATTACAAGTCTAGGTGACTGTATTTCAGTTGTAAAAACATAGTCAGGGGCACCAGTAACCACATGAACATCGTGACCAGCGAGGATGAGATTACGAACAACCTGCCATCACAACTTCTCAACCATATCACAAGAATAGAATAATTCAAAGAATTAATATGAAAAAAATAATACTAAGTCAGCAAATTATAAATTTGTACTCGGTTTGGATGTCAACATACTTCACACTACATAAAGCACTATGCAACTGCAACATCATAAATTATAGCAGCAGAATGAAATTATATGCAATCGGCTATCGTGTGGACATAAAGTGATTTTGTTCTTGAAGGTTTATTCATTAACTGTGGTGGTTTGACCAATTTTAAATAGATATGCTCTCACATGTATATTTCTTTATACTTATGTATACGTAATTAGTTGAGATATTTCGCACACATACTGTGTATTAAGCATGATAAAAAAAGCCATGAGTTTCAGAATAACCTACCAACAAGCAACCAGCAATCACTACTCATAGGGTGGGCACCAAAAAAAAAACACCATGTGCATGCAACACCCACCACCAACCAAGCACATCAGGTTATTTCTATCTTGATTCTTTCAGATATTTTCACAGGATTTAAGTGATAGGAAGAATTATAAATCCCAGGTTTTTAAGATCAGTGGTCCCTTTTTCTTTTTCTGTTTTTGAGAAGTAAAAATCAGTACCATTCTTATGTTTTAAATCAAGATTCCTAAATTCAGGAGTTTCCAAAATCCAATATATTACATAACTTGAGAATTTCAGTCAAAACGGTAGAGAATGGTTTAACATATCAAAAGATAATTGGGATTGGACAGAAGTTTAATACCCAATTATTTAAAATCCTACTAGTATTCTTGATGAAAACAACATATATTAATAAGTAATTAATAGAATCAGAATTCCTGATCTAAAACCTTGTGATTTTGAGATCCAAATATTTAAAATTTCTACAAAAAGAACACCCAGATCATTCTTGTAATCATGCAATAATAAGTTTCTCATTGATCAAATAACAGACATGTAGATGTTAATTTCAAAATAATTAGCATAAATAAAGATAGATGGATTATATACAATAATAATAATAAAAATAATAATAATAAAAATAAATAAATAATAATAATAATAATAATAGAGGAAGCAGAATGTATAAATTATTTACCTCGACGACGCGAGTAGCGTGGCCAAATCCATGACCGGTGACATAGTAAGCGAAGACTAGATGCTTCTCCGGCGATTCCTCCGACGTCTGATTGTTATTATTATTATTATTATTATCACAACTCTCCATTAACAAGCCACCAACGATTGATTATTTCTCCTACTCCACCACAACTCGGTTTATTTATAAATTCCTAAAACCCTCAACTCAAACCTATTCTTACTTGCGTATGTGTATGTAGTGGTGGTATAGAGAGAGAGATAAATAAATAAGTAAATAGATCCGTTAGTCGGAAGAGGCGGTGATTATATATATCTCTATCTAGACCGACTCCGACTTAATCGTATTCAATTATGTATCATGTGTATATATATAGATATAGATAGATAATACATTTAACAAACGGCTACATCGAAATAGGCGGGAGAATCTGGACGAAATAACGAGGAGGAGGAGGAGATTTTGTTTAGTTTGTTACGTCGGTGGAAGTAGAGTTGAGCTGAGCTGGACTGTCCTTTTCATATACTCTTTTCTCTTATCTTCTTCACCCCCACTTCTTTCCCTATCACGCTCTGTTTAAAAGTGGATCCAAAATTTAAGGTTCTTTTGGTAACCCCTTCCACTTTCATGTTTCTATTTTCTATGTTTGGTAATAGATTCGATATACGCATCTCTTAATTACAATGACTATTTGGTTTGTGACGTCAAAATTGAATATATAAATTTTGTGTTTTTTATTTTTTAATGCTAAAAATGAATTTTACTTTCACTTTTTAAAACCAAAAATAGTTACCAAATATCATTTTCTGCTACCAATTTTAAGTAAAATTATAGACACAAATTTAGAAACGGAAACAATTACCAAACGGATCTAAGTTTTTAGCTAATTTCTCTTGTGAGTTTTTAAAAATATGGATAACAAAAAGAAATGAACAAAAAAACTGAATCGCTCTTCTATTCTAGCCAAAAAAATTCATCCAAAAATAGATGAATTGGATCAAAAGAAATATACTTTAAAGTAAATCTTTTGTATTTTTTTTTCTTTAACAAACTTGCAAACAATTCAATATAAAACATAAATTTTATTAGCACGATGTTGTGCCTTCCATCTACAAGTTTACTCTCCTTCAAATGCAATGCAACTTTATACATTAATTAACATTGTGGGGCCATCGACCAGCTTAATCCCCCTCAAATGCAATGCAACTTGACACATTAATTAACATTGTGGTGGTATTATAACATGATAATATAATGACTGTAACGATCAAAAAAATTTAAACTTAATACCTTGCACATTGAATTAAGTAATTAATTCATCTAAAAACGTGTTTAAACTTATAAATAAAGGGCCCTACGATATATCATGTTAATAGTTTTCATGATATGTTACTTGAAATGGTTGGAATATGATGGAAGGTTGTTTGGTTTGGTGTAGTTGAACCAATCAACCGGTAGGAGAGATTATGGTAACCCGGTTGAAGCTTGCGTTACGTTATGAATACATAGGGGAATAAAGAGCGAGTCATCATATTATAGACAGTATGACGATGATGTAACAGATTCAAGTACTCAACAAACTAAACTGGATACGTACGTACATAGGTACTAGAGATATATTTCTTCTGTAGAATAGGGATGGATGGTGCATAGCCCAATGTCTACCAGATGATTTTAACCAACTTATCTTAATTTGTTATGATTATGTTCAACTTAATTCGCTACCAGATGATTCTAACTAACTTATTTTTATTATGACTATGTTTAACTTTCGTTACTATTAACATTTGTGCAAAATAATCTTGGCCACAAACACTTCTCCTGCTGTATATACATTGCGAATTTTTTTAACCGAACTATGATTGCGGCGTATATACATACATAGGATAAAAATTAAGAATGGTTTTACTTTAATTTATTTTATCTTATCACATATACTTTCACGTTGGTCGTAATATTTTAATTTCGTTAAATATTTATCGACTGCACCATGTATTAGTTAGTAAAAAAAATAATATAAAAAATTAACAAAATTTTATCAATTTAAATGTTACGATTAACAATTTTTTTCTAATCGTGCATATTAGTAACTACTCTTTCCTTCTTCTTTTTTCTTCTTATGGTGCGACCAAAAAGTAGAGTGAGAGAAAATGAAAAATACTTGGCTTTACCTACAACATGTACTCTTTTGTCAAACGTTGTCAATTTTGACTATACAGATAATTATGACCTAACTAATTAAATCTGAGTCCAAATCATGAAACCTCATTAATATATCTTTAATTAATTTTATACTTGTACTTCCAAAGTGAGTACGAGGAAAATAAGATAGTACTATGTCATGCACTCATTTAGTACATCGTTACGAAGGGTAGGGGAGGGGATAAAATAATTACTTATATATATTTTAACAGCAATGAGTGTTATTCCTTTTTTTTAATATATAAAAAAGCTTGCATACGAAGCACACATGTATATTAATTTGTATTTCTTATTTAGGAGTAGTTAGAAAGAATTAGGAGAAGTTTTTTGTTATTTTTTATTTGTTTGAATTCGTCGAATTCGGAGAAGATTGATTATTACTATGTACTAAATCGTACCTCCTCCTTTCCGCATGAATTTATTTAGTTTAGTAATAGTGAATGATCGAGATGACAATATGTCATTTTATACGATTATCGATAATTAACTAAGTATTTTGTATAAAATATGAATTTTTTTTAAAATAATTTTTTTTTTAATTTTTAATTTTTTTTTTATAAAGTGGTTATAAAATATATTTTTTGAATTTTAAATTGGCTTCCTGCTATTATTAGATTGACTAAAAATAATTTGCTTAAAAAATGAATAACTATAGATCACATACAATTGTCGAATACTTACAATTGAGTGTTACTAATATGATTCTTTTGTTAATTTTAATTTAATATTAAGTTTTTATATAGTTTTAAATTTTAATATTTAGTTTTTATAATAAATCCTTCGTATTTATATATGCCTTTTTAATTAGAGTTCAAAATTGAGTGCAAACCTAAAAGCCTAAACGTAGTATTTAAGTCATACTCTATTGTATAATTATTAACTAAATAAATTATATAAAAAATAAATTTATTGTAAAATAATAAGTTACAATCATAATTTTAGTTTTAAAAGTAATATACAAGTCAGGATTTTTTTTAAAAAAAATTTGATTAACTCAAGGTCTCTTTATATGAAATAAAATGGTTTACAAAATTTTAATGGTTAACACATTTTGTAATATGCACTATAATTTTATTATATTAATTATTATTTACTCATAATATTTTTTATCTTTATTTTTAGGTATATAATTATTGTAAGTAATGAGTTGCTATTATGATTTTAGTTTTAAAAGCTAGCTACTAAATTTTAATAACTAATATATAAGTTAGAATTGTTTGGTAACATTAATCAACTAAAGGTCTCCTATATGTAATAGAATTGGTAACTAAATTATAATTAATATATTTCTAATATATATATATATATATATATATATATATATATAATTTTGTGTACTCGAGATAATTTTAATATATAGTCATTTAGAGATTAAAATTGAGTAGAAAATTAAATTAAAATTCTAATTCCTAAATAGGATTTTGAAGTTAAAATTTATTATACGACTAAGTAACTAAGACGCATATAAAAATAAAATTGTTTTAAAATAATAAGTTAATATTAAAATTTATAGGACCCTAAAGAGAGTTTTAGTTCTAGTTAAATTAATCATAAGAGCATAAAAAATATTTTACTTCTAGTTAAATTGTAGGTCTATATCAAAGACCAAAGACGAAGACTAAAAAATTATGTTTTGTCTTATTATATATTTATATAGATATAAATATAGATAATAATAATAATAATAAAGTGTTCTTTTGTGATTTTTTGAATTTTTATTTTTTACAAACGAGACTCTTTTTATGAAATATAAGGAGTACCTGCTACAAAATCTATATGAATCATATAATTTTAAATTTTAAGATTTTGCTAATTTGCATTTAAATTTTATTTTTGTATTATTGAATTAAACAACATTTTTTCCTTACAAATTAATTTAACATGAAATCTTTTTGATCACTAACTACTTTTAAAAATGCTCACAAAGTCAAAAAAAAAAATAAAAAAAAAATCATCCTCATTTCCTTGCATTTTTTGGGTAAAAGAATTGAGCGTACAGTAGGGTGTAAACTCATCTTGGTTGAGCTAGAAGAAGGCCAACGTGAGAAAAGCCCTTAATTCTGCCCAAATCCAGTCAAAATTTCCCACTTCCCTTCTTCTTCTTTTTATCTGTTCGGTTCACATTTTTATTCCTTGCCAAAAGAAGAAGAATAAATCCAGTAAGAAGAAGGCCAATGTGAGGAAATCCCCTTAATACGGCCCGAATGCAGTAAGAGGTATCTGGATTTTGGACACCTTCATCTTTTTCAAACTCCTCCACAGTCCACACACACACGACCTCCGTCCTTTTACACCAATGGTTTCTGCTTTTCTTGATTTGGTAAGATTAACACTTAACTAATCGGTGATGTTCTTCAGTTATATATATTATTCATCCTCGTATCATTTATTTGGCAATGTAGAAAGCTTATATCTTTACTATTTGTTGCAGAGCTATGGTCTAAATTTTGTTGCTAACTTGGGTTTTAGGCCAAACAAGGGAATAAGGGCTTGTAATTGTCAGGTGGATATTTATTTACAAATCATTTTCTGCTAGCTTTGTGTTCATACTTCATCTAGCTTATTGTTTGGGATGATGAGAAAAAATTGAGTGAGTAGAATTGTAGAAATGATTGTTGTTATGCTTTTTATGTTTCCAGTTGTGTTCACGAGGAGAACTGTAGAAGCAACTGAAATATGCAATTGTGCTTCTCCAAGTTGCAATCTTTGGTCAAACCCATGGCGAATTTTGTGCGCTTTTTGTTCTTTACAAATTTTTTTTTCACTTCCATTAACAGTTATAATTTATATTGGCCAATCTTTGATGTCTTAAACCTTAAAGCTGAAGAGAGACAGTTGCCATTTCTCCGTCAAGAGTGGTGTAAATCCGTATAATCTTTTGGAAATGAATAGACATGCCAATGTAGTACAGTTAAGACATCTATAAATCAGTGTTGATTTGAATTCGATTGGATATACTGCAGTGAAATAAGGGTTTCAAGTCTTGGACTCGCCTGAAAAAGTTGAAAAGGCTGGAATGGATTAGGAGACCTAATAAGGACAGAGGAGAAGTTGAATAGAAATGCACTTTTTTGAAACTCAAAGCTAGGGTACAAATACTTAATTAATTAATGCAAACCCATTCATTCTATATAGTAAAACTGTCTTAAGAAAGATGTGAGATCATCGACTAACAACACAGATTTTAGAGCAATATATTACTAGAAGCATTTCTGTGGTCATTTATAGAAAAACAAAACAATCACTAGATAAGTAATCTCGATGTTGTATAGGTTAGTATTTGCCTGAACAAATCATTTTTTGGTGTTTAAGTAGGACTTGAGATCTGGCAGTTAAGATGTGGAAAATGATCCAATTATAAGATGCAGAAACAACGATTCGTTAAACTCCTCTCTCGATGGCAAAATATTTTAGGAAATTTATGGTTTAGTTTTTAGGGCTCATCTCAAAGGTTTCACTTATCTATGGCTTCCTAGGTAAAACTAGTTGGTCAAATGTACAATTCTTAAAATTCTGAAGGTTTTTGTTGTCCAAAGAGTTGAGAACTAGTAAGCATCACTTAGTTCTAATTTAAAGTTATCAGGATGTCAAGTGTTTATACATGGTTGAGTCTAAATGCTGCCACTTTACACAAATATGCAAGTTCATTATTATGGCACCTTGCGATGCCTTTGGAAAACTCAAATGGTTGAGAAACTGAGAAATGATTACTTTGTCATGAACCTATTCGAGCTACGTATATGTGTAAGATTCTTTATGTGCTCATGGACGAGTACTAAGAAACATAGGTTATAGGACCCCTCAAAATATAAACTACATGAGGGAAGTTCATTTGCTTATATACGAGGATTGAGGAGTGTCAACAGCAAACTTCATATTGGAGCCATAATATTAATAAACCTAACTAATTATCTGGTTTGTCATAAAATTCTTGCAGGAAAAAAGCGCTGTAGAGCTACAAAACAAGCACATTAGCAAGAATCTTACAGAAAACACAAGATGTGTTACGTTGGATGATATTGTTGTTCCTGATACTCAAGCTGCACAGCAAAATAAGCTCCCTCCGCTTGTTAGTGCATTAAAAGCTTCAGCAGAACAAAATGCCGCGAGCTTTCACTTCCCTGGGCACAACAGAGGTCGGGCTGCACCATCATCGTTGACTCAACTAATTGGCAGAAGAACCTTCCTTCATGACTTACCTGAGCTCCCAGAGCTTGGCAACCTCTTTTCTCCGGAGGGTCCCATTTTAGAGGCACAAAGAGAAGCTGCCAAACTATTTGGAGCATCAAATACATGGTTTCTTGTTGGGGGTACTACATGTGGAATCCAGGCAGCCATTATGGCTACTTGTTCGCCTGGAGACACACTTATTCTCCCTCGTAATTCACATATATCAGCCATTTCTGCCATGGTTTTATCTGGTGCTATACCAAAGTACATCATTCCTGAATATAATTTTGATTGGGACATCGCTGGTGGGATCACAATAGCACAGGCAAGTGTGCGATGATTTTTAAGTTGAGTCATCTCTTTGTTTTTATTTGAAACTTATAAACCTGATCGTTTATATTGGGTTCAAAGTAATATTATTTCTTTTCCCTTCTAGGGAACATAATAAGAATAGGAGCATCTGATATGGGAGTCCATTGGTTGTACTTTAGAATCTTCATTTTTAAGTTTTCTGGGAGATGAATTTTAGTTTGATATTTTACTTTTGATAAAAAAGTGAACTTGAACTTACTAGTAGAAGGAGATTTTGTGGCCCTACACATAAGATCACATGGTCTACGCAGAACCTATATCCTCTTCAACCTCTTTGGGAAAGATACTGTATTCTTTTTGTTTTGCTTATCCTTGCTTCGTTCCTATCTTTCTCTCCCTCTCCCTCTCCCTCTCTCTCACAGTATCTAATGGAAATGTACATGTATAATACGTAAAGCAACTACATCTAAAAAGACTTTGTAATTAATTTATACCTTTATATGTATAATATGAAATTACAACATTTAACAGTCTTTAATTTTTAATGGAATGACGAGTGTGTATCATAAGATGACTTCTTTTTATTTCCAAATAAAATCAAACTCAGCTGGTTTATTATTACAGGTAGAAAAGGCAATGGAGGAATTGGAAATTGAAGGTCGGAAAGCAGCTGCAGTTTTTGTCACTTCACCTACATACCATGGTATTTGCAGCAACCTGGATGAGATTTCCCTGCTTTGTCATTCTCACAATATCCCTCTAATTGTTGATGAGGCCCATGGTGCCCACTTAGGATTTCATCAGGAGCTACCAAGTTCATCCCTTTGTCAAGGAGCTGATCTAGCTGTACAGTCCACTCACAAAGTGTTGTGCTCTTTGACACAGTCTTCAATGTTACATATGTCTGGAAATATTGTAGATAGAGAAAAAATCTGCAGATGCCTTCAAGCGCTTCAAAGCACTAGTCCTAGTTATCTGCTCTTATCATCACTAGATGCTGCTAGGGCACAACTAAGTGAAAATCCACAAACTATCTTCAACGAAACCATTACATTGGCTGTTGAAGCAAAAACACTGATCAATAAAGTTGGTGGAATTTCAGTTCTTGATTTTCCAAGCTTTTCTAGTTTTTCTGCTATTGATCCCTTGCGAATTACTGTTGGTGTATGGAAGCTTGGTGTGTCGGGTTTTGAAGCTGATGATTTCTTATACAGGGAATATGGTGTTGTTTCGGAACTTGCTGGGACTCGATCTATTACATTTGCGATTACCTTAGGAACTTGTAGAGAACATGTTGAGAGGCTTGTGCTAGGTTTAAAGCATCTATCAGAAACTTTCTTTTCAACTCAAGGCAGGGAAGAGATACCAGATGATACCAATCATTTTGCATCCCTTGAAGATACTAGGATGAGCTTAAGCCCGAGAGAGGCCTTCTTTGCTAGTAAAAGGAAAGTGAGTGTCGAAAACAGCCTCGGGGAGATATGCGGGGAGCTGATATGTCCATATCCACCGGGGATTCCATTAATGATCCCCGGTGAGATTATAACAAATAGTGCATTGGAAAATCTGCTGCAAGTGAAAAGCAAAGGTGGTGTTATTAGTGGAGCTGCTGATCCTCTTCTCTCCTCCATAGTAGTATGTAATGGATGAGCATAATTTAGCCAGCTTTTCTAAAAAGCAAAGGTGCCCTTATTAAGTAAGGAGTTACATTTTTTTTGAAATTGTTTCAAAAATGAGTGAAAATGTTTTCAGTAATAGACATTTTTTTTTTTTTGCAAATGTATTCATGTTCAGAAAGAAATAAATTAAATACACATAGTTTTAAGCAAATACATGAAGTAACGTGCTAATTATATCATGTTACAAGAGAGAAGAGGCGGTCTGTTGGTTGTGTGCCATGAACTTGTGTCAAGGCCCGATTCATTTCTTGGTCCAAGCTTTAGTAAGATTTTGCAGCGAGGTGTTTTGTGGGGTATGGACTCGATGGACCCATTTTGATACTAGACTGGAATCTTTTCTAAGCTCTATCCGAATATATTTAAAAAATAATATGTACAAAAGTATATGATAGGAAAGGGTAACTTCAACTTATGTGTGTTTTTTCTCATAATTCTTCATAGGTCCAAGTGAAGTTAGGCAGGAATATGGAGACTCGAGACATATAATGGAGTTTACCAAACAAGAAGGCCAGACAATTAGGTAAAAGATTAGATTAAGAGCCTATACATTTGAAAATGTGAAGGAATGAAACCAAGTTCAAAATAAACTAAAGCTATATCTATTTCTTTTTTATATTTTCCCAAACAACAGCAACTCTAGCTGATCAAAAAGAAAACACCAACTCCATCAATTGTACAATCAACCAAAATCAGAACCCCATCATCACCCCTCAACTTTTCTCAAGGAAATCAAATCCATAATTTTTTTTTTGTTTCTGCTAGCAAGAACAAATCTTGCAATACAGGGCAGGTGGGGAGAAAGGTGTATTAACATAGTTACTGAAACATAAACAGCTCATGATAGGCACCAAAGTAGTCTGACTAGACTCTTCTACCTTCCTCTTGGTGATTTTCATACATATAATCACCATTGTGTGTCTTTGTACTTGGTGTCCTTGATCTCTTTGCTGCTCGATTTTGGGGTTCAAAAACAGGTGATGCCTCGTATGGAGCAGAATATTCTAGCCCCCCAAGCTGCAAGTTTGTATTCTCGTTTGGACCTACCCATGCTATGGGATCCACTGCAAAATATGTAAACATCCTAAGTCAGAGTGGGGTATTTCCATCATAGACATTTCAGAGTTACTACCAGCCTAGGTTATGTCTGGCACGTATACCAACATTTTCAATGAAACAAATTATACATTTTTTCTTTAATTATACATGGTCTGGCCCAAACCTATACGAGGGTATACGACTTGTATGTTATGTTTCACATCAAGTTTTTCACACACCTTCAGAAGGTAAAAAATCTCCAGCAATCCCCAAACCACTCCCATCAAGTAAAGCGGAACGAGCAGGGCGCTTTCTCACATAGTTTTCCTGCAAAGGTCTTGGAATTTGAAAAGAAAATTGAGACATGGCCACCCCTTCTGCCTCATCTGGATGTTCCAGCAAGTACCTGTCAATAGAAGGAACGCCATTACTGATTGGTTTTAACATTTATATCAACACATACATGGAGGGGACTGAACCTCCTATATTTTAGGAGCACCACACCAATTTTTTACTCAAATTTATAACCATGCAACTTGATTTCAAGAAAACGCAAAGCAGGCGAATTTCATGAGCTTACGAGAACTTACAAAAAAAAAATTCACTATTGCTTTGAAATTACGAGAACTTACCAAAAATTTCACTATTTCCTTGAAAGAGATTGCATGGCTAAAAGGAAAGGTAAAATTGGTGCAATTATTACATCTTACAATAAGAGTTACACTTCAATTCTTATGTGGAATAGATAAAGGTAAAAGTTATTAGTAATTATTCTTAAAAAATAAACAATAATTGAAAACCTATATCATCTTTAATTTTATCTAATATGAAAACAAAGAACTACAGATCAGAAAAGCAAGATTTACAGCACTACTAGTATTATCAAGTAGTGGAAAAAATTACTTTTGAACTTCAACCATGGATCGAAGTCTCTTGCCTGATGGTGCAACATAATACCTGGAAAGAGTAAGAAAAGACAAATATGCTAGTAAGCTCAAAGAAGCTGCATTACAGGGTACCACCTAGAGCTAAATAAGTTGAAACTTAAAAAACACAGCATACAGAAACAGATAAAAAAGTAACACATACACGTCTGCAAATTTGGTGCCTCCTTCACCTCTGATCCTCAGAAGTCGCTCCCACCCAAGAGGGGGCTGAGCAATGTTGGGCTTATCTATTGCCCATAGTCTGCTGCCATCTTGCATAATATCAGGTTGATCATCGCATGATATCTCGGGGCGCCACTCACGAGCTGCTTCACATATGAAAGGCTGCTCCAAAATGTGTTCACGAATTTCCTCGTATTTCTCCTTCGACGGGATGAGCCTCCACTTAAAACAGATAGCACACTGTACAGTGAAAGCTCCCACAGATGGCAAAACTCTGGAAGCCTGATTGTGAAAAGAGTATCTTGGGAAAGGCGGACGTAAATAGTCAATGGGATCAGGAACAGCTTGAATTTCACCAGAACCAACATCAGCAGGTTCGTAAACAACCAGCTGATTCTGTGCATTATCACAATATTGATCATCTTCATCCTCTGAGCTATAACCCCTTTCTTCAGAAGAAGAAATTGCCTCTGCAGGTCTGTGAAGAGTGCTTTCCTGCCGACCATGTAAAGTTGAATCACAGATTTCATTCTGTTCCCCTATCTTGTCATCCTGAAGACCAAGTGAGATAGAGCCACTGCTGTCAATTTGACACCTTGTGTTGCTATCAATGGATGCATTGACGTCATTTGGCTCTCTTTTGATTTTAATGGTAAGTTTTGTAGAACGTGGCTTCATCTCAGTAGATCTCAATCACCTGATGCAATGAGATATTATTAGCAAAACATGCGCCGCCTTTAAAAATTGTGAATCAAAAGGATGGAAAGATTTATTAAATCAAAAGATACCATTTCTGCAGGATAAAGACAACAAGACAAAATCTAAAAGTTTTCAGAGCTGATACAGTTACCAAGATTTATCCAATAAACACTCCATGATACTCTCAGACAATTTCTTTACACGTTTCAACTTTCAATAATTCTGATAAAAAGTTCTTTTGAGCCAAGAACGTCCCCGACAATAACTAAAACATGACACTCATAACTCACTTAGACTTGTCAAACATGAAACTCTCATAATTTTGGCCTTTTTTTTTTAATAAACATGAGTTATAACTTTGTTTTAGTTAGCCAAGAAGTATAATGCTTGGCGAAATAAAATAAAATAAAATTGGTTTACCAAAATGCAATAAGATAGGGGGGAAATTAAATTTAAGTGGCTGGAGAGAGTAAAAAATGAGTATCAATTTTACCCATGGTGGACCCCACTAAAGTACACTAATGAATATTTCATTTTATTAGACTAGTAGACCCATTTTAAGTACACTTTTGAGGTTAGAATAGCCTCTGTATTCACTTTTCCATTTGAATTTTGTTCTTACGTCATTCTAAAGTAGACAATTTTTTTTTACTTATATCATCAGTCAGTACATATTATATTACATTCATATATACCTCTTACGTAAAGAAACCCCAAGGGGTGAGAGTAATGGCAAAGGCCTACACTTGTATTTACAATAATTCTTTGCTATTTACATGACAGGATGATTAATGATTATGAAAATTCATAATGTAAAATTTTAGCATTGCATTCATGTGATGTATTAAATTTATTAAAACTATTTTATATGAATTTTTCAATATCTGTATTGAAAAATATAATTATATGATAGATCCGTGATTGTCCGTTTACTAAACTTTTATAATTTATTGTCTTCACGTGTCCGTGATGTGTCATATCTCTGATTCTATGTCTTTTGTCTATGCTTCGCAGAAGCGCAGAACATTGCTAATCTCAAATATCGAAACAAAACCCTAATGAATTTAATCTGTTTACAGCTACTGCAATAAAAACAAGCTCACTACACGGAAGAAGAAGAAGAAGAAGAAGGGGGAGAGGAAGGGGGTTTACAGAAGAAGCATGTGAAGGGCTTGAAATAGAGTAAGCATAAATACTCCCCAAAATTGGAATACACATTCTTCTTTTTATCCAAAACACACACATACACACTCCACACACACACACACCACTCAACAATAAATTATTTGGTTTCATTCTTTTTTGCCAAGTATATCTCTTCGTATCCATCCTTTAAAATTATTTACCTTTTTCCTAATCTATCTAATAGGGTTCTTATTGAAAGCTAGTAACAACACCTATAAAGAAAAAGAAAAAACTAGGCCATGAATTATGGACATCCTAAGAAATATACATTGAAATCATACCTACATACATAAAAAGATATTCTCATACACAGTATAAAGGTAATGGATACTCGCAGAAAGGAAAAATCAGTCTACACAAGTAATAAAAGATAATAAATTAGAGAAACAAGAACATAAATAGAGAATGCTAAATTGATGTTGATTTATAAGTTTTATTAGCTAGAAACTAATCAAATTGAAGCTGTAACCTGCAAAATGAAAACCCGTTCATACAATCAGAAAATCAAAATTAAAAATTACTACATTTGATCACACAAACCCTTAAAGTGCACATAAAGATCAAACTAAACAAAACAAAAATAAACCCAGAAAAAGTATAGATAGCTGCTTAGATACATTTGTGTAAATATACAGATATACATGCATATAATCCACCTCCATGAGATAAATCGACCAGGAAAATCATCACCAAACACCCACACAAATGGATAAATCCACAAAAATTTATAAATAACTAAAACATGCATTTAAAACGTATGCGATAGAATGTACAAAAATGAGGATAAGCCGATCGAGATCTGAACCGATGATGATCAGTACCTGATAAATCAACGGCAGAAAGTGAAGAGATTTAGATGCTAAACATGGAGCAATGGCTTCGTTTGCCTCGGGAGGAGAGAGAAAAAGAAAGAAACAGTGGGAGGGGAAGAGAGAGAGAATTGATGATGAAAACGAAACATTCATATCTGACACGGTATATATATATATATATATATATAGAGGGTCCTAATCCGTGGCAACCGGTTGCCACGGACACTATTCCAGCAACCAAACTATCATCCGTTGATTAAATGAATTAATGTCTGAGATCAAAAAAAAAAAAGGCCAGCCGCTACAACATGTAGCGGCACTGCCAAATTACTAAAATGCCACCAGATTTTTAATATAATAATACATTACCATCCCATCATATTAATATAATAATAATATTTTTCCCTGGAGTTTTTTTTTTTACCCACCTTGTTGTCCCAATTTGATTGTCATCCCAATTTAACTAATATATATTAATTAATATTATTAATAATAACTAATATATATTAATATTATTAATAATAACTAATTTTATTATTATTATTTTATAATGATATTATTTTATTAAAATTAATATTATCAATATTATTTTATTAATTTTAATATTACTAATTTTATTTTGACTAATATTTGTTATTTTTGTTTTGAAAAATATAAAATATTAAAATGTAGTTAATATTAATATTTTAAAATGTAGTTAAAATATTATACATTTTAACTACATTTTAAAATTTTAATATTAACTACATTTTAATATTTTATATTTTTCAAAACAAAAATAACAAATATTAGTCAAAATAAAATTAGTAATATTAAAATTAATAAAATAATATTGATAATATTAATTTTAATAAAATAATATCATTATAAAATAATAATAATAAAATTAGTTGTTATTAATAATATTAATATATATTAGTTATTATTAATAATATTAATATATATTAGTTAAATTGGGATGACAATCAAATTGGGACAACAAAGTGGGTAAAAAAAAACTCCAGTCGCTACATGTTGTAGCGGCAAGGAGGAAAAAATATTATTATTATATTAATATGATGTGATGGTAATGTATTATTATATTAGAAATCTTTTTTTTTTTTTTGATCTCAGCCATTAATTCATTTCATCAACGGATGATAACTTGGTTGCTGGAATAATGTCCGTGGCAACCGGTTGCCACGGATTAGGACCCATATATATATATATATATATATATATATAGGGGAATGATCCACTAAAAACGTTAGTTATGAATACTATTTCATCTAACTGTGATCCAACCGTTTAAAATAAGATCCAAGGGTTGGGCGTGGGCACGGCCGCTACTCCCTCTAGCCTTCATGAAAGTTCGTATAAATATTTGGCCCTTCTGTTCAGGACAAAAGTCTAAAATACCCTTTAATTATATTTAAATAGTTTTAATATATAAAATATTTAGAGTTTAAATTTTAAACAATCAAATTATCACATTAATTCACAATGTTAAATTATATTACATAAAAAATTATATTACAAATATTTTATACAAATAAATACATTGAAACTAGTTAATGCATTTATTTGTATAAATTGTCAAATATATCAATGTATTTATTTGTATAAAATATTTGTAATATAATTTTTTATGTAATATAATTTAACATTGTGAATTATTGTGATAATTTGATTGTTTAAAATTTAAACTCTAAATATTTTATATATTAAAACTATTTAAATCTAACTAAAGGGTATTTTAGACTTTTGTCCTGAGCAGAAGGCCAAATATTTCTACGAACTTTCATGTTGGTCGTTACTCCCTTTAGCGGCCAACATGAAAATTTTGGCTGGCCGCTAGAGGGAGTAACGGTCGTGCCCACGCCCAACCATTGGATCTTATTTTGGACGGCTGGATCACAGTTAGACGAAACAGTGCCCATAACTAACGTTTTCTGTGGATCATTCCCCATATATATATATAGTTATAATCACTCGCAATCAAATATATTATTTTATAATTATTCTTTAGTCACCATAACCCATAATATTATTGTTAATTAATATTAGGAATTTTTTATTTTATATACCAACATTCATCACTCGTAAATTAATTGTAATAGTAATCACAAAAAGTGTCTAACTTATAAAGTTTACAAATTTTAGTAAGTGTCCAACTTATAAAGTTTACAAATTTTAAAAATATATTTTTTTCATATTTATTCATAAATTTTGTCGAGGATTTAATTTAGTAGTGATAATAAGGGTGTCAAGTGTATATTATTTTGACAAATAGTATACACCTAACAAATTTTGTCGAGACATTTTCTTTAAATAACTATTTTGACAAATATGACTTTAAGTTATAAAATGTATTGAATAATTTTTTGTCGAATTATAATTGAGAAACATATATAAACTTGTAATTGAATAAAATTATATGAGATACCCACTTATTATAATGTCTATGGATTATTATTAATATTTATTTATGTAGTTGACAATTAAAAGTCGATACAAAGATTCGCAATATATATCATTTTTTTAAAAAATATTTTATAGAAGAGATGTAATATTATTTAAAAAATAAAATAATTCATAAACTAGTGCAAATTCCAAAATTAACCTTCTAGCTAAACTTTAAATACATTAGTGACCTCTTTACATAACTCATCAATGCGAGATTAACACAAGATTTTAATTTACTCATTCATAGTCAATGTTGTCAAATTAAGGTTATCCTTTTAAATGACATTCTTTTGTTAAACAACATACTTATTTAAATATTATTACTTTTATTTCCCTCTCTTCACATGCCCATCACTCTCAGATTCCTCTCTCATTATTTTCTTTCTTTTAGTTTCTCTCTCCTCACATGGGCATAACTCTAAGGCTCCCTCTTCTCGGATCAATTTTATTTTCTCTCTCCTCCCGATTTCACACCACTCTAAAACTCTCCCCCCTCCAAGCTCTCTTCCCAGCTCTCTTCCCAAACTCATAGAGCTCATATCAGAACTCAACGAAATTCGATAAACCTGGATACCAGATTTTAACGACATTCTAAAGGAGAAATTAAACGTGGAGACCAGATCTTAAGTAAATTTGGTAAACCCTTAACTATTTTTTTAATTTCGTTAAGATTTAACTAGGTTTTGATTTCATTTTTTGTTTCAATTTGGGAATTTTTTTCATCTGGGAATTAGTCTTAATTTCTTATTTTATTTATTTATTTGTTTGTTTGTTTGTTTTGGGGATGAACATGAGAATTACTGGAATTTGATTTCTCATTCAACCTTGAAACTGAAAGCAAAAAATGAAATGGAGAACAAAAGATGAAAGTATGAACTGAATAAAATGTCTAGTGTGTTCTGTTAACTTTTTGCGTGTTAGCTGCTGTTGGTTTGGTTGTTTGATACCTACTGAACTTCTCAAGAAATATTTCAGTCATGTTTATTATTTGGATATTAATGTTACTATTATACTTGAGCAAAATGATACATGTTTGCTATAACTTTTTAGTTTTCAAGGATCAAAATTTTAACTTGGTTGTGCATATACATTATTTTTAAATTATTAAAAATGGATGACATGGACCATGCAATAGAGAGTTGTGGGGATAATGCAGAAATGAATTTAGAGGGGGATGACTTGAGTGCAGAGGGGTTAAATGTGAATAATAATAAAACTTTTGTCTACTATCCTCAAGTAGCCGATGAGTTTATGCCTAAGTTAGGTCAATAATTTCAAGCATTAGATGATGTTCACACTTTTTATAATGCATATGCAATGCATGCTGGTTTTAATGTGCGAAAATTTAATGAGAAAAAAAGAGTGGGAAGCGATGAGATATATAGGAAGGAGTATGTGTGTTATAAGCAAGAAAAGGGCAAACTATTAGCCAATGTGGATGTAAAAAGAAAACGCGGGTCTACAAAAGAAGGTTGCAGTACAAAAATTATAGTGCTAAAAAGAAATGACTTATACATACTTACTAAAATTGAGGAGGGTCATTGTCACCCATTGTCAACTCCACATAAGAGACATCTTTTACGATCGCACCGTAATGTGTCAACTGCCCAAAAATCTTTGAGTCAACAACTTGGCATGGTGAATATACCACAATGCCAACAATACAATTTTCTTGCAGTGCAGGCGGGAGGGTTTGAAAATATTGGTTGCACGCAACAAGATTTGTATAACTTTGAAAGAGACAAACGCAATGAGTTGAAGGGACATGATGGCGATATGTTGAATGAGTACTTAAAGTTACAACAACAAAAGAATCCTTCATTCACTTTCACAATTGACACAGATGATGAAAAAAGGATTACTTGTTGTTTTTGGGCCGATGCATCTTCTAGACGGGCTTATAGATTTTACGGTGATATTGTCATTTTTGATACCACATACAATACTAATCGTTACCGAATGATATTTGCACCACTAATGAGAGTTAATAACCATGGTCAAACTACTGTATTTGGTTGTGCTTTCTTAAGTAATGAGACCATAGATGCTTTTGTTTGGCTTTTCAAGTGTTTTTTAGAAGCAATGTCAGGTGATGCACCTAAGATGATTATCACTGATCAAGATCCGGCTATGCCAAATGCCATTTCACAGATCCTTCCTAATACATTTCATAGGTATTGTAGTTGGCACATTTTAACCAAATTTTCAGAGAAGATTGACTTGGTAAAATTCAGTGCTTATTATAAAAACTTAAAAGATTGCATTTGGAATTCGGATACTGTGGAAGAGTTTGACTCCACTTGGGTGGAAGTAGTGGAGAAAAATGGGTTGAATGGTAATAAATGACTACAATCAATGTATGACATTCGTTCTAGATGGGTACCCGCACACGTGAATCATTTTTTCTCAGCTGGTATGTCAAGTAGCCAACAAGCGGAGAGTTCTTATTCATTTTTTAAAAAATTTGTTTCTAAAAGAAATTCTTTAGTAGATTTTATGATTCAATTTGGTTGGGGCCTTCAACATCAACGACATGTAGAGTTGGTGGCGGATAACAAAGATTTGATTGAGAGGCCGAAAATTAAAATTGGTCATGACTTCCTAATTCAAATGGTTGACATTTATACACACTCTATATATTATAAATTTGAAGATGAGTTGTGTGAGAGTTTAAATTATAGGTTTGAACTTATGAAGGAGGATGTCAACTACCATATATATAAGATTTATCGAAAGAATGCCAACAAGTTTAAAGTAAGAGAAATTCATTATGACAAATCTTTGGATTATGCAACATGCACATGCAAAAAGTTTGAAAGTTCGGGAATCCTATGTCGGCATGTAATAGCTTACTTGACTAAGTATCACGATCTTGACAAATTGCCTACAAAATATATTTTGAAGAGGTGGACAAAGACGACAAAATCAAGTGATGTAATTGATGATAATGGTATGCCAATAAAAGATGACAAATCATACTCACTCTTGCGGAGTGAATTGATTCAACATTCTTTAGATTTGATTGATAGGGCTCTCACAAATGAAGAAGCCACAAATGTTTTAAAAGAATGTTTAGGTAATGTGGATGAAAAGATCAATCACATTATTGGGAAGAATGGTTCTGAAAGAAATAATGAAATGGAGTGTGGTGGAATGAGTGCATCCAAGTCAGTTAACATGACTTGTACTTATGAACATAGTTACATTGAGCCGAACCAAGTGCGAGCAAAAGGGTGTGGCAAAAGGCTAAAGGGTGGCAAAGAAATAGCTTTGGGGAAACAAAAGAATTCCAATGGTAGACGTTATCATGAATGTGGCAAAGTTGGTGTGACACATGATAAAAGAAATCGTCTGGTGCTTAATAATCGGTAAATAAGTTTAATTATTTTGACTTGCAGCCAATTTAAAATTGACTTTGCTATTTGTTTATATTTGACTTTGATATTTGTTTAAATGTTGAACTGAAATATCAAATGATGATGCTACTCAAGATCCAAATGTAGATGATAATAGTAATTCACCCACAAGTATAACTGATATTATTATAACAACACTTGTATATTTATATTTATGTATTAATTTGTATTTATTTTTTTACAGAGTGGGCTTTAGAATTGTACTAATCATAGGAGTGACTATACTTGGATGCTTCAGAATTTCAGAATTGTACTAATCGTGGGAGTGACTTGTATTAATTTGTATTTGTCAAGTTTATTGATTATGTTTATCTTGTTGAAAAACTTGGGATATGTTTGAAAGATTTTAAAGCATTTGTAGTTGGGATAAATCTTGAGATTGAATTTTGATATGATGTACTCTGTTTTGGAACATGATATTTTGTTTGTCTATCTCCTGATTGCCTTTACACAATATGGGACAATTTCAATCTTAATCCAATGAGTAGTTTTACACGGACATTTTTTTTGGACAATTTTTTTTTGATTTATTTTTGGATGTCTACCAAAAAATTGATACTATTTATTGAAACTCAAATTTGTACAAAATTCAGTAATTTAGGTGTAGGTGTATGTTCGCCTAGACTTACTGTAATCGAATTCACATGAGAGAAAACAGAGTAATAAGCACTGTGAAGGAGAAAATAGAGTGATAGGCACTGTAAAGGAGATAAAACTAATCAGAGGAGGGAGTCTTAGAGATGGCCATGTGAAGAGAGAGAAAATAAAAGAAAGAAAATGAGGAGAGAGAGTCTAAGAGTGATGGGCATGTGAAGAGAGAGAAATAAAAGTAATAATATTTAAATAAGTATGCTACTTAACAAAAGAATGTTATTTAAAAGGATTGCTTCTGATCGGCTCCCTATATATATATAGTATATTGGTAGTATAAATTTGTGAAGTGGTGAATTTCTAAGTTAGTAGTATTTGCTGGTGTAAAAGTGGACTTTGATTACTGAGTATTGCTACATTTATTAAAAAAAAATATCTTATAAAAAATAGTTTATAAGATAATGTGTATATAATTTTAATAGTTATAATCACTCGCACTCAAATATATTATTTTATAATTATTCTTTAGTCACGATAATCCATAATATTATTGTTGATTAATACTAGGAATTTTTTATTTTTTATACCAACATTCATCACTTGTAAATTAATTGTAATAGTAATCACAAAAAGTGTCTAACTTATAAAGTTTACAAATTTTGGTAAGTGCCCAACTTATAAAGTTTACAAATTTTAAAAATATATTTTTTTCATATTTATTCAGAAATTTTGTCGAGGATTTAATTTACTAGTGATAATAAGGATGTCAAGTGTATATTATTTTGACAAATAGTATACACCTAACAAATTTTGTCGATACAGTTTCTTTAAATAACTATTTTGACAAATATGACTTTGAGTTATAAAATGTATTGGATAATTTTTTGTCGAATTATAATTGAAAAACATATATAAACTTGTAATTGAATAAAATTATATGAGATGCCCACTTATTATAATGTATATGGATTATTATTAATATTTATTTATGTAGTTGACAATTAAAAGTCGATACAAAGATTCGCAATATATATCATTTTTTTAAAATATTTTATAGAAGAGATGTAATATTATTTAAAAAATAAAATAATTCATAAACTAGTGCAAATTCCAAAATTAACCTTCTAGCTAAACTTTAAATACATTAGTGACCTCTTTACATAACTCATCAATGCGAGATTAACACAAGATTTTAATTTACTATTTCCATAAAGGAAAATTCCTAAACTTTATTTCACCTTTAAGTCTATTTTAAGATAATACAACTTGGGACTCATTCACAGTCAATGTTGTCAAATTAAAGTTATTCTTATAATAGATCGTAAACGTCGATTTGATGATCGAACGGTTTAATAGAGCTCTCGTCCGCAGTTTAATTTCTAGTATTTCGTAGTTTAATATTGCGGAATGGATAGATGTCCAAAATACCCCTTCTTGTACAAGTCTCCCGTCCGCAGTATTAAATTGTGGAGCCTACAAAACTTTAAAAAAAAATTGGCATCCGCAATATTAAACTGCGGAGCCTAAAAAAATTAAAAAATAAAATTAAATTAATATCCGTAATATTAAGCTGTGAAGCCTTAAAAACTAAAACTAAAATAAAAAATAAAAAAAATTGACATTGTCAAACAGAATTCTCTCTCTAAAAAGTCATGGATTAGTGGGCGATGAAGACTCATATTGTCGAGAACCTCAACAAGAAGGCTCGTACCGTTGCTATGTGCATTCCTACAGCAGTGTTTACTTACTCATGTCTTATACTCATCTCTCCTTCTCCCCTTCTCTACTTCTTTCATTTTCTCCATCTCCGTACCGGAATCAATGACACCAACTCGGCTCAACACTTGAGTCTCCTCAAATTCACAAATGATGGTAACCCAAGTAATCATGTTGTTGCAATTGAGTTTGATTTGTTTAAGAATCAAGAATTTAATTATTAGTGACAATCATGAGGCCGAGTTTTGAAAAGTTAAGTTGAATAATGGGGATAATTATTAAGTTTGGATTGACTATTTGGATTCACAAATCAATGTTACAATGGCTTGGGCAGGTATAAGAAGGCCTAATAGGCCATTGATTAATGCTTCTATTAATCTTGATAGTGTTTTCTTTGGTGAAATGTATATTGGGTTTTGTGCTGCCACATGCCAATCGGTAGAAAGCCATATAATTTAGTTTTTGAAGCTACGTAGTTTAATACTATGAATACCAATTTATTTTTATTTATTTTTTCAAGTTCTGCAGTTTAATATTGCGGATGTCAATTTTTTTTAAAAAGTTTTTTTCAGACTCCTTAGGTTAATACTATCGACATGG
This sequence comes from Aralia elata, assembly GCA_034770075.1. Classification (NCBI taxonomy): domain Eukaryota; kingdom Viridiplantae; phylum Streptophyta; class Magnoliopsida; order Apiales; family Araliaceae; genus Aralia; species Aralia elata. Next base: position 728,440 of record CM068385.1, on the reverse strand, counting down.
GACTTGTACAAGGAGGAGTATTTTGGACATCTGTTTCGTCCACAATAATAAACTGCGGGATACTAAAAATTAGGGCTGCAAACGAACCGAACTGTTCGTGAACCGGTTCAGTTCGGTTCGAGTTCGACTTGCTCTCCTAGTAGAGTCGAGTTCGCACATAATGTTCCGTTCGATTGCTCGATCGAACATACTCGCGAACCATGTGGTTCGGTTCGTCTTTGTTCGCAAACAGTTCGAGTTCGGTTCGATTTGGTATATTCGAGTTCGGTTCGATAAGTTCGAGATCGGTTCGAGTAGTTCGATTTCTTAATTACATGTTTAAATTGTTTCTAAAATTCTAAATAAAAATAATTGGTTATTTCAAATAATTGGTTCGATAAGTTCGAGTTCGGTTCGATAATGTGTTTGTGAACTGTTCATGTTCGCGAACAACCTTATGTTCGACTTGTTCGCGAACTCGATCATGTTCGCGAACACCAAACGATCCGAACTCGTACATAGCTATCAGTTCGATCAAGTTACTCGAACATGTTCGAGTTCCACTAAAAATGTTCGAGTTCGGTTCGAGTTCGACAAAGTTCGGTTTGGTTCGGTTCGTTTGCAGCTCTACTAAAAATTAAACTGCGAACGAGGGCTCTATTTAACCGTTCGATCAACGGATGAACGCTCACAATCTATTATAAAAATAACTTTAAATTGACAACGTTAACTATGGATCAGTCCTCATACAACTTACACCATATGTAATATGTATTGCACACACATATTTTATACTCAAGTAAATACTCTCTCTATAAGACCCCAACTTTTTATGAATAAGATTTAAATATTTTTTAATATTATTCTAAATAGTAAGGTGTTGATTTAATAAATGTTATAGTTATGGGTGATATGTGCTAATTATAAGAAATAAACAGTATGTCGAGGAATATTCTTTTTGTTGAGCAATATTCTTTCTGTTGGGAAATATTATATTCGGTAAAGTACGGCGGCGCCGAAATAACCAATCATTGGTGGGCCCCATAACGACTAATTGTCGGATACGAAAAACGACAGAAATAACTTTTTTATAACAAAATTGTCAACAGTACTATTACCTGCAACTGTTGAAATACCCGGTAATAAAAGAATAGTAGCACGTGATATTCTACAGTAGCATGCGGTATTCCACAGTATCACGCGGTATTCCAATAGTAGCACACGGTATTGCACAGTATCTCATATTATTGATTCAATAATTGTTAGAGTAACATGTGCATAGTATTTTATATTATGAAATCAATAATTAACACGACATAGTAACTCATATTATTTGTTATGATATTATTAAACCAATTAGTATTATTGACAATGTCTAGAAGTTATGTCGAGGAAAGAAGTTATTTAATTGCGCGTCGTTTATACGAAAGACCCCCTCTTTTCTAGGAACGATCTGGTTGTCAAAATTGTGAATCTATAGCAGTAATTGTGAATAATTGTTGAAAAATTTAAAAGGTGTGAATAATTGAAGAATAAAAGGTGTTGATTAAGCATAATTATAATAAGTAATGTGTGGTAGATATTTGTCCAATTTGTGTTGTAAATAGAGGTTTTAGCATGAAGCGTTTGTTATAAGTTTGACTTATTATTCTATGGATCCACCACTTGCCAATTTGTTAAAACTATCGGCAAAATTTTCTTCTAGTGGGATCCTCCTTATTTGTTTTATTATAATAATAATAATAAAATAGAAATTTTTTTAATTATATATAAAATTATTTGTTTTATTAGAATATATTATACTATATATAAAGTTATTTGTTTTATTATAATATTTTATTAAAAAATAAAAATCAGACGAATATTTTCGTCGTTGGTGTGCTAAGCCTACACGTTTGTCAAACTTGGTGTGCTAAGCATTTTTTTATAAATAGGTTGCTCAATTGAGTAATGAAGAACACACCGAAAACACAAAATTCTTCTTTTATAATATTGTGAGTATTTCTTTTGAGTATAAGGATACTTTGAGTGTAGCTAATAGTGCAAGATTTTCTCAAGATAATCTCCTTTATACCAGTCAGATCTAATCTACTACTAAGGTAGGGGATATCATTTTCTTTCATACTCCTAAATTTAAACTTACTATGATAAGTATTTCTTCTATAATTTCTGAAATGATTAAAAATTTCTTTGAGGTTTGCGCTTCATCTAGTATCATTTCACTTGAACTTTTTATTTACCTGAACCTTCTTATTGAATTTTAATTGTTATCTTTGAAATATGAATCTTGAATATCATTCTTAAATTTGACTCCACATTTTGCTCATCATGTTAACAATTTGGACATTATTGGACTCTTAACAAATTAAATGTTAAACCTCGAATGTTTATTCTTTTATCTTATTATTCTTACAACTTCCGTTCATTCTTTATATTATTGTTATTTGTACTAATCATCAAAGAAATCAAGTTATGGTGAACGTCTTTGACCTAGGTGCAAAGACGATATAATTGTTTGATGTCTTTGGTCGGTATGACAAGGACACGTGGTGAAAATTCTCTTTGGTCTGTAGTGTAAAGATAAATTGTTGATTGTATGATCATGACCATTGATGCTGCAATTGAATATTTTTGGCCCATAGTGCAAAGATAAACTGTTGATTTGCATGATTATGAACATGAACTATGTATTGGTAAAATCATGTATTGATAAAATCATGATCTTTGGCGTTACAGGCAAAGGCAGGTGGTAAAAGTTCTCTTTGGCCTTGGTGCAAAGAGGAACGGTTGATTTGTTCTGCAGAGATAAAATATTGATGGTGAATTTTTTAAATAAGAGAATATGGTAGACATTATGTTCTATTTGACTCTTCTAATAGATTGTTTGTTCCACTGCAGTTATTATTGAAAATTTATTATCTTTAACTCTCTCATTTATTATTGTTGAAGGCTAAAGTGATTTATTATTGTTGAAGGCTAAAGATAATTTATTCTTTGTTATCTTAGTCATGATATTCATTATTGGGCTATTTGAGCTCACTCTTTTCCTTTTTGTTCTATTGTTCTTCTCAGAAAATGAGAGTGTAGCTGGGACTAGTCGGGGAATGGAGTGATGGTCCGAGACCGTAGAAATATCGCAATACACTGTAAAATAGTGTGACAATAATTGTATTGAGAACTTAAGTTGGGTGTGAAAATTGTCGTACTAGATAAGGTACAATATTTGTATTGAAAACTCACAGTATGTGTGTTATCGTATTTTGCACGACAGTTTAACAGTTGTAAATAGAAAAATTTGTATTTAAATTTTTGTAGTATGTATTTTGGCCACTCAAAATGAGTTGTGTGAATCTATTTTGTGACGTCACACCCTCCGCTCTCACAAAATGTCATATTTATAAAATTTTCAAACTTTAATAATTTACTTTTACTCCACGTTTACCCCTAAATATACTAGGGCTATGTTTGTTTGCTAAAAGTATGTTTGGAATTGAACTATTTTTATTAATTTAATACTACTTCGGACCATTTAATCAGTTAACGGGACTATTAGTCCAATAAAACCATTTGATAGCTTAAAAGAAGGGGACTATTAATCTCACATTCATCATTAGATTATATAATCTCTCATAAATAGTCTTAGGAATGACAAAAAATAGTCTATGAGATTATTTAAAGGACTATTAATCTCCTGTCATGAGATAAAACAGTCCAAAGTAATGTTAAATTAAGATAAATAGTTTAATCCCAAACATACTTTTTATAAACAAACATGGTCTAAGTGTTTTAATTTAACAATATGTGTTTTAATATAATAGGGGCGATGATAGGAAATGGATCTCAATCCATAATATGATTGTTCTCATAAATTCCAATATATAATGGTTAAAGAAAAATGATATATATTGCGACTTTATATGTCAATTTTTTTATTACTAGTTACATGGATAAATCTTCTGGGTTATATTATACTATAATGAAAACAGTTGAAACAAATGTTGCAATACACCATAAGTGTTCAGATCCAAAGGTTTTTATGCTTTGGCATGATTGTATTGGTCATCCAGGATCAATAATGATGCGTCGAATTATTGAAAACTCCCATAAACATCACTTAAAGAACCAAAAGATTCTTTTACCTACTGATTATTCATGTAGTGCATGTTCTTAAATCTCCCCACCATTAGGGGGAGAAAAGTTGTCGCCTGAAGCACGGCGTTTGCCTGAAGCACGACGAGAGATTACATTCTAGCTGAACCTTATAATCGCTCTTCCAATACAAAGTTTTGTGCCATTTAGCAACATTATAATCGCTCTTTCAGAGTATTTAATTATAATCGCTCTTCCAAAGCCTTGATTAAGTTTGATGAATAATCGCTCTTTCAGAGCTTTCAATTAAGTTCAATGAACCTGATATGGTATTGACATTGGCTTTGCATAATTTTAAAAATTATTCTATATGATAATCGCTCTTCCAGAGCCTCTAATTACCAGTAGGACCCATACATCTTCATATATGTAAAACATAAATTAAACTTTAGTACTTGAAACATATCAAAATAAAAATGCTTATTATAATGCCATAATATAATGAAAGAAAAATAATTAATTGATACGGTCATTTCCATTTGGAAAGTCAAGATAATTCATGAGATCTTCAAGATCATTATGATCACTCATGGGATCTTCAAGATCATTATGATCAACAAAGTTTGTTTCAATTCCCTTTCTTTTTTCTTTTATGGAAGCTTGGTACAAATCTACCAAATATTTAGGAGTACGACAGGTATGTGACCAATGACCTTCCATTCCACACCTACGACCACGACCATAATTTCCTTTATGTTTATCAAAGGAGGTTCCATTCGCTTCAGTGAATGGAGTAGAACCGTTCGGGCGAGATTGGTGGTTTTTCAGCAAAAACTCATTATTTTGTTCAGTCACTAGAAGACATGATATCACTTCAGGGAACATAATTTCCTCTATTGCTTCAGAAAATATTTTGTGAACTTATGCTCTCGATATTGCTACTGCAGGAGCATATTCGAGACATTAAATGTAGTCAATGTTTTCTCTAACATGTCTTCATAAGTGAGATGATGGCGAATAAAAATCATTGATTTTTGCATGATCCTGTATTTCCAACATTAATTGTATCTTCAAGATTTTTTGCCTCTAGATGAATCTCAGCATCAAGAGTCCATGACAAATAATTCTTACTCAAGATATCAAGGGTAGCAAATTCAAGTTTTTTTAAGGTTCAACATTTATATAAATATATAGCTTGATTTGTAGCACAGTATGAGTCTTTCTTTGTCACTGCTTTAACTTACTAAAACAATTAAATATACACGATCAAATTTAATTGTAATGAAATAATACTTACAATGAGTTGAAAGAACTTCCTTTTCAAAATTGGATGGAAACTCGTGCTGATAACGTGTTGTAAAATGATAGATAAAATAAAATGTATATCAACAAAAATATATATTGATAAACTCTTGTATTTAAGTGGTCATCCACAATACTTTTGATATCTCTCTAAATTTCTCAGATGAGTGTGTTACATTACTCATTTATTCTTTCGGATGACATGTAGCTTATTCAATCACCTTTCAGAATGGAGGATATACATATATATAACACATGTTAATCTGCTGAATATGAAAGGACTTGAAGCCTTTCAATATCCTTGTGGGCTCCACCATTTGCAAATAGTGAAATCTCACATTCCAGCTGCTAATACTCCAGCACGGATTGAAGTCCCTGTAGGACAATCAGTTAATACAGCAGCAAATGAATCAAAACCACACCTGAAGCGTGGAAGACCTGTCGGTGTTAAAGATAAAATTCTCCGGAAGAGGAAAATACAAGAAAAACAAGTTGCAGCATATAAAGAGGTTATACCCATGAAACAGGCCACAAAAATAACTGATCTATCCAAAACTTATGAGCAAAAATCTCCTGAAAATAAAACTCTTAAAGAGTTATCCCCTGAAGAGGACCGGATACATGAAAATAACGAGATCTCGATATATTATGTACATACAGGAGAAGTATTGGATAAAAATAAAATTATTATCGACAACATATTTTCATATAAAGTTGCTCTTGACATTACCGGAAGTAATGATCATGAATATGAACCACAAACCGTTGAAGAATGTCAACGTAGAAATGATTGGCCAATGTGGGAAGAGGCGATTCAAGCAGAATTAAATTCACCAAATAAACGTGAAGTTATTGGACCTGTAGTCCGAACACTTGAAGGTGTAATGCCTGTTAGATACAAATGAGTATTTGTACGTAAACGAAATGAGAAAAATAAAATTATAAGGTACAAAGCGCGACTTGTAGCACAAGGTTTCTCGCAGAGACCTGGTATTGATTATGAAGAAACATATGCTCCTGTAATGGACGCAATTACATTCAGATTTTTAATTAGCTTGATAACAAAAGAAAATTTGGATATGCAATTAATGGATGTTGTTACAGCATATCTGTATGGATCATTAGATAATGATATCTACATGAAAATTCCTGAAGGATATAAAATGCCTGAAGCATATAATTCTATATCTCAAAGTATGTATTCTATCAAGCTACAAAGATCCTTATATGGATTAAAGCAATCCGGACGCATGTGGTATAATCGCCTCAGTGAATATCTTTTGAAAGAAGGATTTGAGAATAATCCAATTTGTCCATGTATTTTTATCAAAAAATCAGAATCCGAATTTGCTATTGTTGCAGTATATGTTGATGATTTAAATCTTGTAGGGACTCCAGAAGAGTTAACAAAAATAACAAATTGTTTAAAGAATAAATATGAAATGAAAGATCTTAGTAAGATAAAATTTTTCTTGGTTTACAAATTGAACATCTTCCAAATGGAATTTTTGTTCATCAACCAACATACACATAAAAAGTCCTGAAACACGTTTACATGGATAAAGCTCATTCTTTGAGCACTCCAATGATAGGTCGGTCACTTGATATCAAGAAAGATCCGTTTCGACCACAAGAAAATGATGAAAAAACTCTTTGTCCTGAAGAACCATATCTTAGTGCAATTGGTGCTTTGACGTATCTTGCAAATTTCACACGACCTGATATAGCATTTGCAGTTAACTTACTAGCAAGATACAGTTCTGCACCAACTCGAAGACATTGGAATGGAATTAAGCATATTTTGCGATATCTTCGTGGGACTACTGATTTGGGATTATTTTATCCAAATGAATCAAAACCACAGTTAATTGGATATGCTGATACAAGTTATCTTTTTGATCCGCACAAAGGCCGATCACAAACAAGATATTTATTTACTTATGGAAATATTGCATACTGCTACTTCCTCAAATCGTGCAGAGATTATCGCAATTCATGAAGCGAGTCATGAATGTGTTTGGTTGAGATCGGTAATTCAACACACTCATAAGAACTGTGGATTATCATCAATCATAAATAGTGATAATGCTGCTTGTATCACTCAAATTAGGGGAGGTTATATCAAGGGTGATAGAACCAAGCATATTGCACCAAAATTCTTTTATACACATGAGCTCCAGAAGAGTGGCGATATTGATGTCAAGCAGATACGATCATGTGATAATTTGGCTGATATATTCACTAAGCCAGTACCAACTGCGACTTTTAAGAAGATGGTGCACAACATTGGCATGCGTCGACTTAAGGATATTTTTACCATGAACAGTGATACTCATGAGGGGGAGTAAATTTTCTGAAGGATATGTGCTGATTGTACTCTTTTTCCTTCGCTAAGGTTTTTTCCCACTGGTTTTCCTTTGCAAGGTTTTAATGAGGCAATCCTAAGGCACTAGATAATATACAAGAATATTGTACTCTTTTCCTTAGCCAAATTTTTTTCCCACAGGATTTTTATTTGGTAAGGTTTTTAACGAGACATATTCTTAGAAAGTGGTCATCCAAGGGAGAGTGTTAGAAATAAAGTGATTGAAAGGTGAAAGGATTGGAAGATGAAAAGTGAGAATTCGAAAGGTTGTAAATGGTGGAGCCCACAAGGAAATTGAAAGGCTTTAAGTCCTTTCATATTTAGCAGATTAACATGTGCTATATATATGTATATCCTCCATTCTGAAAGGTGATTGAATAAGCTACATGCCATCCGAAAGTATAAATGAGTAATGTAACACACTCATCCGAGAAATTTAGAGAGATATCAAAAGTATTGTGGATGACCACTTAAATACAAGAGTTTATCAATATATATTTTTGTTGATATACATTTTGTTTTATCTATCATTTTACAACATATTAGAAATACTTGACTACCTGCACCATTCCTTAGGATCCCCTCTTTCTCTAGAAAGTATTATGCAGCAATATCATAGAGGCTGAATCACTGTTCTGGTCATATACAACTGATTGGACAAAAATGTATTCTTTCACTTTTTCATAGAATGCTACTAGCATAAATCATTTAGCATCCTCAGTCACAGGAGCTACACTGGATTGTCACTTTCATTTGGCCAGTGATGGAATACCCCTCACAAAGCAAACTCCAATGACGAAGCACAAGTATACCAGGGGTATGGACAAAGGAAAACCCAAAAATCCCAAGATACTCTATAAAAACTAACCAACACAATTACACAAACTAACCATATGCCAATTCCTCAAGAAAATCCCAAATAGGATATACAGCCCCAAGATAAGCATCATGTAACCAAAAAAAAACAGACGACTTAATAAGAGAGACCAAACTTCACAAAACAAAATTTCTCCCCTTCAGAGCATTTAGGATTCCTCTCTCTCCTAACTGTCATTACACAATATGGGACAACTTCAATCTTAATCTAATTCCAATAAGAAAAAAAATCTGCCAATGTTCCACGCATCACCAAGCATATCCCAGAAAGAGAAAACGTGTTCCAAAGAGACTGACTGGCAGAGTGAGGGAGGATATGATCCACACTCTCTCCTACATAAGCAAACAGTAATAATCATAATCTGACCCCACTTTCTAAGAGTATAGATGGTAACCAAACCCCAGAGATGCACACCACACAAAATTAGATGTCCTCACTGAATAAACACATCTGGTACTGATATCATTTACTTGACAGAAACTTCTATGGAATCATATAGCCGAGAAAATTGGAGTCGTTTACCTTCCCCAAAATTCTTATCTACCAAATATACAAAGAAATACATTATTTATTTTTTCCAGCATCTCCAATCAGGACTGAAAGAGAATTTTTTGGAAAATAAGAGTGGACTGATTTGAAGAAAAGTTCATCTCATATACTGAAACTAGAAGACTGATAAAAATGCAGCAATAGTACAAAGTTTGAACCATAACAGGGGATCGCAATGTCCTCCAGATTCTCAGTGTCTTGTTATAGAGACATAAAAATCTCACTGAACTGTTACACGTGAATCAATAAAAGGATCATAGTACTTTGCATGGTGCAATGATAACAACTCATTAACACAAAGCTCAATAGAAGTTCACAAGGATGACCATGATGCACAAGAGTCTTTGAATAGCCATACTATTAAATCAAATAGTGATTAAAGAATACAGATTAGAAAAAAAAACTGACTTTTTGATAAGATTCAAGCTGGTTAACTCATGGTAAGAAAGAGAAAAAGGAAAAGAAAGTGACCCAAGCGAAAGGAAATAATTAGCCAAAAGCAAGACAACTATATCGCAAGTAGAATCAAGCAAAAATCCTCAATGCAGTTGACACTATTGCAAAGAGAAAGGACAGATGTGCAGAATGAAGTCGTGTACATAAAAAAAATCCAATCAGCACCCACAACAAACCACATCCTAAAATAACATTAGCATTGAATATTGAATTTCCTATCAAAGAAGTGTCATCTCAATAATAAATTGATTCAGATAATGATGATTGTAGAACAAAAACAGAGGTTAAGTAAGTGCAAATAAAATATGAATCACAACGCATTCACAAAACACCAATAGCACAATAACACGATAACAGAAATCAACGAAAAAGCAACACAAAACACGATAATCAATGGATAGAAAATATCAATTTATCAAGTGATATAACATAACCATCCGTCTATGCTGGCAACATAGACACAAGCCCATTACAAAGGAAACTAAATCCTAATAGTAATAGTAATAATAGTAGGGTAGTTTTTGTTTATCTAATAAGTGGATTCGACGAATAGACACCGACCCATACATAAAAAGGATTAAGATCAGACGGGGCTGAGGAGCTGGGAAATGGAAGGCTTGGGGTCAGTGTTCATGCCGATGATGACGATGAGAGGGATGAAGCCGTAGTGAGTGACGACCTTGGCCTTCTTCATGGTCCAAGTGCTCCATTCCTTCAAGTACTTGGCTGCACTTGCTTCACCTGCCCTCGATGACCCCCCCTTGCTCGATTTTCCTTTCGCCTTCAAACTCAGCTTCGACGCCATCTTTCTTTTCCACTCAACACACCCTCCCTCTCTCTCTTGTATCCCTAAATTGCCAATGACGATTCGGTTGGTTGTTGATATTAATACGAGCCTCTTGGGAGGTCCTGTTTGGTTTGGTTGTAGTGTTTTGGTTACAATTTATTTACAAAATAGATTTTATTAAACCATTGAAAAATTATAAATTCGGTAATGACTTGACTTTTCTATGGTACAATTTTTCTCTAATTATCTCAAATGCACAAAATATTCTTATGTTTAAAAATAATAATACAAGCAGTATATATTATCACTTAATTTATAATATTTTTTTTTAAAATAGTACTGAAATATTATTATGCGAGAAAAAAAAAACTCTTCTAGAAAGTAGGTCGAAAAAATAAAATTTAAGTTAATGAATGAATCAATTTAGCTAACTCACGTGGAACTTTATTGCCATCACTTTTTACATAAAAAAAAGATTGATGTTCTTAAAAAAAAACACGAGAACTAGTTTGATAAAAAGGTTTATTGCACCATTTTTTTTGTTTTTAATTAAATACACTCACACATTCTATCTTAAAGACTCGAACCCTCAAACTCATAATTAAGGTGAGCTGAGTAATAACATTTTCTTTCTTTCCCTCCTGCTCTTTTCATTTCTTGACAAAAATATTAGGATGTGGCGATGTGCATGCACACTAGTATAAATTGTTAATTTGTGAAAATACATTTAACAGCAAAAGGATACGGTTACCCTTCGAACCAAACACCTCAATAATATCAATACCGATGGTGGTGTAGAGAGGAGAGAAAAAGAGAGGAGTGAGGAGTGAGGAGAGAGGAGATGGGAGGAGGAATGGAGGCAAACAAGAATAGGTGGATTGAGGAATGGGGCTCCGCCCGGGAGAATCTGGAGCAGAACTTCAGGTGGACCCGCCGCAACTTTGCTCTCGTCGGCATCTTCGGCATCGCTCTCCCCCTCCTGGTCTACAAGGGCATCGTCAAAGAATTCGTAACTCTCTCTCTCTCTCTATGACTATATTGTTATTATTTTACAAATTACTCTTGTAACTTGTATTTCTCTTTAACAAGTAGTTACAAACATTTTTTGGGCTTGAGGAGTCGATTAGTGACTCCAAATAAAGAGCCTATAGGTTATAGCTGTTGGATCAATTCGTTAGCATCGGAAACTGGATTTCGATTATGAGGCAAAATCCTAAAGCTATTTGGTTGATATATACATTATGAAATCTAACAAAATTCCATGGTCCGAACTCTGAAAGGGAAACTAATGGGTTGCTGCCCTTTGCTAAAAAGTTGAATCTTTTATACCAACAGTTATATTTTATAGTACACTAAACATAGAATTCAGACCATTTTGCATTGCTTTAAACTCAGCAATGTGTGTCTATGTGTTCGAGTGTTGGAAGGACATTTGGAGTATATGTTGTTATTTTGTTGTCAACTTTTGTTTATTTTAAATCCATTTTTAGACGTAGCTACAACCTTAAACATTCAATACAACATTCTTATGTTTTCCATTTATAATGTATTGTTATCTAAACTCAGTTGCGCTAGTATCAAGTATGTATGCCTAAACTGTTAAGTATATTGTAATACACCAATCTAAGGTTATGTGATGACTTGGTGGCATAAGTCTTCTTGCTGGTGTTTTTCACTGAGTTTAGAGATTTGAGTATCCTTGTCGTTGTGTTCACTTGGGCATTGTCTGCTTGATTCAGTTGATTGTTCTCGCGAGGGGGTGTATTAGCTTGATGTTCTTGATTTGCTTTCGATTGCTTGTAGGTGTGTGTGTACACACACACACACACTCATGATGATTGATGAGGTGTGCATATCCTAACATAACTTTAGTTTCAGAAATTAAAGAATAAGTTAGTTGCATTAGATATAATAACAGTTTTCATTCCTCAGGCAATTGTTGTATTTTACATAGATGTTCATAGTATGTCCCCAAAAGGCTTATAATGTATTATTATATTTGCTTAACGTAATGCTTCAACATTTGTAGTCAAACTAGATTTTTGAAATCCATAATTTTATGCTCCTGTAGACACCGTAATTATGAAATGTTGTTCGTGATGCTCTGCCTGATTGGTCAAACATGCTCTGTTTTACTTATCAGGAAAAATGGGATTCTATGGCAAATTGATATAGGCAATTTGAAATTAACTATAAAGGCCAGCACCTGGAAGGTATCGGGTTGTTTAGCTAGATAGTTTTAGGTTATTGTTTATCTATAAAGTATGCTTTGCCTTTTTATTCTTGTTTTACTCTGAGATGGCTGATGGCATTACATCTACTTGAACAGGTGTATCTGGTTTTAATCGAAATTGAGAATTAGTCTGTAGTTTTATGGACTGCAAAACACTCCGTAGCTTTTGATAAATAAGAAACTACCCGAGGACTTTATGATTTAACTAACATCCTTCTACTTTTGTTTAAGTACAATCGCCTCTAGGTATTGACTTGAAACCTCCATTGCTATGGTGCCTTAGTGCCTTACGATGCTGTGCCCCCTCTATGAAGTGATCTTTTGGGCTTATATCTGGGATAGGCTTATGTGTCTAGTTTTAATGGGTTGTTTTTCAATTTGGTTTGGTTTGTCAATCTTTGGAGTTATAATGGGCTTATATTTGTCCAGTTATAGCCAAACTCGCAAAAGTATTAGTCTTGTAGTTACACTTGGGCACATGGCTACCTAGTTGCTCCAAGCTCCAGTTATGGCTTTGTTTTAGGGCATAAAGATGCTATTTAGACTAAATCGTCGGAATATTTTTCTTTTCTTTCTCCTCTGGATTTACTTAAGTACCCAATACTCGTGGCACTTGACCTTAATTGAATTGCAAAATTATATTGTAAAGAAGATCTTTGCAAGCTTTTGGCTTTGATCGAAGTTCATTCGGTCCATTGACACCTGTGGTTTTAGAGCTTCTAATGTGAGAAACATCACTGTAAGCATATGGCAACGCCTGTTTTGGTAGCACAGAGTCTGAAGGAAGTGCTATGTTGAAAACTTAATAGGAAGTAGGAACCCATATGATTTTGGTGTTGTAATAACTAATTCTTTTATCATGATTTACCCAATTTAAAAATAGGAATACTCGTGATGTTAAATCTTGAATTTCTTATTAAATGATGATTGTATGAATTCTTCATTGTGGGTTTGATTGTTATGTAGCATAATTTTTTTGCTGAAGTGTAATGCAAATTTGTTCATGGCATACCTGCTCTGATCACTTTGCTGTAATAAAATTTGTCTCAAAATAAGTGATGCCATTTCCTGCATGTATTTGTGGCAAAAGTCAAGGTTTCAATCATGTTTTTGTCATGTAATTTCTACTTAAAAACCTACTGCTAATAATGCACCCATTTTTGCTTGACACGTAGCATGAGTTATCTATGTTCAATTTTCAAGTAGGAAACCAACAAACTTTGGGTTCAATAAAATGATCTCACCTTGCAAGTGCAAGGTTGAGAGATTCAATCTGGGGAGCTCATTGGAGTGGTTGTAATGCTTGGAGGTTGGGGTAGGGTGTTGAGGCCTATAGAAGGAAGACCGGGGGGAGAAGGGGGGGGGGGTTGCCCATCTTATGGTTTGGAAGGGGATTTAACGTTAATAGTGCCATTTCTTTTCTTTTTTTTCAAGTAGAGAAATGGTGATTGATGATTTCATGTGTTTATATTTGGTTCAACTTTGTTTGAACTTGATTAAATCTTCCGTAACTTGGATCTTAATATTTTAGCATTTTTTGACAGCATATGCAAGATGAGGATGCAGGGAGGCCCTACAGGAAGTTCCTGTGAGTATTATGTAATTTCCATTAATAATTGTGGGTGAAGTAAAACTGTATTTCTTAAGGACCACAAAGTAGGCCTCTTTCCCCAATTTGGGGGATTATCCTTTTTATTCACTTTGTAATACCTCCTGGATGCCATTTCAATTTTGCTTTGCTGATTGTGATCTATGTTTTTGGCAACCTTTATATAAACTTGGTTTGTAGAAGATTCTATAGATGGCATCTGTCCTTTGCACTTTCTTTCTTAATTGGATTTTGGGATTTTAAATATTTATATGAAGATGAAGGTCATATTTAATTCCCAAGATATATTTGAACTGTTCCAGTGAACAAAATTAAGTCGATGATCATATACACGTAAAAGGAGAAAGTGATGCACGAGTTAAAAGCTGTTGGGAAGGCTAAATCACTTTACTACCAGGAGCTAGGTCTTGGGAGATGCAAAAAAAAAAAAAACAGAAATTAATTTAAAGATATATTGTATTATATTGTAGAGTACAAATGATTGAGCATCAAAAAGATATGAGACAATAGGTATTTGGTTAATTGGAGCCAAGAAAAGAACATATTTGTGGAAACAGAATCATTTTTTCCCTTTACTTGTCTCTGTATTGAAAGTAAAAGCATCCATCCAAGCATAATGCATTATTATTAAGTGGAGTAATGATGAATTAAGGTTTATGAAGGAGTCTTCCAGCAAGCAAAGCAGCATCCATGGCGACGGTGATGACTTGAATAACATCATCCACTTGGCAGGTATTTCCCTCGAATGATTTGCTGCCTCCGCTTCTCTTGAAGTTGGCCATGCAGTTGAGTAAGTCCTGGCTGCACTCTTGGCTTAGATAGTCATCTGTATGCACAATAGAATATACTACTTTACTTATCTGAAAATTAAAGTAGGTGAAATGTGAATTATGAGTGATGAGACTTGACTTACTGTTGTGAGAAAGAATGCAGGAATCATGATTCATACAACAGGCGTCAAGGGCATCACAGGGCTTCTCCCCGGGACATCCACCATACAGAAGCCCACAGTACTTCCCATATCTTAGAAGTGGACCCACTATGTATATATTCATATCCCATTCATCACATCACACAGTATATATAAATTTAGAAAATTGGATAGGAGAAATTAAGAAAAGAAAAGAAAAGAAAAAGGGGGATTAGGGAATATACATACGTACAGTATATATACTATATATGTATGTATATGGCAACAATGAATGAATTTACTTGGTTCTTTTTGAAAGAGTATAGAATAGATTAGTATTACCCTTGCAGAAGGAGGATTCACAAGTTCTACTACACTGATCTTTACCCTGCAAAATTAATAGAATTGTAGAGCCGAATCATTCCTTCCTACGAGTTAAATATGGAAATTCAGAGAGAGAGAGAAACTTAAACTGAATTGATGAGGAGTAAAGAAAGATTTAGTGAAGTAGTACTAAGTAAGTAATCAAGTAACCACTGACCAGAGTGAGATCACCTGCATTGGCTTGAACCCCAAGATTAAGGGCGTGGGATGTGGGAATTATAGCATCAAAATTGAGTGCAGTGAGGGAAATTAGCAGCAGGCCAAAAACCAACTTCAATGACTGGAGGGAAGAAGCCATATGTATATACTATATATTAATCAGAAAGCTGATCGAGCACAAATTAAGAGTCCTGTGCTTGGTTTTGCTTCAAGGCTCTGATTTTGAGAGAGACAGACAGAGAGAGAGAGAGAGATAATCAGTAGTAGTGGTTGTTGAGTAGTAATAATTAGTGGGTGGAGGGTGAGGGCGAGGGTGGTGGGTGGAAGCATAGATAGATTTGTATGGGGGTCTGAGCACTTAGCAGCAGTGCATCACTCCTATTTATTTAACTTTTGATAATCAAGTGCTAGAGGGTCGGTCGGGTAAAGAAACGAACAGGCGGTTGGCTGGATTTGTCTTGTAATGTCGTCTCGTAACATGTTTTTGTGTTGTTTTTCTAATTTAGTCTTTCCACTTTTTATTCTTATTTTATTTTTTCTACTTTATTCAATGTGTAGGTTGTGTTGTCCACATTCACTGATCAAGGCCTTTCAACTAACCTTATAAAATTAATTTACGTTTTGGTTTGGTTTTGTGTGATCTAATCCAAGGCTAAGGCGTCTTATATACTCCCATGTCCATTTAGAGAAAAAAAATTGTCCCCCATTAAATTTTAAAGGGTAATTTTGAATTTTCATACCCAATTTAAACTATTAGAAAAACTAAATTAAATGAAAGAAAGGAGTAATTAATATTTTCTTAAAATCTACAAATAATAGATAAGAAGAAATAAATTTTCTTTCAAAAAGACAAAAAGGAACGGAGGGATTATATGTATGGCAATAATGGATATGCGTAGCTATGCAAGTTATCTTGCATAGTCGGCTTAACTAGTGGTGAATTAACTTGGTAGTGATAATATTACGGTTGTGGTTGATATTTAGAGGACAGCGCGGTGTAGCGGTGTGATGCGATTATAAGCACTAATCGCTGATGTCACAATATGCAGTTACTAATATTAACAATCATAATTATGCGGTTAATTGCGATGATGCTGCGGTTGTAGTTGTATAACCATTTTTATATATGTTTAACAAAATTATAATATATAATTTTATATTACTAATTTATATTATAAAAATTATTTTCACTTTAATACATACCTATTTAGAAATCTTATCTATAACACAAATAATAAAAAATTCAATTTAGAAATTGCAACCATACATGAATAATATGTAAGTAGTTACTGTTACATATATTAAACTAATAAAAATAAAATAAAGTCGTAGACTTAATTACATTAATTAAAGAGATTTTAATAACTCAGCACAAATAAAGTTCTAACCTCTCATTTATGTTTCTTGTACTAGTAGTGACTATTATGGATTATTTTTGTCTTTCATATTAATTTGCATAAAATTAAAGGGAACTAATGAATTTTTAAAAAGATATCCTAAATGTAGTATACACATATAAGTGACTAAAAATCATAAAAAATAAATTAAATTACATTATTCACGTACAACTTTATTAGATGCATTATAACTTGATATTTAGTATATATAAAACATACTCCCTCCGTCCCAAATTAATTACTCAATTTTGACTTTTTAAAGTCAAATTGACTATTTTTAAAACTAATATTTTTACTATTTTTGCTAAAATATAGGTAAAAAAATTATAACCAAAAGAAAGTATATACAATTTATTACTAACCCCAATTTTTATAATTTTAGAAATATATTTGTATATGCTTAATTATTAATTCTAAAAATAGTCATTTTGATTTAAAAAAGTAAAAAATGAGCAATTAATTTGGGACGGAGGGAGTATATAGTTTATTATAAAGTGCCGTGCGATTTTATGAGTATATCTGCAGTCATAATCACAATTTGCGGTTAGTAAAAAATAAAAATCGCACCGTATAATTGCACTGTACTATATCCACAAATTGTGCAGTTTTATGGAATTGCGATGCAGTTTTTTGTTCTCTCTTATAATGATATCTGTTTGATTAATTGCGATATTTCAGTCTTACATTGGAACAAGTTGTAGATTATTTTCATTTTATGAGGGTTTGCATTACAGATTATTTGTCTTGAAAGTAGTAATAGTTTCTCTTATAATTTTTTTTTTATAATTTTCTTCCAAACAAAAGAGTTGCCAAGGCTTGTGATAAACTTTGAGTGAGTTTTGCTTATTCTTCCGAATACTTTTGGGCAGGCTTTTTTCAAGGTGAGCCCATATAATTGTCCTTATAGTTATGGGCAGCCCAACAGCGTTTTCTTGATAGATATTGCAAAAAGATTTACAATTACAGGCAGTCGTAGTACCCAGCATCAAGGCCTTTTACCGTAATTTTGGGAACCAATGCTACGTTTGGATTGAAGGAATGGAATGAAGAGTGGAATGATTCATTCCATTCTAGTTGGAATGAGTTATTCCATATGTTCTCCCTCCCTCAAGGAAACCAAACACAATTTTTTTCATTCCAATCGCAACCAAACACAATTTTTTTCATTCCATAAGAATGAGTCATTCCATTCTCCCTCCTATTCCACCAATCCAAACGTAGCATTAGTGATCAAATTCTTGAGTTTCTCTAAAGGCACCGAGAAGTGATATATATATCCTATAAAAAGTTTTCTGTATTTGGTTTGAAAAATCCGATGCATGTTGGGTAGAAAATTTCAACTTCCATTTTAGTAGCAAGCATATATATTGAATATATACACACACACACATGTAAAAGTTTGAGATTTTTTAGGTCATTAAGTCAAAATAATACATTTCAAAATATAATTATACAAAGATTTGGTACGTAAAATGCGTAAGAAAATTTATACTATTATATTTGGGGATGGATTGGAGGTGGTATTATTTATAAGTACATTTCTTTTACCCTCTGGCTTTAATTATGAGTACGTATTGTAGGAGTAATACTTATATAAGTAGTATCTAAATTAAAATATTGTTGTTACTTTGAGTATGTATGTCCTACTCTCTCCGTCTTTAAATATTTTTGTCTCTTAATATAAGTTGTTTGAAAATTTTAAGTAAGCATTAATTGTTTATTTTTTAATATTACCCCAAGTATTAAATATAACTTTGTTTCTCTCACTAGTTTTTGCCTAATAAATAACACTCTCTTTTTTCAATACAAGGATAATATAGACAATTGATATTATTATTTTCTTAATACTTGTGCACAAGTTTAAAACGACTTATATTAAGGTACGGAAGGAGTATTAATTAGTAATTAAATGAGCTTCCATGCTTTGCCACCGTCCATGTTGAACTTCTTGAGTCTCCCAAAAAACATGACTACAATGAGAATTAATTTGCCCTGGTCGCTCCATTTTCCGGAGAATCCAAACCATTTACTCTCGCACCCACCGTCGGGCTTCAGCTGTCGGTCGCAACTGTAGCCGGTTGTGAACCCCACATTCCCATATGCACTGCATCCAATCCAATCCAATCCAATAATTATATACTCCACTCTCTACTGCTTAATTAATTTCCAACTCACTCACAATTAGTCATCTCTTGATTTATCAACATTTTTTTCATTTTAATCTTTTTTTAATGGTTGATTTTTGTGAACAAACTAAAACCAGGATTTTAAATGTATACTATATACTATTCTATTCATTTTACAAAAAGAGTATTATTTGTTTTTTTTCCTTCCTTTTTGTAGTAGTAAAATTATTATTTTTCAAGGATAACCATAAAACAAAAAATAAATACTCCCTCCGTTTCAAAATATTAGATACTTATTGACTTTTTAAAGTCAACTAAGAACATTTTTAAATTCAAAATTGACATGATTTTAATCGATACAATGATGAATATTGTAAATTATCTGTAATGTACTATTCATTGTAAGATTTTTTTTTTCTCATCATTTTTAATATATCATCCCAATTTTAAGTCTGAAAATATATCAAATTGACTTTTAAAAATTAATAATAATTTTATAATTTAAAAGGGAGGGAGTAGTTGATATTTAGAAGGGAATATAGAACTAGGATGTTGTCTTCAGGTAGTGGGGAAAACCATAATGTGCTCCACACAAACAGATACTAGTAGAAGATGTAGAGAGATCACTAATTTTAAACCATCAAAAATATTGTAGTAGTGGGTGTCTAATTGTGTGTGTGTGTGTATTACACATTTGACTCATATAATTACTGGATCTCCAATTCAGAAATAGCTAGTACTCCCTTCCCTGTGCGTCTCTAGTGAAAGGGAGTTTAGTTTCATTCCAATAAGTGGTGTCGTGTCGTGTTGCTATCAACAATATGATTGAGCACCTGAATTATACTATTAACCATGTTTGGGGCAACTTGGTGGCAGCTTATCTTTATTGCTTACTTCCACTGCTAAAATACTACTCTCTCATTTCCATTATATATGATATTTTAAAAGAATTTTTTTTTCTTCTATAATATAATATAATACGTTTTACATATATTTAAGAGAAAAAATCTAACGTTTTTCTATTTTGTCCCTAAAAAATCTCATCAAGATGAAGTAATTGAGAAAGAAGAATTAACTAGTGCATGAGTAGTAATGAAATTTTAAACTAACATTAATTACCTAATAAAACTTCTTAATATATGTACGTACAGTGGAAAGGAGTATGGTATCGTATCTAGTTAGGTGGTATCTAAATCATGTTTAATTAACTAACAGCTACTGAGAGTACTGATCAAACTTTATACGTCAGGCACTTATATTAATTCGGCATCAAATTTTAGTGCATAGAATTAATAATTACCAACAAAAAGAATACTACTATATATTCTATCCAGCTAGGAAAATTCTCTCTATGTATGTCCTTTAAAAAAAAAAGAGCCAGCGAGTGAGGATACTGAAAAAAAAAAAATACTCCATGAAGAAATACTCCTCCTATATATACTAGTGAGTGGATCAAGTAGTGATTATATAATGAAAAGATGGAGTAATTAAGAAGGAGGTAGGTAGGTAGGTTACCTTATGACTTCAATGACAATATTGAGGACACTGAAGTTGAGGGGATCTTCCGTCATCTTCTTCCTCTCAGATATGCAAATGAGAATAATAAAGATGGATAGATAAGACAGCTGCGAGAATATCACATTCTCCAATAGCACTCCCCTCCTTCCCTTCTTTTTCCCTTCCCACACTATAGCTACTTCATGTGCTTGTGTTTGTGGTTGTCGTTGATCATCACCACCTTTTAGTACCGGCAAGAATGAAGTATATGGAGGAAGGTACCTGTACGTACGTACGTCCGTCAGTCAGTCATAATTAATTTATTACATCGATCTACACTACCAAATATATATATATATATATACATACACTACTACTGCTGCTACTACTAATATACATTTGAAACACGATTAAGGGTGTGTTTGATTAGCTCTTAATGGCTCTTAATTGGACTGTCTCTGATTCGGTCAGAGGCAAAAGTTGTTTGGTAAAAAAATTTATCCCTCTTAATGGCTCTTAATCGGTTAGACTTCAAAATAAAGATGAACCATCTAAAGGCAGATTTGAATGACATTACTATTTTTTGGACCAAAATACCCTCGTTAATATTATCATTTTCCTTTCATATCCTACAAGCATATCTGCTACCACCACGCCACCATCACCAAACACCACACCATCATCACGCCACCATCACCAAACACCAGATCTGGGGAGATCTGGGAAGGGGAGGGGAGGGGGGAGGCGGGAGGGGGAAGAGGAGGGGGCGACGGGATGGGGGAGGGGAGGGGGGTGGCTGGGCAGGGGAGGGGAGGGGAGGGGAGGGGAGGGGAGGGGGGAAGCCGGAGCGGGGAGGGGAGGGGGCGGCGGGAGGAGGGGGAGGGGGCAGGCGGGGGTGGGTGGGAGGAGGCGGGAGGTGCGGCGGGAGGGAGGAGGGAGGGAGGGGGCAGGCGGGGGGGGGGGAGGGGAGGGGGCGGGAGGGAGGAGGGGGAGGGGAGGGGGGGGGGGGAGGAGGGGGAGGGGAGGGGGGAGGGAAGAAGAAGAAGATGAAATGGAGGAAGAAGAGAAGCTGTGTCCCGTGTTTGTTCCTTTTTTTTTATTTACAGGGTTAAAAGTGTAAAATCATTTTATTCAGACATTTTAAAAAAATAATTATCAAACAACATTTTTTCATTCAGATACAATTGTATTCAGATGCTCTATATTATTCAGATGTCTAGACTATTCAGATCTTAATAACCAATTTTATCAAACACCACCTAATTCTCTATGCATGTCATATATATATATATATATATACACACACTACTACTACTCCTACTACTAATATACATTTGAAACACGATTAATTCTCTATGCATGTCAATAAGAGTAGCTAGTAGTAGTATCTGATAACTCTTGAGCATCTTCTTATAGAAATATATATATATATATATATATATATATATATATATATATAGTATATTCCATTATTATTTCTTCAATCATACAATACAGATGATCAAACACCAATTAAAGTAAGTAATAGGACGTACAGAATTAATACACATCTATATATATATATATATATATATATATATATATATATAGACATGTAGATACTACCACTCATGCAAGGGCTTGCGTTTTATCGTTCGTTGAAAACGGACTACTATTAAATACTAATGCTACGTTTGGATCGGTGGAATAGGAGGGAGAATGGAATGACTCATTCCTATGGAATGAAAAAAATTGTGTTTGGTTACGATTAGAATGAAAAAAATTGTGTTTGATTCCTTGAGGAAGGGAGAACATATGAAATAACTCATTCCAACTAGAATGGAATGAATCATTCCACTTTTCATTCCATTACTTCAATCCAAACGTAGTATAAGAGTTAGGCCTTAATATTCTTTATATTCTATTCTGAAATGGGGTTTTGACTCCTAAGCTAGTAGTAGTATAATACTGTTCCCTTCTCCGTCACAAATTAATTGCTCAGTTTTGACTTTTTTAAATTAAATTGACTATTTTTAGAATTAATAATTAAGCATATATAAATATATCTTTAAAATTATAAAAATTGGGGTTAGTAATAAATTGTATATATTTTCTTTTGGTTATAATCTCTTCACCTATATTTTAGCAAAAATAGTAAAAAGATTAGTTTTAAAAATGGTCAATTTGACTTTAAAAAGTTAAAATTGAACAATTAATTTGGGACGGAGAGAGTAAGAAATTAATTGTAGCATCTTTATTAATTTGTCCTAGGAAATCATATAATAAAAAATCACTGATTTGGACTTGTGTGAAGATAATTAATTGTCCTAATTTTTAACATGATTTTATGCACCAATAGTTTATAATAACAATGGGGGAACAATAATTCATTATTATAAACAAAGTCTCCGGTCTTCACCAATAATTCAATTTTTTAATCCTACCAAGGAAGACCAGCAATTAATGTTAAATAAATATATCCGAGGTTAACTTCAATAATTAAGGTTTTCTCCTAAAAGTATTATATATATATATATATATCATGGGTTGTATCTAGTCTTGGTGACACAGAAATCGGTTTAAGATTCGGCTCAAGTATAATATATTTATATATAGATCTAGTGCTAGCTCTTAGAACCCGTTTGAGAACAAAATTTGGTGAAGTAAAAGCACTTTAAAAATAATTTTTTTAGTGTTTAGTAATTCGCTGAAGTAACTTTAAAAAAATAGAGATTTGAATTTAAAAATACTTTTAGCTTAAACTAAAAATTTAAGTTTTTGATTAAATTATATTTTTGACAAAAATATAAAATAATTCTTAAATTATTAATTTTTTTTATACAACTTAAGTCAAAACTTTAACGTTTATAAGTGTTTTATTTCATCACATCGCACCTCAAATCTTCGTTCGTTAGAACTTACAAGTGTGTGGGATCCCCTAGTAAATGTAATTAACACCCCTCCCCTCAAGAGTAATAACTAGTTTGGTTCTAAGTAAGAGAATACTACTAATATACTCTCTCTTGGAAACCTTAATTTGTTGTTGGATACATACACTAGATGCGAAATACTTGTAATACTAGACGTTCATATAGTATATGGAATTCTACACTATACTATAGTTTCGATCGACTTGGTACTATAAATTCGAATCCGTGTCTTTAATTAATTTTTGTCATTTGTACCTAGCTAGTTGGCCAATTTTATTGTTTGGTACTCTTCTAACTTAGGGGGTGTTTGATAAAAATTAAATGAATCTGAATCTGAATGAGCTGAATCTGAATCTGAATGAAAAAAACTGTTTGATAATTGACATGTCTGAAACATCTGAATGACAAAATTTTATTATTTTACCTCTCTAAAAAAATTTAAAATTGTGCATTTTACTTCAATTTCCCAACTAATTAATTTACTCCAACCTAGTTAGTTTGTCACTTTTCTTTCTTTTAGGTCATTTTTTTATGTTGAACTTATCTCTTTAGTTACGTTGCTTCTGTATCTCTTATTTGAATAAAATTTAATTATTTAGTTAAACGCATTGCACTATTTTTAATGTGTTGCATTTGAGATCTTAAATAAATTAGAATTGAATATATAAAATTTTCTAGTGAGAGGCTCTAAATTAACTGTCTAAGCATGCACTTGGTAACCAATAGTGGATGATGATATAGTTTAGAGAGAGAGAGAGAGAGAAATTAAGTACTAACATCATTATGACGAACAACACCAAGATGGCCGGGGCTATGGTAGAGATGTCGACAATAGTTTCACCCGAATGTCTGGAATTTACAACTTGAAACAACCCTCCTACAATTTTCTGATATGAATTCAGTCCACCCAAGGCCGCTGAATTCCACTCCATTGAGCAAAACATTATTAGCTGTACAAATATAAACCCCAAAACGGTGACTACCAAAAGTGATGAATGTAGGGCAGGGAGAAGGTGCAAATACCCTATCTCTCTTGACTTGTTCAACAAATAATTGGCCTCCTCCTTCTTAAAGAATCTCCCAATAAGCCAAATGCAAAATCTCAAGCATGAGGGGAACAATGTGTTTCCCAGAAGGACTTGAGGGATTAGAATTAAGAGGAGGCCTGAATTCTTGTTGAAAACAATCATGTTTTCGTTTGTTGGGACAAAGCCACAGCTCGAGAAGGTTGAAACTGATGTGAATAGGGAGAAAGTAAACTCCTTTAGACCCTTTTTGTTTAGCACATTTTTGGCGCTGGCCGAAAGGTTTAGGTATATTGAAATGAAGGAAACCCCTAAAATATGAGCCGCTAGCAGGTACCCCAAAACTACAAACCCCAGAAATTTAATAGAATTATCATAGATCAAATACTCGCTCCCTTTACGCGACAAATTTTCGTTAGTACTTTGAAAATCTTCTTCTTCTTCAGCAGCCGGTGATTCTGACTTCTCGAGATCAGAAACATCAGCTACCGGTTCAACATGACCCAACTCAATATGATGACCCACGTTCATTGATGAGGAATTAAAGAAACTACTAGTAGGTGTTAAATTTTTGAAAGATTTTTTGAGTTTGAACCTGTCTAAATGAAGCCCCACCATGGAAGTGAAAACCTCGCCACCAATAAACATCAAGATGGTTAAAACAATGAGTTGGGCGTTGGAGAACACTTCCATTTCCACGGTGGACATACTCGACACGGTGGCGGCAGACACCGACGTGAAGAACAAATCTAAGCTCCTAGGATTAAAAGAATCATGGGTTCTTGGCTTCAAGACCTTGAGAATCCAATAGCCAATACAAGAAATCGAGACGAAATAAACTACGTGTATCCAAAATGAGTTCATACGGAGGAGGATGTAACGATAAAAACAAATGATAAGAAACCACGTTGATTTGAAAAAATAGGCCATTTTGAAACATGAGCAACTACAAAGATGTTGCAGTTTCTTCTCAGAACTAATAAAATTCTTCATCTCTTGTTTGTTTTTGTTTTTGTGTTTTTTTTTCCGGCCCCTAGCAAGAAGAATTACCTAGAGGTGGTTTATATTTTTTTTTTTGGGTAATGAATCTTGAAGGTGTAGGGGGTATATATATAGATATTAATGTCATGTTCATAAAGGGCCGGGTACTCTCCTCTCTCTTGGGCAGCATTGTCTTTTACCTACAAACTAAATGCATATACCTCCATTAATTTGTTCCCGAAAAAATTGTGTAACATTAGAAAGATGTTTTTTTTTTGGTTGTAAATAGATGCATAAATTAATTAATTATTTATGTATTTATATTAATTTATAATTTATGTCATTCTATTTTTATTCGCAACAAGATCCATGTACGGTTCGCGAATTAGTTGGTCCGCATAAGAGCCATATGTGTTGATCCTTGGCTATTAGTCATGCTACACGTGGCGAGACACATGGGCAGTCCTCTATGGCCTATGACTATGAGTTTCCGCCCATGCGCTTTATTTTAACGATTAACAGTAGAAGGAGTCTAGCTCGCTTGCAATTCCTTCGTTGATGGGTCTTTTTCTTAACGGAGTGTGACAATAGAAAATACCTCCTTCATAGTTCCACAGATAATATCACAACCAATATTTTTATTATTATTATTTTTTTGGTATAATGATAGCCATTTTTTTAATAAAAAAAATTAAGATTAATGATAGTCATTTTCATAAATTTAATTATATTTTCAGTTTATAACAGTTGAATTACTTATTTGAGTGAAAACACCAAATGTAACATTGTTGATTGAACACAGAGAACAAATAACAAGGTTGAATATGGGTTTATATAATTTGAAAATTGTTATTTTCATAAGTAAATTTTGATGTTTTTACAAATTTTCTCTCACATAAGTATAGACTTCGCTAACCTATTTATGTGTGAGAGAACTTGTTGATTATCAATTTTCTTGTAAAAATATATATCAATTTTCAGTTAGTCAAAACAATATTACGTCTAATGTATCATGTTGAGGAACTTCAAGAGGAAGGTAATATTAATATATATATATATATAGTTTTGTAGGAAAAAGAAAAATTAAAATTTATAAAAACCTTACTACTAATAAGTCTAATATCTGGAATGCACAGCCAAATGACAAATGGACAGGATGCCAAAAGTTATTTTTATTTATCTGATGATTAGTGAATACCACTACTAATAATGCATTTATATATATAATTTCAAGGGTCAACTCATGTATGGATAATATGCTTGAACTGAATATATATATATATATATATATATATATATATATAAATAATGCTATTATTGAAGAATTAGATCATACAATATCGTTGAATGGGGAAAGTAGAACAGACAAAATAATTAAATAAATAATCTCACTATTACATGGACTATCATTCATCAAATTATTCATCGGCCCATCCATCAAACATGAAACATCTTATCCTTAATGAATTATTTTATAATTCGTATTGAAAGTACAACCAATCTTGAATTATTTGGGGATACTGCATTTTTGTTTACTCTATCATTACAATATATTTGAAGTTTAGCAAATTTGCAAAAAGTTACAACTTACAATTATTTTTTTCTTCTCTATCTAGACATGTACCCTAGTATGTGTTTTAGATTTGGGGAGGGTTAGCTATCCTTTTTTTGAAGAGAATGAAGAGTCCCTCTCTTAAATCTCTTTTTTTTTTGTTTTTTATTGCTTAATATATAATAATTTATTCTCCTTTCATACAGAGCGTGTTCTTCTCTTTTTGTGAGACTTACATGCTTTCTGTATAAGATGATTGATTTCTTTCTTTTTGCGAAAAAGCTTCATTAATCATCTTTTGTGAGATCTTGCTTTCTCTGTTTTGGAGATTAAATTTTCATTTATAAGTTTTTTTTCGGTGCAAATTGATATTAATAGAATTTTTCAGATTTAGGTGTGAGGTTATCACGATGGATAGTTATTTATTTCAATATTTTGGACTGTTTGATAAAATAATAATAATAAAAAAAGTAATTTAATTATATTGCTTGGTTATGCAACCGCAAGCCTAAATTAATAATAGAATAAAATTATCTCTCCACCAATGTAATTTCCCCATCAATCTAATAGGCTGAATTAATTCTCCTTAATAATTTAGAGCTTACTTTTGAAATGACAATAATTGATATAACATGACGAATGAGTATAGCTGCTACTCCCTTGTCATTTTTTAATTGACGTTTTAGAGAGAAGTAAATTGTAATAATCAAAAAAATTGTAAAAGTGTATTATTAATCAAAATGAGTATTTATTTGATAATAATTGTGTGCATTACGTGTGATGTATGGTTATGAAGATTGTTAATGAAATTGAGACATGGACAAGATATGAAAAGGAACTAAGATGAAATTATTAAATATATATGATGAGCTTAAGTTATGAATTAACTAAACTTGAAAGAATAAGCCTTGTGTGGCATAATGATTCATGATGAATCAATTAAGTGTTTAATTAAATTATGGAAGAGGATTAATATAAATCAAGATGGATGATTGACAGTAAGTGAGGTTAAGATAGTTATGTATTAGAGAAATAAGCTTAGTGAGAGATTTATATTAATCAGCCCACGGTATGTGTATAGGGTGGATATTATCAGCCTAAAAATAATTCAAGTTGCAAGTAGACTGTTAGTGCCCAATGATTTATGCAAATATAAATACACCGGCCCAATAATGTTTAAACTGTTACAAGTGGTGTTAAGTCCATCGGGAGTAATTGGTGAGCCTAAAATGTTAACCCAAATGATTTGAATTCATCTGTATACATATGCAGATATATTAATTAACAATAATAACAGTACTGATAGTACTCCCCCCAAATCAGGTCAATGACCTATTCCCTATGTTGCTTAATATCAGGTCAGGTAAAATGATTACTGGGAGTATGGCTTAAAAGTGATTTGGTAAAAACTTTTTACCAAATCTCTCTTAACCAACAGGTAATACTAAAGTGTGCTGGATTAATACCTGTATGGGTACCAGTATGTGGGTAATATACGTATAAGGACTCTCCTATAAATAGGAACTCCCGATTCACTTTGCAAAGTCTGTTACAAATACTAAGTTCTGATATAGAGAGAAATAGTGAGTTTGAGAGATAAAAAGAAAATACTAAGGGAAACATTTGCACTTCGGTAAGACAAGAAGAGTCTAAGAAGGGAGAAGGCAGTGAATAACTTACTTAAGTTCCTTACTAATAGGAAAAGAGCTTCAAAAAGGTATAATCCTTTAACCATAGAATGTTATCCTCTGTTTTATTCAGTTCAGTAGCATAGTTATGTATGCTTGGTTGTGGGAGGATTCTGTGTGGGAATTATGATGGATTTCGAAGTTATAAGGTGGTTATAATAGAGATTATATGTTGTATGTGTTAAAATGTGTAATAACTTAACGCATAGATAAAAAGAATGGCACAAAACACTTACTTAGAAAGTTTTAAAACAAAACAAGCTTTAGATGAACACAGTGCTCTGTGTTCATGGTTGATGCAGAATATAAGTGTTAACTGTGGAATTTATGAACTAACCCTAGTACAACAAATGTAAAGTATTAACCTTGTCATGTGTAATAATTTTTCTTTACCAAAACAGTCTAGAATGTCTGTTAACCTACTGACCTAAGCTGTTGTCAGGAACCTAACCAGTGAGTTAAGTTCCAGCCCTTGAACACTGAATAACATGAGCTATAATCAGACTTCATAAGCATAGGATGATAAACCAAAGTTGATTTAAATTTTCAGAAACTGTTGTAATCTCCTTTACAGATTTTAACTCCTTAAACCAGTAGTCTAATTTTTCAAACCAGACCCAACTCCATATTCTTAAATCAGTCCAACTAGTAAGGCATGATCTTTGGAAAACAAGTCAAAGAATGTTTCTTTTACTAAAAATCTTAAAAAATTTCTCAGCTCAAATGAGTTGTAGAGTGAACTGAACTAGTCGTAGAGTGACTGGATAAGACAATCGTAGAGTGACTGAACTAATCGTAGAATGTCGAATAGACTGATCGTAGAGTGACTTCACTACGATCGTAGAGTCTTATTCACTGATTGTAGAGTGGCGATCGTAAAGTTTCAACTCTACGATCGTAGAACTTTATTTAGCGATCGTAGAGTACAAGACCACATAATCGTAGAGTACCCCTACGCGATCGTAGAGTGAATACATTGATCGTAGAGTGACTTCACTAAATCGTAGAGCGATTACCAAAAACGTAGAACACTTCTGCAGAATGACCAGAAACTGAACTTCTTACTCTATACTTGTTAGATCACTTCTCATTCCTTCCTAAAATAAATGCATATCTGTCAGTAATGTATCTAAGTGTTATGAGTAATAAGGATGAGTCAAGAATGTTAAAGAAATAATTTATAGAGGAACTTAGTAACTGCTATGAACTTGATGTTTACTAGTAAAAGTAGATAAATCTGGCTTATTAAAGAACCATGGTTATCTTGAACTATGTTCTGTATACTAATGGAAGATGATTAAATAGACAAAGTGCTAAGGAGGCTTATGCTGTTTGTGAGCCCTAGTTGTGGAAAGTTGTAAAATTTGACCAATCTAGATCATTATGTGAAATTCAACAGAGATTGATTATTTGAACAACTGGTGACTAATGTTGGTTATCAGAAGAGAAGAAGTTAGAGTTAAATAGTAGCAATAATTTAGACAAGTTTCCTAACTTACACAACTTTGTACATTATGCAAGTTTCCTCACTTTGAGCAAATTAATTGTTACACAACCTTGTGTATTGAGCAAGTTCCGTGACTCGTGTAAATCTATTATCCTATGCAAATTCCTTAAACTTATACATTGTTATTGTTCATAAACGATATGTTTAAAGTAGAAAAATTGTATTAAAAATGTTCATCTATGCATATCCTTGAAGAATATTCCTTAATCAATTATTAAACAAGAAAGCCTCGATAAACCTTAGTTAGATGTCTTTGAGAACTGTTTTAAGTGTTGAATAATCGATGTTGGAAATTAAATTGTGTGTGGAATTATTTTAGAAAATGTGTCTATGCCACTTGATTCGGCTAAACTAGGAACTAGACAGATTGTTAATCAGTCATATTCTTTGAAAAAGTTGTCCAATTCAATTGCCTTGATATGGACTCTTATGAAACGCTGAGATGAACAACCCTCATAGAAGAGTTATTATTATTATTTATGTCGGGGGATCGACTCGCATGCTATGACCGAATGTTATGCATAATGTGGGCACGACGGGGCTGATCACCACATGTGTCTGTTTTAGAGGTTTGCAGTGAAAATACGTCAATCCTTCTATGTGTTCATGGTCCTCAATGACCATTCAGTAATGAATGTGTTTTGACTTTGAAACTGTGATATCCATCTGCTCATATTTCGTTCAGTTTACTTCATACCCTGTTGTCCAAATGCTTAAACTTATGTTATTATTGAATCTTAAGTATAATTAATTATTGTTGGCCTTACACTTACTAAGCAAACTCGTTGCTCACCCTTGTTTTATCATAAACTGTTCAATTAAGGCAGAGCAGGGCAGTGATTTCGGGAAAGACGAAGGAAAGGGCAAGACTACTGATTAACTTTGACGTATTAATTATTAGGAAGAAATGTTAGTGATTTGTATTGAGACATATATTAGTTATTGTATTAAGTTATGTTATGTATTAGTGAAGGTTAAGATAACTTAGGAGAATGTTGTTATGTTATATTTATTAATAAAATCTTATATTATTCCGCCGTGAGATGATGATTAGCTATAGTATGAATTATATCGTGAAGTACCAAATTCGAGGTTGAGGTACCTGAATTTGGGGGGGTCACACAAATAAAATTAATTCTTTATTTTAATTAATTAAATTAGCTATAAAATTTTAATATTTATTTTTTAAAAAAATCATTAAAAAGATGAAAGAAAAATAATTTGGTATGTTATGTTTATACATAATTAATATGCTAATAATTCTTCCTTAAAACCTACAAAGTAACTATAAAAAGGACAAACTATATTTCCCTTACAAATAAAAAGAAACTGATGGGAGTATATATTAAACAAGTCAACTATCCTGAGTAAAGGTGTAAACGAGTCGAATCGAAACGAACAGATAGTTATTCGAATTCGGCTTATAACGCTAAATTTCATACTCGAATTCGACTTGAATTCTAATTGTATTTGAAATATTCTACTCAGATTCGACTCGACTCGAATATTTATTACTCGAATTTGATCCGACTCGAATCGAATTATATTCAAACTATTCGCGAGCTTCAAATTTAAGCTCGAATTCGGGTCTCCAAATAATAACTAACTTTATAATAAATATAATTATTAATTGAATTTGTTATTTTACTTAGAAATGAGAAAATATATTAACTATTACATTTTACAAATATAAAATAACAATTAAAAATAAAATAAAATAAAATAATAATAATTAATTATCCTAATTTGATTTAATTTTGTATATATTATAAGAGAATGTATCGAGTATCTAATTGAATCTGTATCAATTGAATATGTATCGAATCACAATCGAGAATTCGAGTAGTTTGAATCTTAAACGAGTCGAGTATAATCTTACTCAGATTCTACTCATATTTTTATTTGAACTATTTTGTATGCTCAAATTTGGATCATTTATTAACGAATTTGAATCTCGCTCGTATTTTTTTGAGTCGAGTTCAAATTGAGTCCGAATTATTTAACTCGTTTACAACCTAAATCCTGATTGCTTCTTTATTTATTTTATATAGTAGTATATAATAATTTTCTGTTTTATGTAAATTCAAGGCCCTACCGCGTACAAGCCGTGTACATTATTGGTAGAATCATGACTAGCTAGTTGTATAATTTATTCATTTTAACATTTTATTTTTGGAAATTTAAGGCTCAATCTACCGTGTATGCTGCTAGAAATAATGACTCGTCACTTCCCTGTGCATTGGTGATTATGATCATGGCACATGAACAAATGTCCTCTATAATACATATTATATATGTTTGTAATTTCTCTCTCGATTTTTTAATATCCCACGTTTTAAGATAATTTTTTTTTTCTTAAATATATGTTGTTTTAAGATTTTTAAGAGAATTGATTATAATTTTTTTTAAATTACCCTTAAAATAAATTATCTTACATTTTTAATTCTCTTTTCTCTTTTTTATATATATTCGCTGCCATCTATATATTATCCTCTCTCTCTTCTTTTTCTTCTCTCTTCTTCCCCTGTTTGACTCACTATCTCTCTTTTTTTTCTTCTCTCTCCTTCCTATACTCTCTCTTGTAATCACTCTTTTTAATATAATACTGTTTCCTACACACAAAACAAAATAAAAGTAATTTGTGTCTTTTTAATTGCAAAATATTTAAATTTATTTTTTTAATTAGTTGCATCTCTGGTTAATATAGTTTACTTTGTTCTATTTTATAAGAATATGCGTAATCTAAATACTACATGAAACAACTTTTTAATTATAAAACAAAATGGTAGAAAACAAAAAAGAGAGAGCTAACAAAAATATTAGGCAAGTAATAAAAAAATAAAATAAAATAAAAAGAGCGAGATGACGTAGATAGATGGAGTGGGTGAGAAAAATTAGCTATATGAGAAATTAAATTTATAGGGTAATTACATATCGACTAAAGATGAGGAGAGAGAAAGTAGATGAATAGACAATTGAAAGGGTATTTTAGACATTTAATTGGTAGCATATTTAATTAATAATAATTATGTTTTTTAATATATGTGTTGAAGTCTAAAACGTCAAATATTAAAAAACCGAGGAGTAGTTCGCAACAATCTCAATGATGTGCTAATTTTTAATAAATTAACAATGAACTGATTGAGGTTATATTTATAGAATTATATAAAGAAAAGAATGGTATTCCTTTTTCAATTGACGAAGTACTATATATGATTATATATACATGTGTGTGTATATATATAAAATTATATACATGGTTGTTAGTTTGTTTTTTTATTTCCCCGACCTTTGAGTATATTCTGTTCCATTGTAGCTAGTCTTCTGGTAGTCACTAAGTACAATGGAACAAAAAAAAAGTTACTTTAAAACCAATACTCTTTCTATTCTTTTTTAATTGACATTTTATAAAAAAGTATAAAAATTAAGAAATATAATTAATACTTTATTTGATTGACTAAAATAATTATAAAATTTAAATATTATCCTTCTAAAATTCATTAGAAAAATGAAAGAAAAACAAGTTAGAATTTAAGGTAGCGATATAATGAAAAATTAAGTTATTAATATTCTTTTAAAATCTAAAAATAAACAAAAATTTTCATTTAAAAAGACAAATAATTAAAAAGGAACACGAGTACAAACTAGTTAGTTAGTTGGGAATATAACGTCTCTCGCGATTGACAAAATCAAGCAATACATATATAGTCTCTTAAATATAATCATGTTACTTAGTTAATGTGCAAGCTACACTTGAGAAACAACCAATTCTTATTTCGGATAACATGAATTGGCATGTTCTCATACATTTTTGCCTGCCTTTTCCATGTTATTTGAAAAACTATTACATACAAACGTAAATATGTAATTTTATCTATTTACTCAACTCTAAAAACTTACATAGATACTAACTGTTATTTAAAAAATTAAAAAATATGTGAGTGTTATTATGGTTATCTAGAGGAGGTGTCACTGTATTTTACTCTAATTTAAATGATAGTATTCATCCTTAAATTAATGATTCATTTGTTTATATATTCATCTATTTATGTAATTGTAAAATCTTATTTAAACTCAAATAGTTATACTTATATAATTTAATAATAAAAAGTGTTATATAATTAGATATTATTGTTAGCAAGCATATTAATATTAAAGAAAACTAACTAAATTAAAAAATATATGAGTTTAAGAGATACCAGTAAGGAAATAATTATGATATTAAAAAAATAGACAAAAAGATTTTGAAATAAAATAAAAGATGAAAAAAATAGTTCTTTTAATACATTTTAGGGTTGAACTACCATTCTTAAATTTAAGGGTCGAGAGACCATTTTATATTATTGATTATATATATATATATATGGGGATAATAGATATACACAGCCATGCAAGTGTTTTTTTACCCAATCTGTCAAAACGACGTCGTTTTAACAGATTTATTTTTTTTTTAAAAAAAATAAACAGCTGGGAGGTAACTCCAAATATTTGATCGAGTAATATAAATGTGAGATTTCCTTTATAAATAGACTTTTGATTTATATACTCAAAAACAGAGTCAATCTGTACAAACCCATCAAATTTTTTAGCGAATGTAACAACTTTTTCAGCCCACCCCCAAAAAATAAAATAAAAAGGAAGCTTACTTACAGCAGCAATGGCGGTGATAGCAGAGGCAAACAAGTAGACATAAAATTTCTTTCCTGATATGAGATATACAAACACAACTATCAATCAATTTTTTTTTAAAATCCCAAAATTACAAAAAAGAAAAAGAAAAAAAGAAGACCTTGAGGAAGAGGCAGGCGTCGGAGAGAGAGAGTAAAAGTGACGGAAGCGAACGTGAGAGGTGGAACCGTGGCTGTCGAAGGAGTTGAAATCGCGGCGGCCGACGAGAGCTCGAAGACACTAAGAACGGTGGCGATTTCTGATTTGGGAGGAGCTTAGCTCGCGATTTGGGAGGAGAGCAGCCTCTTGTGCCGTGTTTTTTTTGATTTAAGAGGAGAGAAGAAGCTCTTAGCTGTGTTTTTGATTTGGGAGGAGAGAACCTGATTTGGGACGAGAGAAGAAGACTGAGTTGTTTATTTTTAAAAAAAAGTAAATCTGTCAAAACGACGTCATTTTGGCAGACTGTGTAAAAAAAACTTCGTTTTGACAGATTGTGTAAAAAAAACTTACACGATTATGTATATCCATTATTTCCTATATATATATATATATAGAGAGAGAGAGAGAGACTATTGATGTAAACAAATATAATATATATACCCAAAAGGGGTGTAATTAATATTATGGGGACTTGGGGAGGTGGTATTCAACGCTCCGAAATGGAGGGACCTACTTCAATTTTTTTTTTGTCCCCCTGTTGTCAAAATGAGAATGACGAATATGACCAGATTTGTGAAAATTGGAGATATTCTACATATATACCCCTTCTTCTTTTGTTGTCTGAATTTTTTTAAACATGTGAAAATGAGGTACTTACTTTCTTTCCTTTTATCTTTTCTGATTAATGAGAAACTCTAACCTCCAAAAATTTAGATTATTTAAAGAGAATCTCTTCTTTTTTATTTTGAAAAAAAATCTTTCTCTAAGTCTTTTTATAATTATCATTAATCTACTATAGTTGTTATTATCTCATTTATGGAGTTTTTTTTTTCATTTTTTGAAATTTTATTTTCTTGTAATTGGGAGTTAGATATCTTATTCTTTCTTCACTTTTGTGAATATCATTTCTTCTTTAGGAGCCTAGATTCTTATTATGTATAGAGCTGTTTACAATTACGTTGATAGGTGATGCAAATATGCTATTTGGATGCGGAGCTCGCCCAATTGATAGATTTTCATATACCCACTTTTTGAATGAAAAAAAAAATCATTTTAGCATTATTCTCTTACTTGTAGCCGATGATATATATAAATCAATAAAAAATTTAAACTTGTTGGCTGCTTCTTCAAAAAAAAAAATTGAAGGATGCGGCATGCCGACCATTGTTTTTTACAATTTTGCTTAAATATTAGAAGTTTATAATTTAAATATAATTTTTAGATAGAATAAGTATATACTCAATTCTATCATTTAAGTAATTCTTTTCTTTCTGATTTGAATGAATTGATTTTTTCTTCTCAAAATTTGTCGGAAAAAAAAAGAAGGTACTCCATTTGGTTAGGCGGGCGGGCGAAAGATATATATACTTGTGAAATTGAATATTCAATTGAAACTGGGTTGTTTTGAATTTTAGGGTATTATAATCCCGTTGAAAACTTAGAGA
Source organism: Aralia elata (assembly GCA_034770075.1). NCBI lineage: Eukaryota > Viridiplantae > Streptophyta > Magnoliopsida > Apiales > Araliaceae > Aralia > Aralia elata. The sequence continues at coordinate 691,787 of CM068385.1, read as the reverse complement.
AGCACTAATATATCAATAGCCCTATAATACAATCATAGCAAAGCGTTAATTACTCCATTCTACGGGCTACGGCTATAAATATAATTGCAACCTATGGCTGGCTATCAATTACTATTGGTGCTTTCCAACTTTTCAGTGGGATATATATAAAAACTTCCAACTGGAATTTAATCAATTCATCATCATTGAAGCACCTGAAAGGAATTTCATGAGATTTATGTTTATGTTAATGCCTTTTATTTATGCATGCATATTAAAGCCAAACATTTAATATTCAATTTAAATCGTAAGTAAATATTTTTTTTATTTTTGGATTTAAAAATATCATAATCGACTTTAAAAGATGGATCAAATTTGAGCCTATATTTTGGAATGGAATGGAGATGATACTATATGATAATTAAAAATGAAAAATGATATACATGTCGATAAATATTTTGTGAAGTTGGATTGCAACTTACGTGGAAGTGTATGCGATAAAATAAAATAAATTAAAGTATAATTTTTTTTAATTTTTACCTATCTCATATATACACATATATAAAAATCATAATTTGACTGAAAACTTACGTAATGCATAAAAAATTAAACAGCTTTCATTTAAGCTACGTGGTGTGTGTGTGTGTGTGTGTGTGTATATATATATATACAGCACATATCAGGGACAGTACTCTTAAGTCACAGACTTTTGTTAAATGACATACCCGATTTAAATAATCAATTTTATTCTCTCTCTCCTCACTTGCCCATAACCTCACTCACTCTCTCCTGTAAATTATTAATGATAAATGATATCTTGTCCTCATGTGGGGGCCTGTAAAAAGTATGCAAATAGATCAAACAAATTAATTTCATTCATCACATGCAGACGAGCACACAAAGCCTTTCATATAGAAACTTGATCAACACTATGACCCCCTGTATTGAGCCACTGTATTGAGCCACTTAATTCTACAAATATCACCTGTAATAAATTCCACAAATTTAACCACAAGAAGTAGAAAACACTCGTATAATGAACAATTAAAACTCTACTAGCCTGAAATTGGATTCAATTCAATATCAAGATTTATCCCAACTACAAATGCTTTTAAACAAGATAAAGATAATTAATAAACTTGTTGACTACAAATTAATACAAGTCATTCCAATGATTACTGCAATTCTGAAATTATGAAGCATCCCAAGTACAGTCACTCCCATAGTCACTCCCATGATTAGTGCAATTTTGAAGCCCACTCTGTAAAAAAAAATACAAAAATTAATACAAAAATATAGATATACAAGTGTTGTTATAGCAATCTCAGTTGTACCTGTGAGTGAATCACTATCATCATCTACACTTTGATCCTGAGTACCATCATCATTTGATGCTCCAGTTCTACATTTAAATAAATAGCGAAGTCAAATTTAAACAAATAGCAAAGTCAATTTTAAATTGGTTGCAACGTCAAAATAAGTAAACTTGCTTACCGATTATTAAGCACCGGACAGTTTCTTTTATCGTGTGTCACGCCAACTTTGCCACATCCATGACAACGTCTACTTTTGGAATTTTTTTGTTTCCCCAAAGCCCTTTCTTTACCGCCCTTTAGCCTTTTGCCACACCCTTTTGCTCGCACTTGGTTCGGCTCAATATAACTATGTTCATAAGTACAAGTCATGTTAACTGACTTGGATACACTTATTCCACCACACTCCATTTCATTGTTTCTTTCGGAACCATTCTTCGCAATAATTTGATTGATCTTTTCATCCACATTACCTAAACATTCTTTTAAAACATTTGTGGCTTCTTCATTTGTTAGAGCCCTATCAATCAAATCTAAAGAATGTTGAATCAATTGACTTCGCAAGAGTAAGTATGACTTATCATCTTTTATCGCCACACCATTATCATCAATTACACCACTAGATTTTGCTGTCTTTGTCCACCTCTTCAAAATGTATTTTGTAGGCAATTTGTCAAGATCGTGATACTTATGCAAGTAAGCTATCACATGCCTACATAGGATTCCCGAACTCTCAAACTTTTGGCAAGTGCATGTTGCATAATCCAAATATTTGTCATAATGAATTTCTCTTACTTTAAACTTGTTGGCATTCCTTCGGTAAATCTTAAACACATGATAGTTGACATCGTCCTTCATAAGTTCAAACCTATAATTCAAGCTTTCACATAACTCATCTTCAAATTTATAATATATAGAGTGTGTATAAATGTCAACCATTTGAATTAAGAAGTCGTGGCCAATTTTCATTTTCGGCCTCTCAATCAAATCTTTGTTATCCGCCACCAATTCTACATGTCGTTGGTGCTGAAGGCCCTGACCAAATTGAATCATAAAATCCACTAAAGAATTTCTTTTTGAAACAAATTTTTTAAAAAATGAATGAGAACTTTCCGCTCGTTGGCTACTTGACATGCCAGCTGAGAAAACATGATTCACATGTGCGGGTCCATGTCATCCATTTTTAATAAACCTGAAAATAATTTATGTGCACAACTAATTTAAAATTTTGATGACGGGCATTACAACATGCAGTTAAAACAAAAAAAAATTATAGCAAATGCATCATTTTGCTTAAGTATAATATTCAAATAACAAACATGACTGAAATATTTCTTGAGAAGTTCAGCAACTATCAAACAACCAAACCAACAGGAGCTAGCACACACTAAGTTGACAGAAACAATAGACATATCTCTGGTAATTCCTCAATCATCTAATAGCATGTTGAACCAGATTTTACACCAAGAAATAAATTAACTTTGTTTCCAATCTTAATTAAACAAACAAAGTTAACAAAAAGGAGGGGTTGGCTCCTTTCTTTATTCCTTTACAGGGAGGCAGACATTACAATTTAATATTTTGTGGAAGATGTTAATTGTTATTACTTATGTTCGTATGCTTCAATTTCACATTTTCTGTAATTTATTTTATTTATATGTAATACTAGTAGTGCTAAGAACCATTTTAATTTGTTGAAAAAACTTTTTTTTTACTTCTTCTAGGCGGAGTGGGTATGTGAGGATTTAACTCTGCCTCAAAATAGTTCATCCCAAAATAAAAAAATAAAAAAATAAATAAAATAAGAAATTATGGCTAATTCTCAGATGAAAAAAAATTCTCAAATCGAATCAAAAAATGAAATCAAAACCTAATTAAATCTTAACAAAATCAAAGAAATAGTTAAGGGTTTACCGAATTTCGTTAAAATCTGGTCTCCGTGTTGCTGCGTTCAATATCCTCTGTAGAATTTCGTTAGAGTCTGGATGAGTTGGATGGAGTTTGGGAGGAGGTTTCAAAGGAGGGAGTCAACGAGGTTATGGGCAAGTGAGGAGAGAGAAAATGATTTTGCATACTTTTTTGGTTGGATGATGCAAACGAATTTTTAATAGTTAGATGAGTTGGAGAAATGCCTAGGAAATAATTTACAGGAGGGAGTGAGTGAGGTTATGGGCAAGTGAGGAGAGAGAGAATAAAATTGATTATTTAAATCAGGTATGTTATTTAACAAAAGTCTGTGACTTAAGAGTACTGTCTCTGATCTGTGCTATATATATATATATATATATATATATATATATATATATATGCAAAATAATCCAACTTCTTTAATGGTGCTATATATCTTACCTCGATATCAAAACTAGCTAGAGTACGTCATTTTCATTATAATATCAACTCACCCTCTTACCCAAAAAATAGTCTATTATGACATTATAAAGATAGACATTTTGAAGTTAATTCTTAAAATTTTAAATTAAAATGATAGTCATTAAAATAGCAAATTTAATTTGTAGTTACTAATTTTTTTTGTATAGCTTTCCTTGGTACTAATTAAAATCAAATAAAATTATATCGAACTAAAATTTTCAAAAGTATCTTTAAAATATCAGAATATTACACTCTTAACCTATCACAACTATATATATATATATATATGTTGTTTGCCCTTTATTTACAGACTCAAAAATTCATATGGTCATCTTTATCACAACATGCGTTAATGCGCATGCATTACTAAACGACCTTATCGCTTCTTTTTCTTCATGGCCTCCTTTGCTTTATTTGTGGGCGTTCTGGTTGTCGTGCCAGGATTGGATAATATTTAAAACCTTTCGGGTTTGCTTTTTAGATGAAATAAATTTATTTTTATACTACTCTACTCTATATTTTAATAACTTTCCCAGTATATATTGGTGTTCCCATGAAAAGGAATAAATGAATTATATACTGGCATAAAAATAGGGAAATGAACTGATCACATGAAACCTAACCTAGGACATGGAGAAAAACAGGAATGAGTGGGATACTTATTATTAATAATATATGCTTTAATATTTCCCCAAAAGAGTAAACTAAATATAATTATCTCTCATAATTTAAATGTTATAAATCAAAATAACAAACATAGTCTTTGCAGCTTTGGAAGTAATATTGCCCCATAGTCTATTATATTCTATTCTCTTCATTCAATATAAGATCGAGTTTGAATTTTTAAAATCAATTTGAGATATTTTTAAATTTAAAATTAACATAATTTATTTTTCTTAAAAATAATAAATCTTGCAACAGTTTAATTGTTTAACTAGCTAACAATTTTCATAATTATATTGTTTAAAACTAAATTAATTCATGTTAACTTTAATTTTAAAAATATCTCAAATTGACTTAAAAAACATCAATATTAGACTTATATTTGGGGGGGGGGGGGAGAGGGGTGGAGATTATAACTCAAATATCAATATATATAGTGTTGGAAGTAATATTATTACTTTTCTGACTGACCTTGTATTAACAACTATCATTAGGCCTGTTCATCGGTAAATAATCGGTTCGTACTGGACCTAGCTGGACCAGATCAGTTACTGAATATACTTAAAACTGGGTATCGATACTGGTACCGATTGGACCAGTATATCGAAACGGTTAGCTGGTCTGGTACCGATTTTAATCTCATATTGTATCGGTTGTTTTTTCCGATTATAGTGGTTGTGCATGACTTTTCCTTCATTGTTTTGATATACACAACTATTACTCATGTCCAAGATTTTGTATCAACTGCCTCAATGTTGATGTCTAATGCTTACCACCATACTGTTGTTTTGTTAGGATAGGTATTTAGGAGTTGGACATAGAAACGATGATGCACTGTTTTCTTTAAATAATAAGTATCATTTTGGTAGTTGCGTTTTGTTATTTTGCTAAATTTTTAGCAAACTTATTATCACGTCAGAGATAATTCACAAGTAAACAAAGATAATTCACAAGTAAACACAAATGGCAAAGACTTATTTAAATGACAAAACATATGTACCTGGAATAATTCACAAAGATAATTCACAAGTAAATACAAATAATAAAGAAATACTACTATGATAATTCACAAGTAAACACAAATGACAAAGACTCATTTATTTTATAATCAAAAGTGAACTGTTGTAAAATCCACAAACAACATTATTGCCTCAATGTATCTAATTAATAGTGTTTAAACCAAAATAAACTGCTAAATCTTTTATTAACACATTTAAGTTCATGGGAACAAGTTAAACATTCTGATGCTCAATTGTATGATAACATCTACGCGAGATTGAATATAATCATCACGAACTTGAGGCAATGACAAATAAACAAAGAAACTATAAACAATGACAAATAGTTACAAAGATCCATTGTAATCGCATATTTTATATTATACCTACGTATATGCAAAAAAAATGATGTAGACTTGTCTCATTGCATATGTAGACCGTGCATGATGCAATAATTCATATTTCAACCCTAGAAATCTATTGTCTTTAGGCTAGTGCAGATGTCAGTTAAAATATGTAGGATGACATAGGACCATACCTCATTCTAATTTAAGATCCATAACAATATATCATGCCTTTGGGTAGTCGATCTCATGCTGTGTCAATTTGTTTTGGTATGTATCCTCATTCTATTATCGAATAAGTATTTATGATGCATACTCATGTTATATATGTACATATACATCTATATGTATTGATAAGCATCATAAATGGCATTGGGCTTAATTGTAAATCTCTAACAAGGGGAATACAATAATTCTTGTCTGTAGTAGGTACCGTGGTATCATGGACCTCTATTCAGACCGTAGTTGGATGAGACGACGAAAGTCAAGTGCCCAGATAGGTGCTACAACTGAATTTAGAACTGGTTGTCAAGTATTTTTGGATTGTGCGTTTAGTCACCCGAAATGTGTGAATGGTCAGAACAAGATAAGATGCCCTTGTTTGAAGTGTAAGAATGTAAATTATATGGACAGAGACATGGTAAACTATCACTTACTTGTTTCCGGGTTCATGAAAAATTACGAAGAATGCTGGTGGGCACATGGGCAGAGAAGAGATAGTGGCATCGCACAAGGACACACTCCGAGCAGCAGTACCCATCGTATGAATGACATGGTTCATGATATTGCAGGGCCGAATTTTGATTGGGAACAAGGCAGAGAGCAACCTATGAATTCTGATGCTAAAGCGTTCTTTAAGTTGTTAGAGGAGGGTAGCGAGTCGTTGTGGCATGGTTGCACCAAGCACACTACGTTGTCTGCAGTTGCGACATTACTTAACATCAAGGCTGATCACAACATGAGCCATGAGTGTTTTGAGTCTCTCTTGAATGCCATTAAGAGTATGTTGTCTTACGGTGAAAAATTGCCCGATAACTACTACTATTATAAGAAAATGGTGAAGAAGTTGGGTCTTGGATACCAAAAGATCAATGTATGTCCGAACGATTGTATGTTGTTTTATAAGAAAAATGAACATAAGACAAAGTGCACGTTTTGCGGCCATGATCGGTTCAGGCCTATTAAAGAGGGTGTGACTACAAAAAAGACAAATACACCTTTAAAGATTTTAAGGTATTTTTCAATTACACATCGGCTCAAAAGATTGTATATGTCTTCAAGAACAGCTGAACATATGACTTGTCATGCGAAATCTCCAACTAAAGATGGAGAACTTAACCATCCCGCAGATGGGCAGGCTTGGAAAGATTTCAACTTAGCACATCCTGGGTTTGCATTGGAACCTAGAAATGTGAGGCTTGGATTGTCCACTGATGGTTTCAACCCGTTCAGCCACTCAGCTGTTCCGTATTCCTGTTGGTCAGTGATTGTAACTCCGTACAACTTGCCTCCTTGGATGTGTATGAAACAACCATACTTGTTTCTTTCACTCGTGATTCCTGGTCCCAAGAGTCCTGGAAAGAACCTAGATGTGTACTTGAGACCTCTTATAGACGAATTGAAGGTATTATGGGAGGATGGAGTACAAACTTGGAATGTTTTCACGAAAATAAATTTCAACCTTAGGGCAGCGGTTATGTGGACTATAAGTGACTTTCCTGCTTATGGTATGTTATCTGGATGGAGTACACACGGGAAGTTGGCTTGTCCATACTGTATGGAGAATACAAAGTCTTTCAATCTATCAAATGGTCGAAAACCATGTTGGTTTGACTGTCATCGTCGTTTCTTGCCGGTAGATCATCGTCAGTCTAGTTAGTCATCGTGTCATCCGACGTCGCACACTCCTGCTGACTGTGTGAGAGCAATATGTCGGGATCGGAATCTTCTTTTCACACTTGGCGGACATCTGCAATCTCTAAGTTCTGAAGAGTTGGCAGATGCAGTGGCGCGAGCAGCACAACACCAGGATGAGCCCGAGCAAGTAATCTTGTCATTGTTTAACTTTATGTTTCGATTAACTTTATGTACTGCTTTGCATGTTTAGTTTAACTTTACATTTTCAATAATACATGTTTTATTCTTTTGTTACAGGGTCATTTGGACGATATTGATCCGTGAAGACATTTGTATTCGTTCTTTATTCGTTAATCTACAGTTGTATATAAATTTTACTTAACGGAACTTATTCATATATATAGGCTTTTAATGCGTGGATGTTTATATTACTGTGTTGATTTTATTAATTTATATATATGGATGGATGGATGGATTTGTATGGATGTTGGTTTATTTATATATATTGTGCTGTGTGTTGGGATATAAAGCAGGTACAAAACAGGTACAAATATTTTGGGAAATCCACAAAACAAGCATTTTTTTTTTAAATTTAAGTATCAGCGACCGCATGCGGTCGCTAATGAATAACAGTGGTCGCTGATATCGTGAGGGTATTAGCGACCGTCACGGTCGCTAATGGCGGTCGCTAACACGTGGCCACGTCACCAGTCAGACCTGACCCACGATGACTCATCTTAGCGACGACATCGATCGCTAACGTGCGGTCGCTGATATGTCGGTCGCAGATGGTGGTCGCTGATGACCACGCAACGACCAGATTATATGCGACCACTATCAGCGACCGCAGGGCGGTCGCTGATAAGATTCTGCGACCGAGTGCGGTCGCTGATAGGGCTTTTTCTTGTAGTGAAAGGACTAGCTCAAATGCCATAAAGATTAAAGTCTATACAAACAACAGACGTGAATATATAAGTAACTAGTACTCCCTCGGTTCCATATTAAGTGTCGTTTTAGCTTCATGCACATGAATTAAGAAAGTCATTTAATACTATCATTTAATAGTTAAAATTTGTATGAAATTTCATCACTACCCCTTTATGGGAAGTTGAAAACTATTAATACCAGGGAGAAAATTTCTTAGGACAATGAGAGAAGTTAGGGGTGATATGAAAAATTAAATAATTTATTCTCCTAGAAAGTTGTAAACGACAAATAAATTGGAACAAATTTTTTCTTCTAAAAAGTCACTTATTATGGAATGGAGGTAGTATTAAAGAATCTCGGAAATGAGCACATACCCAGAAGCAATAGAAACAGAGAAGTTGCAATTTGCAAATATGATCTTGAACCCTCTTGCCATTTGTTCTTGGAAGCTGAAGAATTATTTATTGAATTCACTTCACTATTTATTGCTATTTTAATGCACTTTTTCCTTTAAAACACGCCGCTAATTTCTGTCTCTCTATTTTATATATAAATTTTTATGGAACTCGAGAGCAAGTTTGTCTAAAGAGAGAGAAATAAATTAAAAGAAGAGCTGAAGAGGTTGACCTATGTAACGTATATTGGGGGCAGAGTCGAGAGGAGTGTGAACAGAATAAAGTTCTAACGGTGGAATTCACAAGTTTTTATTAAATGGGATTTTATGGATTTCTCTCGATTTCAAAGTTGTCTTTCATTTGGTTGGATTATAATTAATTAATTATGATGAGATTAGGATACAAATAATATGCATGCATGGAAGAGAGAGTTGTCAGCATGACAAAGCAAGAAGAAGAGTATGGCACCATATTGCATGTGTCTGCCTGACTGCATGCTCGCCTTGGAACTCTCAACTCTTAAGTACAAGTAGATTAAAGTAATAATAGTAGAAGTAGTAAGTAGATGGTTCGGTTATTCGGTTAATCAAACAGTAAAATTTTAAGAACCAAACCCGAACACGAAAATTGAATAGTAAAACGGTTATAACCGAATTATAGAAAATAACCGAATAACTGAAATAATTCAGTTAAAAAATTTCGGTTATGTTCGATTATTTGATTTTATCCATTTTTTATTCAGCCCTAAGTAGTGGGCACCAGAAGCTCACCAAATCATCAATCCATCAATCCAACACATTCCTGTAAATGAGAAAATATAGAAAAAATAGACACCACAAACAAATTACAAGCAGGTATACCATATGACTATGAGTACCATGACTTTTGTACCCAACTTTTCTCTTCAAAAAACCCTAGATTCAAGCACCTACAAGAACAACAACAATTCATAGAGACAGAGACCCATAATATTTTTGAAAATTTTCATCAACATGAAATCATAACCAAAGAGAACCTATTTATTTTTGAACAAATTCAGGACCCCTAAATCACAAACCCAAATTGTTTTGCACAAACTCATAAAAAAAATCACAAATACACAGATCTATTACGCTAATGAAGATATTAATGAAGGAGGAGAAGAAGATGGAGAGCCATTGCACTATTTTTCCAATCCACGAGCCTCCTTTAGCCTATAGATTAGGCCTGAATACATCCATGCTAACATCCAAACCCCATTGCAACAACTCTTTTTCGGTGCTTTTAACAGATTTTTCGATATGTAGTTTAAAATTAAATACTGGATCTGAAATTTGAAATAAAATAACAGAACATTTTAATTTAAATGGAAGCCTAAAATAAATTTTGAAACAATACATTTAGACATCCGAGTAATTACTAAGGCATACATAAAAGTACCGATAATTTAAAAACACTAAATAGTTCAAAGAGTCACTTATCTCGATATTGCAAAACACAAAATAACAACAAAATAAATTCTAAATATAATTTTAGAACAAATAAAATCATTAGGATATAATATCCTTAATTTACCTATACTTTTAATTCAAATTTTATACATGTTAATCTTATATTTAGTTCAATTTACAATTAATTATTATAATTTGAAATTATACAAATTTTCTATAGTTTATAAACTTAATATATATGTAACTAACCAATACATATTATATACATATAAGCAGGTTATTAACAACATGGCAGAGAGCCATGTTTAAAATAAATAAAACAATTTGGTTAACATATATGTATATACACTATTAACTAGCCCAATTAATACATACTCACACAGAATTTATACATACAGGTGCCAAACCATTAACTAAGATTTTAAACATATATATACTCACGCCACAGATGCACGTCACGTCACACACACACACACATATATAACAATTTTTTTACTATTATTAGTTTATCACCTACATAACTCCTCCTAAACACACAGACGAGCTTATTAAACAGGTTACACCCACGAAATATGTATGAATAGTATTTTAAAATTTCTTTTATTCAGATAGAGTATGTATATTATAATCATTGATTTAAAATATCTAATCATACATATGAATCAACTTATAATTGAAAAAAAAGAGTTTAAGTTTACTTATTTGAGTTTTCTTCTTCTTTTTCTTTTCTGTTATACAGTACTCCAAAATCAAATAGTTTTTATGTTCTTTCTCTATGTAGTTATTTAAATATATTTAATTCTTTTTTTATAAAATATGTTATCAAGTAAAAGAGTCATTTTTGAAATTTAAAGTTTGTTACAGTCTAACTGACTTATCCTAATAGATTTAAGATATGTACTAATAATTACTAATTAGTTTTCTATTATCTAATTATATATTTATTTTTGTTTTATTATATTAATTTTTTTTAAAAATAAACTTTAATTTTATTTATAAAATATTTTGGGGTATTATAACTCCTTGTTCTAAACAATTAAGACTAATGAAGTTAATGTGTTTGACTAAATTATCTTTATCTTAATAAAGTGTCGTGTCATGATCTTAACATCGCTCGTATATATACTTTTCGTATATCAAATTTTAGTTCTTAATATATAACTTCTTGAGTTATTATGAGTTTTTTTTATATAAAATAAATAGAGTCGTATAGCCTTGCACGGTAAATAAATAAATAAATAAAGACCTGATCATGAGTTTTTTAATTTTTTTGGGTACCTTTAACAATCCCCATATATTATTTGGGTGGTACCATTAGGCCAAAGGGGTTTGGTAATTGAAAATAACAATTCTTTAATAATGATTCTATTGATGTAGAATAACAATTCCTGATAATGAAAATTGAAAATAACAGTTCCTAATAATTATTCTATTGACATAAAGTTGGAGTTAAATGATATTTTGATTATTGTCCAAGCTAGCCGAGTATTGTGTTTTTAAGACCCATAAACCCATAAGTAAGAGAATAAGGTGGATGAAGAAGGGTGATGAAGCCATTCCTTTGGGCTTTTATGATCGTGAAAGCCCAAGTGAATCAATCGTCGAGAGGGAGAGGGGGCCCTTTCCCTTTCCAATCAATCAATGAATGCAAAAGCACGAAGCACGATTGGTTGGATTAGCCCACGGTTTACAATTTACAACACTCACTCGGTTATCACAACTCTTGAAAAAAAAAAAACAAAAAAAAACCACATACAGACTCCACATACATCACACTCCCTCGCACAGACTGTTTGTTCATGAAAATTATAAGTGAGATCTTTGGAAACACTCCACTATTTTTTCTCAAATGGAGATACTACTACTTCAATCTGCTTCATCCTTCATCTACATCCCTCAAAACTCTCAATTTCTAAATCTCCCCAAACAATTTCATCCTACCAATTTAGTTCACAGTAATCCTAGAACCTCCTCCAGGATGAAGAAGAATTTTAATTTACTTGTCAATGCCAGTGACGGCAGCGGCGCCGGAGCTGAAGTGGAGACGGCGGTGGTGGAGAAGCCTATACTCCGCCGTTTTCAAGTCTCCCAGGGTTATCCGACTCCTTTTGGTGCCACTGCTCGAGAGGGCGGAGTTAATTTCGCCATTTGCTCAGCCAACGCTACTTCTGCCATTCTTTGTTTCATGAGTCTCTCCGATTTACCTGAGGTATAATAGTCAATTGTGCTTTCTCATTTACCAACATTTAGCAAGTGTTTGCTTATCCTACGGTTTGTTTCTCTAATTTTCTGATTTGAGTAAATACCATGCAATTAGGCAACCTTTGGAGTTAGTTCTGGACAGGCTGTTTATTATAAAGTCATTAACATCCATATAAAGTAAGAAATTCGTTTGATGCAAAGATTCAGTCATTTTGATTTTTTATTTCCATGGTCATTGTATTATTTTAGGAAATCAAATATTTGCTTTTGAGTTAACTACAAAGACAATTTATGCTGATATTTAGCATTATGCAATGAAACTGTTTCAAAATTTTGCATGCTGCTCCAGGAATTGTTTTATATACTTGCTTTTGTGTGAAATGGTAAATCTTTGGTTATAGTTGTTACCATTAGATTTAGTAGTAAATTAGAAAATGTACACTTGGACAACCTGGGGATGCAGAGTTGACTATATATTCAGCTACATGTGATTTTGCATTTCCCTGTAGTTGCAGACATTACCTAAAATTGATGCAAGCCCAAATTAGCAATTGCAATAGCTTGATGCATTTTCGGTGTTCTAGTTCACGTGATAACCTAGACTTGCTTGCTATTCATCCTCTTAAAATGGCTCGCAAGTTCTTCCAACTTGCCAAGCTCCTTATTGCATAGTTTACGAAATTAATTGTCACCACTTATTTGATGCAGAGGTGTGATGACATTTATCCTATTATGTAATATAATGAAAAGCTTATCGGATGCAGAAAAGAGTGACTGAGCAGATCTCTCTGGATCCGCAGACGAATAAGACTGGAGATGTCTGGCATGTGTTTGTGGAGGGAAATTTCACGGGCATGCTTTATGGCTACAAATTTGATGGGAAGTATTCTCCTGAAGAAGGACACTACTTTGATTCTTCTCAAATATTGTTGGATCCTTATGCTAAAGTTAGTGACCTGTGTAACTGTACTTAGTTTATTTCATATGATACTTTTGAGGTTTTTTTTTTTTTACTTCTTGCATCTGATTTGTTCAAATCATGACTACTTGCTTTTGGTTTTAAGTGTGATTGGTACTAACTGTCTATCTGCCTGTCCAGGCTGTTGTAAGCAGAGGGGAATTTGGTGTTTTGGGACCTGGGGATGATTGCTGGCCCCAAATGGCCTGTGAGGTACCATCTGCTCTTGACAAGGTACATGATGAATATGTGCGGAGACTGTTGCAATACCTAAGAACTATTTATCCTGAATGATCCACCTGTCATGGATCTCATGACTAAATGTGAGTAGAGATATTTCCTAAATGTGACAATTGTTTGGTGTTAGCCTGTTAGGATTGACCTTCTTCTTTTGTTAAAATTCTTCATTTCTCTGGGTCTCTTAGTATTGAGACAAATTAAAGCAGAATTGAGCTTGAGGCACTTTTCTTACCTCGAGCGTGTCTCACATGGTCGATTTTTTCAGATATAAAAAACACAAAAAGTAAAGAGGTGTTATGTGTGTCTCGAATTCTGGTTTGGGATTCGACATTTGACTTGACTCGAATGAAAAGAAAGATGAAGTTTAGTGGTGGTAGCGGAGTGCTGAGGTCGATATCCCCACAGTATAGTCTTGTGCTATTTGCTTGTTATGTTATTAGCCCAGTTATATACATGTTATTATAGCCAAGGTTTCAATATTCTTGTTTTCTTAGTTTTGCAGCCGCCTGCATGGAGAAACAGTTTGGGTGTGTTGTGGTTCTAGGCTGTGAGAGTTTTACCAACTGATTATATTATTCACATTCTGGTTATCTATGGAAATCTTGTGTTCTTGTCTTTAATTTTCTTCGCTGATTTCTGTGTTAGCCATAGTTTGTTGCAATAAGAGTGTAGAAAAGTGGAAAACTACAAAACCCTTAGAAAAGGGTAGTTCTCCACTCTCTCTAAATCTGAACACAAAATCATGGCTAAAGCACTCCTTGCTGAAGGTCACAAAAGGTGATGGAAAGACATGTATTGATTGCTAAAAGTTCTAGCTCCTCTTTGTCCAAACAATTCATAGAATAGAAAAATGACCACAGAGCACCTTACCGTTTGTCTTCCTTTTCCAGTACCTGGTCAAATTTTATTTTTCTTCTTTAGTTTTTACTGATTATCAAGTTATTGTTGAAAGATGATACAATTAAACCTCAACAATTGCCAGATTAAAGCATAATCATATTTTCATCATCTTCATAGTTTTTTTTGTTTTTTTTATCTTTGGCTTCTAGATTCCTCGATAACAAAGTAAGGATAGATGACAGAATGTAGGAATAAAAAGGAAGATATATTCAAAATGGTAAGTTACCTCTTAATGTTGGTAGGCTGTTGCAATGCCTGAAGGGTTCAGATGCTGTAACTAAATCATAAATTGCACCCTATAGTTTTGTCCCATATTCGATGTCCACCCCAAACTTTATTCTCGATTAAAAGCACCCTAAACTTTGAGCATAAGCAATTTGCGTCTTCTGCAGTCTCTACATCAAAACAATTTGCACCCCAAACTTTAGCATGAAAGGTGCAACTTGTTTTGACACTCAAACGTTTAGGGTGCTTTTGAGCTAAAATAAAGCTTGGGGTGGAAATCAATTTTATGCCTAAATTATGGATACAATTTTAGTTTAGTCAATCTTTTTTCTTTATGTTAAGAAGATCTAAAGTTCATTTGATTTCATGCACAGGTCTTATTATTTTGGATATTGTTCTTCTTAAAATTCCAAGTGTCCTATTTTGGATTTTGGAGGCCCAAAACTATGACTTTGAACCCCATGCTAATCAAGAAACTTTCTAGATCGAATCTAGAAGTTCTAGCTGTTGATACTTTGAACATGGACCGTCTTAGTTTTCCGTTGCTGAGTTTATCCTCCATTTGTACAACCATATAAGGGAGAGGTAGCTGGAAGGGAAAGGGTGTTATTCAAAGAGAAGATGTACCCACTGGGGAATGATACCTCATTCCACTTTTTTGTTTGATACAAGTGGGAAGGATAGGAAATGAAGGGGAAGTGAGGGCACTCTAAATTGTTTGGTAGTGCACTAAGAGGAAGGAAAAATAAACCTATTTTTTAATGATTTAACTTAGTATAGCCTGTGGTTGACTAGAGCTTTAAAATTTGTATAACGTAATCAAATATGGGTACTTATGTTAATCCAAGGTAAAGACGTTCTTTTTCCTTTATACCAAACAAGGAAACAACCCTTTGTTTTCCACTCTTTACTCCATCCTTAAACCCATCCTCTTCAACCCCTTAATCTTTATTCAATGTTGAGCCATTATCTTAAACCTCAGAAGTACTTGAGCCATTAGCTATGTTACATGGAGTTGGGATCCGCAGGGAAGTGTCTGACATTGGACTCTCCTATTCTTAGAATATTGTCACTATTTTTCATTATTTTTCACTATTTTAGAGTGTTTAGCTACCACATCCACACCTATGTTGATTTTTTCGACTCGTGTCGACACAGCTACTTCCATGTAATATAGGTCATTATTAATCCTCATACTTGTGCAAGTGTTTTTCCCACTTTACCTTTTTCCTTTTTTTTATTGGAGAAAGTGATGCACATATCGTTATTCTATACTTCATTTTCGTCATCATATCTTTCCTTAAAGAATGATATATACATTGGTTTTTGATTTGAAGAAATTCTTAATATTTGGATATTCCTTTTCACTTTTGCTCGCATGACTCTGATTATTGCACTTACTCTTAAGCACCGATAACTTCTGCTTCAAGTTTACTTACATTCACTTTGCTTTCTTGACCTTAATCATTTCAGTTTGACTGGGAAGGAGATCTACCCTTGAAGCTTCAACAAAAAGATATTGTAATATATGAAATGCATGTTCGTGGATTTACAAAGCATGAGTCAAGTAAGACAGAATTTCCTGGTTCATACCTTGGTGTAGTAGAAAAGCTTGATCACTTGAAGGTACATATAACATATGTAACTTTTTAAAATATTATCTTTGGTAGTTTTTCAGGAAGGTTTTATTTTTCAAATATGATTTGTATAAAAAACTATTTCTGAACATTATAATCTAATTAATCTTTTATGATCTAGCTATACACTTCTGCACAATTACTATATGCTCAACACCCCCAACATGTCTCTGACTCTCCTGTCCTTGTGCAAAAAGGAAAAAAAAACATCTTTCTCCTTTTTCTTGCTGTATTTGAAATCTTTACAAGAATTTGGGTACCATTTGTTTTCTTTTATTCTTTTTAAAAGTAAGTTTGCACCGAGACCCAATGCTTGTGTGGCCTTTTGTTAGAACAAAGTTAGATTGAACCTATGGATGTCAAGGTCTCAGTTACATCCCATTGACTGTCATTTATGATCGGATGAGATAACAGTGCTTAATTTTCTTGATGGAAAAATCAATCCTGTGATGAATATTATAAACTATCTAAAAAGTATTACTCATTAGTCGTCGTGACCGTGGTGATTAATTATCACTTTGTAGTGTCTGTCAGAAACTAGTACATGTTGCTTCAAGGCCGCTTTATGTGAGGATTTTCATGTTACCATGTGAAAATTTGAAGATTTGTTACATGAGCTGGAATTTGAAGAAGTAAGTTGATTAATTTTTAGAATTTAGCACTGTCTCCCAGAATATACCAGCTAATAATGCATTTCTCATTTATGAAGAGGATCTGCCATCTCTTTATATACTTTTTCCACTCGACGATTTTGTGAATCCTATAGATTTACTTTATAAGCCTCATCACACACTTATTGACATATAGGTTCTTAAATGATTGCCTTGTGGAGCATCTTATGATACAAATGCGTTAATTTGCTGTCACATATGATCATTATCTTATTCAATCAAGACAATCTAACAAGCATTATATAAGCAGTAACTTATGATAGTATTCTTCATTGTGCAGGAACTTGGTGTCAACTGTATAGAGTTAATGCCTTGTCACGAGTTCAATGAGCTGGAGTACTATAGCTACAACGCCGTCTTGGGCGACTACAAGTACATAGTTCCTGCCTTGTTTCAGATTTTTTTTACTGTTTATACGGTAACCTGTAACATTCTGCAAAAATTGGTTGAAATGATGACAATGTATACAATTTTTTAACTGCCATATTTATGTCTGACCTGAAAATAATGATTTCGATTTTAACAGCCCTATGATTGTTCTGTTTTTGGACAAGTTCATCATTGTTAACACATCACAGCTTCATACTAATATTACTTGTATGAAAGAACTAGCTTTACAATATGAGTACTGTGGATTTTTACTATACATAACTTTTATGTACTCACTTATTGGTAGTTTATAATGCTCAAGATGGCTGTGAGAGGTTATAAACCACCAATAAGAGAGTACATAAAAGTTAATCAAGATGTAAGTATGTAGCAGTGGCAGGTGACCCAAGCAGAGAAGAAATAAGAAAAATAAATGTGAAGTTGTGAACCTTCCGTTCTGAGGGCCACCATATTTCTTCACAAATTATCCACAAATCCTTCGTACATCTTGAAGCAAAATTTTAGATTATTATTGACAAAAAACAACAATAAGTTGTGGCCTTGGTGCGGTTAATGAATTCAACCATGTTATTGTTGTTTTTTGGAATGTTTTTTCTTTGCGACTAGTCATATCATTTTTTGTGCAGGATGAACTTTTGGGGTTATTCAACTGTCAATTATTTTTCACCAATGGCAAGGTATTCAACAGCTGGTGTTCATAGTTGTGGCCTTGGTGCGGTAAATGAATTCAAGCATCTCGTTAGAGAAGCACATAAGCGGGGGATTGAGGTGACAGCTTTTCTCAACATGCTATAAGATTTCTTCTTAAAGTTCATGGTGAGTCATCTCTCTAATGTTACTTTAACAGGTGCTCATGGATGTTGTTTTCAATCACACTGCTGAAGGGAACGAGAATGGTCCCATATTGTCATTTAGAGGTGTTGATAACAGTGTATTTTATATGCTTGCACCCAAGGTAAAGCTATCAGCATTATTTTGTGCTCGATAGGCAACTCTTTTGAGAAGAAAGTACTTGATATTAATTTCTAAAACTTTCCCTTCATAACTTCTGTTTGTTTTAGTTTTCATGCCTTTAAATTTATGCGTATGTGGTGGATTTGTTTAAAGGAAGGAATCAAGCCGTTTATGGTCGTTTGGTTTATAGTTCGCTGGTACAAGAAAGTATAATTTTTTTCTATTTTGCTAAGTTGCTTCCTAGGTGGATGAGCTTCATGTTTTTATATACACTGGGAGCGCTAACTCATAACTCAGCCTTGGCACTTGATCTAGCACAATTGATTTCTTTTCACTTTTCCAAGTCACTAAATTACTACGACTTGTGTCAAATATTCAGATATAGACCTCCTATCTGCAACTGCGAGAATTCATTCTGTATCTCTTGGAATCTAAAAGCTTAAGCTGTTAGTTGGCACAAATATATAAATCATGCTTTAACACTTGTTCTTATGTGCAACACTCACTTGCAGATGTAGAGACAAGCCAAGGCGCTTAATAAAGCACTAACTACATAAGGGAAACCAGTTTTGCAAGCAAGAAGACTTGAACCCAAAATTAAGTTGAGTTTGATACAGCTGAGAAATTGGGAAAGAAGGAAGAACAACGAATAAGAGAATAACATTTAGGAGAAAGTAGGATTGAAAAATTATTCTGATCTCTTCCATTTCATAGTTTCTCTATTATCATATTAAAGAGCATAATACATGAATACCTTCCTAACAAATTATAAAGTTAACATTAAACTTCAACAGCTAGTATCAGTCTGCATATAGAACTTGGAAACCCAATACTATTTCAGTATGCCTTCAAACTTGTGATCATTGTGCAGTAATTCCTTTTTTATGATTTTGCAGGGGGAGTTTTATAACTATTCAGGTTGTGGGAACACCTTTAATTGCAACCATCCCATCGTGCGCCAATTTATATTGGACTGCTTGAGGCAATTTACCTTTTATTGTCCCTGATATATATATATATATATCATCTCTCTCTCTCTCTCTCCCTCCATTAGTTATTTATGCAATACTGATTTTGTGAAAAAGGTCCAATAAGTTTCTTTATTTTTATGCTTTTATGCATTTCCGTTACTTTTGTTTACATTTAACCTTGCAACAGATATTGGGTAATGGAAATTCATGTGGATGGCTTCCGCTTTGATCTGGCTTCTATCCTGACAAGGGGTAGCAGGTTATCTAGCTATACCTCTGTGCGTGATTTTTTATTTGTTAACAGTATAGCAAATACTGATATTCACTTTCTTTTCCCACTTTTGGGGTACTTTAGTCTCTGGGATGCTGTAAATGTATATGGAAATCAAATGGAAGCTGACATGCTTACAACTGGCTCTCCTCTCAGCAACCCACCATTAATTGATATGATAAGCAATGATCCAATACTGCGTGGAGTGAAGGTATATTCCATTGTTAGGAAAAAACTATAGCACATACAGAAATCAACGAAGGAAATTAAAAAACAAGAATATAAGATTTACGTGTAAAACTTAAATCGAGAAAAACCACATGCAAGTGGCAGAAGATATCACTATCTCAAAGGGTGAATATGCAATATATGAATTGAACTCTCACACCTCAAACCTGAATACACCCAAACTATTTTTGTCTCTGAAGGTGGCTAAAAACTGAGAAAGAAAAGAATACAGAAACTCTAGCTACAATAACATATATATAGTCGGGATAAAAACATAATGGACCCAAATTACATTATCGGCTTTAGTCTTCTGCTACTACCACTAAATCTCATCATTCTTTTCCTTCGGGTCACCACAAGTTTAAAAATAAAATAATAAATTAAAAAATGGGGTTGGATCAATTGTCGGATCCCGAGCTAGAATTCGATTATTCGACACACACACACAGCATCCACAGCTCTAGGCTCATTTTAAAAAGGCAGGCTTAGGAATTCAGCCATTCATCAATGTTGTATATCTGTCTACTTGTACCCAAATTGAATTAAATAAAGCATACTTATTTATGTCCTTTCATGGACGCACATATGATCATTGACCAAACTTCAATTTAACTTGCTTTTGGTTGTTTTTATTTCTTTTGGTTTTTATCACAATTGCTTAAATAAATATCTTTTTTGTGCGATTCTAAATTATATTCTAGTCTTGTTTTCAATGTGTTACCATTTATATGTGTTTCTGCTTTTGCTTTTGCTATGCCTCTTTCACATAGCTTATTGCTGAAGCATGGGATTGTGGAGGCCTTTACCAAGTTGGAACGTTTCCGCACTGGGGCATCTGGTCAGAATGGAATGGAAAGGTTAGTTTAGATGCCTTATTTTGGTCTGATCATCCTCTCAGGTTTGTTGTGATTATAAGATAGAGTATATGGTTATAGCAGTGCTGAAGAAACAAAACTTGAAATATACGAGTCATCTTTCACTTTTTCTTACTTTTCTTGTTTCAGAAATTTAATTAGAACCAATGACCCTTTATGCATGGGTTCATTACAAAATTAAATGTATGAATAATCGATCCCTTATGATCTCCTAGCAATTGCTTTCTCTGAAGGTGTGTTCACACAAAACCCAAGACTTACTTTCACCATCTACAGCCTTGTAAAATCTAAGCAATTTTTGGAAATCAGAATTGAGCTCTGAATCATATTAATTTCTTTTGTATATATATAAATATTTTGGAAAGCATCACAGAATCTTGATGTTTAATGGTCGCCTGCACTACTGAAGTCACATCAAAAGGGGGTGTAAGCTCTCTAAGCGACACGAAGCTTAGCATTCTAATTACCTGATCCTACTAGATCAAAAAAGATCAGGACTGACTTCAAACAACACAGTTTGACTTAGATAGTGTCTATTAATTGTCATTCTTGTTCCTATACTCTTTTGACACTGACTTACTTTTTCAGAATAGCCATCTTGCTGAAACAACAGTTTTCATGTTATTAGATTAGAAGTTAACTACGTTGGTGATAGTTCATGAAGCCTCTTCACTTGTCGAACATAACCCTTCAAAACAGGAAGAGTTGTGTATTTTGTTATAGATTTTACAGGACCTCGTGTAGAAGCCAGAATTTTAAGTCTATGTGAATCCCAAATAAGAGTTTCTGGAAGTTGTGATTTGTGTTCATTCATAATTGGTGAAGATTGTTAGATTATTTTTTTTTATAAGTTGGGGATGGTTCTATATAAGTAGGTCTTGTCCATTCCACCTATGCTAATATGGTAGCCTATACTATATAATACACGAAAAAGACTTATTTATTTTCTTTTGCCTATCTTTTCCCATGTTTTCTCTTTCTTTCAGTTAAGTGAACTGAAATCAACTGCATATATATACTTTTTTGTAATTTCAGTACCGTGACATAATACGGCAGTTCATCAAGGGTACAGATGGGTTCTCTGGAGCTTTTGCTGAATGCCTTTGTGGGAGCCCTAATTTATACCAGGTATCTCTATTTTTGGATTACGTACCTTTCAGTCTTAGTGGTAATGCTCTTAAAACATTTTGTTCAATAATAGTGGTCACTCCATTAGTTCATTATAACTTTTGTTTATACTCTATATTATTTTACTTCCTCAAAGTTCCACTGTGCCGTCTATCTCCTAGTCATATATTTTATTTGATCCTCATCTTGCTTCATTTCCGGTATACTGTGATATGTCTAAAATTCTCTGTTTAAACATTCTAATGTATTTTCTGAAATTATTCTAGTTGGTATTTTTTTCTTTTTGTGTCAGGAAGGTGGAAGGAAACCCTGGAATAGTATCAACTTTATATGCGCTCATGATGGTTTCACTTTGGCTGATTTAGTGATGTATAATGACAAGCATAACTTGGCAAATGGGGAAAACAACAAAGATGGAGAAAATCATAATAATAGCTGGAACTGTGGGCAGGTAAATATTTGTAATTATTTGCGTTACATGTGAGTAATCCACTGGGGTTTTGTCTAATGCTTGTCCTGCACTGGTGAGACAAAGCAAGCGGGTGTAAATGAAAGACAAATGTGTTATTTTCTCAAATTCACTTCATCGTTTACCCTTCATAATTCATATTTCTTCTTCATATTTCTTCAATTTAAGTTATATAGGTAACTGTTCCATGTGATTCTATTATGTTTTCGGCTTAGTGTTATTCTTACTTTTATTCACTTTCTACTTTCTCTTATCTTTAGTCCTCTGCTTGTTCTGTTCATAGAACACATTGTTTGAGGAGTCAAATATTTTCTCGTCTCTATAATGAGAAAGAAATCTCATCCCATAGTCATCATGCCACTTTTTAAAGCTCTAAACAAATTAGAATTATTTTTTGTTAAGTTTGAAAGAGTATTTAGTTATACCCATGTCTCTAGCGCATTGAATGTTTTCAGCCGAAACTCTTCTGGTCTACAACTCCACTTGGTAATGTACAAGTTTTGTACCATAATGAACTTCACCTGAATGTTGCTTCCCCCAACCAAGAAAGAAGGGGAAACAGAAAAAAAGAAAAAAGAAGAAAAGAAATGAGTATATAATGTACATTGGGAAAGGATAGTCTTGGATAAGTAGACCTGAAAAATTAGTAACAGAAACAACATTTATAACTAAGACTAGGGTAATAAAGCAAGCTTATGAATAGTACAGAAAAGCTTTCTTAGAAAGTTTCTCAACATTGCTACAGTTTACTAGCCAATCTCCGTATGTGGGCCAAACTTACCTATATAAAAAATAAATAAAAAAGAGCATAGGTACATTTCACTAGCATGAGAGATATGTTGGGAGGGTACTTCGTGTCTTATGGGACATGAGCCCCAACAAATCTTTTGACTCTGAAAAAATTTGTGGAACAAAAATTATACTATACACGTGGACGTGGACAAACATGCAAATATCATGGGAAGTTGAGGCTCTACAAATATTATTCAGTATTCACATATTCTTTTTCTCAAGAACTCTACCCTTGCTTAGTATATCTAATCTCTTAGAATCTTATTCCTTTCTTCTTCTTTATAGACCTGTCACTACATGATTTTGCTGTCTGGGATGTTGCATCCCCCCCACCCCTCTTCCTGGCTAAAAAGTTATGGCTGTTTTGGAGAATCTTTGTGTCTTAGGTGCACCTTGTCTCTTACATTTATTAGTGTAGCCTGATACAATTTCCTTGTGATGTCTATGGTGTGGAGTTGTAAAGTTAAGCATGCATTTTTAGGCTTTAGCATTTAACATACGGTGCTGAATTTGATGTAATTCATCTAAATGACAGGTTTGTTAGAAAATGTGATCTAGAAGGAGAGTTAAACACTAAGGATAAACGTTCCCTTTGAATTTGTGTGTTTGATCACCTTAGTCTTTTAAAAAGTAAAATTATTCATGATCTCTTAATCATTGAACTCATACATATTTTAATCTGTAATATTTGGATACATGGTGTCCTTTCTGATTAATCAAAGTGATTACCCAGGAGGGTGAATTTGCAAGCCTCTCTGTGAAGAAATTGAGGAAGCGACAAATGAGAAATTTTTTCCTTTGTCTCATGGTTTCCCAGGTAAGATTTTATTTGTTTGAATTTTTACATTGTGCTTTGCATCATAATAACTTGTATGCTCACTTTGACATGTAGTTAGTAGCTTAATTAATTTACTGTTTATGGATTTGAATGCGGAGACCATTAAATGAAATAATTCCTTTACTTTGCTGGTACAGAATATCAAGCTATGTAAATATTTGAAGTAGTACTAGACCAGAGGAGTTCTCACCTTGGGAGAAGTTTGGCAAACATAAATAATTTAGAGAAATAAACTATTATAGGTACCTTTGGATGCCCCCTTAATTTTTTTTTTTCAATTTCCCATTGGGCAAGTCTTCTCCAGATGCCGAGACCCCTGGTTGGCTCATTTTTGGCTTCGATCTTGGTGATGGACTCCTTCATCCCAGTCGACTCAATGCATGAGCAAAAGAAAAGAACAAAAGAGGGGAGAAAAGTTGGCCGACCAACAAATGGGAAGGCTATACATCTCAGTTTAGTTTTGATATTTCTGATACCGTGTTACAGAGGGAAGATGAGATTTTATGTAGCTGTTACCTTAATTTGGGTTGGCACTAGTGCTATATATTATATAATTCATAAATTGGAAATCAAACAGTACAAACATACCCTCAAACTAATCTCAGTAACTAAACTGATTATACTCTTTAAGGATATACAAATTGAAGGACCTTGTATGGTCCAGGGTGAAATTTGAAATTGGCTGTCCTGTTACATTGCAGTAATGACTAATAGTCAGTTCTGCTAATCTTTGCAAGTCTGATCATGATAATATGATTTATGGACATACACTCTGAAAATACTCAACCCTACTAATTCAAAATTTGTTTGTAACATTATGTAGTTTGTTTGGCATAGGATGTGCTCCTAGTCTATCACTTAATAATTATGTTACCAAATATCAGAAATATTATCAGATCTAAGCGCTTTTAGTGAGGAGTGTATGTGATTCACTCGACTTATAATTGAAAAAGGCCAATGCTGCTGCAGTTTGATCCTTAATGAGTAAGCAATATGTATGAGCTCTCTACTGTCTTTTGATACTTTGACCAGAAACTTTTGTTCTTATAATAATGTCCCTATTTGCGTAATTATTTTTCCTGGTTTTTATTCTACTTTATTTTAGAATCAATCCTTATTGTATGCATGTATAATACGTTGTTTTCAAATATTATTTTTAACTTATATCTTTATCTGACAGGGTGTCCCTATGATATATATGGGAGATGAATATGGTCATACGAAGGGAGGGAACAACAACACATATAGCCTTGATAACTATGTGATATACTACTCCTTGATGTTCTGTACTTCTATCAATAGGAGCTCGTACTGTTTTTGTTTACGAACTGCATCTTTGGCTTGCAGATAAATTATTTCCGATGGGATAAGAAGGATGAATCCTCATCCGACTTTTTTAGATTTTGCTGCCTTATGACCAAGTTCCGCCAGTGAGTACTTATATCCTAATTGGATTCTAGCTGTTGTCTTTCTTTTCAAATAAATGTGAGATCATACGATTAACCATATTTGTAGGGAATGTGAATCACTTGGCTTAAATGACTTTCCCACAGCAGAGAGGTTACAGTGGCATGGTCATTCCCCTGGGGTGCCAGATTGGTCTGACACAAGCCGATTTGTTGCATTTTCATTGGTATGCAGTCTAATTGTATCTTTGTCTGTATGCGCCGCTTCGCTATAATTTGGATTTTAGTATTAAAATATAAGCTGTTAAAACAAGCGGAAGAGGAATCCTGTGTTGATTTCACTAAGGGAAGTGTTCTACTTTCTGTCAACTAAAAAATGGTTGTCCTCACTTTTCTCTCAACCATCCTCTCTTGGTGACTCTGCATTATATTTAGATTCTAAAAGTGTGAAGTCTTCTTCTGTGGCATTTCCTTCTACAAAAAAAGCCGAAATAAACAATATATAAACACATACAAAAACCCGAATTTTGGTTTTTCCCTTTAGGCTTCATTTGGCGCTGGGATTCAGAAACCATAAATGAATCTGAGTACTAACGGAATGTCCTAAATAGATCCTCGAAGATTTACTGCTTGAGGGAAGCAAGAATTTTTGCTCTAATTTTTTCTTTCTTTCTTGTTCTACTTTCAATTTAAGTTTCTAATATGGACAGAGTATTCCTATTACTTTTCATAAATAAGTTGCTTAATCCACCTACACAAACCAAGCTCAAGTAAGGATAATACGAGGTTTTATCGGTTGTACTGAGTGGTCCTGTGATTGTGGTATATATCAAACGTATTTCATTTAACCATGTCACATTGGATGAGATTTGATAACTTGCCATACTTTTTGTACAACTCTGATGCAGTTTCTAGACATCGTTTTGTTGTTCTGAATAGTTTTCTTTTGCCAATTCTTTTGAACATGTCGGAAAACATGACTGAATGGAAATAATCATTTATAGACAACTCTCCCAACTACATATGATCTCAGGATTGATATTTTTGGATTTAAGGTCTGCTTGTCACTTCTCAGTAGACCGAAATGAATTTGAGCCTCCAGTAATTGTCATGTTGCTTGTCTTATTATTTACTTTGTTTTTAATTTTCTTGCTACTCATTCAGCTGTCCTCCATATGAATACAAAATGCAGATGGACTCGGTGAAGGGAGAGCTGTATGTTGCCTTCAACACAAGTCATTTGCCTGTCACCGCTATGTTGCCAGAACGGCCTGGTTATAGGTGGAAGCCATTGGTGGATACCAGCAAGCCTGCTCCATTTGATTTCCTCTCTGATGATCTTTTGTACAGAGAGGTAGCGATCAAACAGTATTCACATTTTCTTGACGCCAATCTGTACCCTATGCTTAGTTATTCATCAATTATACTGTTACTCTTTCCTGATGCCGATGCTTAGTTCTGCTTGAGAAGCCCCAAATACTGGTATTTATTAAGCAGTTAAAAATGAGGCCATATGTTTATTTTCGTAAACGGATCTGTGAATCAGTAGTGCAGATGATGTAATTGTAGTATGATCCATGTTAAGCAGGGAAGACAAGCATAGAAACTATATTGTTGTATAGTGATAGTTGAAAATGACTTTCGAGATGAATGTAACCTTCGTGTAAATTTCAAGTGAAAATGGTGACAAGGTTTTCTTGCAAGTCTATCTCAAAGCCAAAAATGGTCTCCTGTTTTACTGTGTAGTTGCTTAAAGTATAAGAGGCTTGGGTTCAGCAGCCCCAAATTTCTAATTTTTTTCTTGGATTTTACTGGGAAAATAAGGTATGTTTATGTTGATTTCTTTCGCAAATACTTCTTATCTTGCATAAGTATGTATCCATGTGTATTTGTGTAGCTGTTGCAGAGCAAACATAAGTAGATATTTCACAAGCAAGATCAAATTCTAGTGTCCTCAAAAGTCAAAACTTCAGAGGACAAAGCAAGCAGAAAGGCAGGAGAAGAAGGAACTTTGAGGGATGCTTGGCAGTTGTACCCTGGGTTCCGTCTCAGTATGCATCAACTCCTATTGTTTGGTTCTGGTTCGGGTGACTCGCCTACGTTTTAGTTGGAATCTTATACTTAATGTAGGTTATAAACCGCTGGCTATCCCCACTGCTTATTTCAGCATACAGGAGGGTTTAGACTCAGATCTGAAGTAGGCATCAGATGGGGCTTGAAATTGGTCGGAATTGGTTTCAACAGAATGTGGTGAAGCTGGCCTTTTGGAGAGGGGATTTCGTATATATACTATTTTAAGTACCTGTATCATGCTATTTCATACATAAATGAAACATATGTTAATTTCTAAGTAACTTCGTGTTAACGTTTCTTTGGAAGTTTATGGGGGATTCTAAACTGGATATTCCCACTTTAGAGTGGGATTGGACGTGTATTTTATTCACTTGTACATAATTATGTCTAGGAAACGAATTGCAGCAGTAATCCCATTAATGGTACCATGTTAAGCGGGCAGATATCAACTTTGCTTGAAATGAGTTGGGCAGTGGAATCCAGGACGTATGATTTTTGAAGCGCCTGGTTTGTTTCTATTCGTTATGTGTTGCTTCAGCAGAAGTGAAGGCTATTGTAGCTGGCTGCAATATTTGCCAAAAGAGTCTCCTGTAGAAGAAAATCCAGTACTATTGCCAAAGAATTGATGTTGAAATGAAAATGGCCCAGTTGTGGAAAGCTGCAATATGCTATTGGTTGACTGAGTATGCTTCATCTTTGCTAGGTGGAAGGATGGAAGCTGGTGCAATTTGAAAAGATACTTCAACTGTCCAAAGCCACAACAGTATGTCCGCAAGATTATGTAAATACATCTCTTTCTTCTTCAGGAAAGTTTGAAAGACATTGATAATTCCACACTTGGCCAGTTTCCATTTCAAATGACCAATAACTGGAGCACAAACCCAGAAAAAATTGGATTGAACTGTATTTTAAGGGAATATTACAACAAAACCACCGAGAATGCTATGCCAGAGTATGCGAGTAGTCTATCCTTCTACATCTCATTTTTGTGCATCTATGCTTCAAACTTATGAAGTACAGGGTTGATCTCTATGGTGAGTAGCAAGCAGGAAACTCGTGGTGGGAAAAACTCATAAGGTAAGGGAACTTCATGCTAGAATGCTCAAGTCTCCCGAGACATACTTTTTTTGTGCATAATATTTCTTTTCACTCGCTTCTTTCCTGGCATTGCGTTTCTGCAAAGGCATTGATGCATCAATTCCAGCATTTATAAAGCCAGAAAGATCAAATAAATTCAAAAGAAAGTTATAAATTTTATAAGTATGGCGTATAATGCTCAAAGTCCTCCACCCATTTCAAATATGTATCAAAGGGGACCCAAATATTGTTTTCATCTTACCCACACCAAGTGTGCTTTAAAACATTAACAAACAATTACAAGAGAAGAGGGTAGATGAACTAAAAAGGTTACAAGCGAGAAAACAGCACAAAACTTTGGGCCATCTAGTCAAAAGTTATAATATGTAGTTCTAGTTTTAACATAAAATTTAATTGTAAGTTTAACTTTTTAAATAAGTAAATAAAATTATTGAAAGCAGCAAAAGTGGCGAACCAAGTACACCCCCAGGATACAAAAGCATAGGGAATATAGAGGCACACCTATACTCCAAGAAAGCAATACCCCCCCCCCCCCCCCCACACACACTCTATACAAATAGCCTTCAAAGGAGATACCTACACTAGGCTCCTAAAGCAAACTCTCTTAAAAATACACAAAATGCACAATAGAGCCTGAAAACACCTAAATCAAAAGAATAGAAAGCTAAGAAAAAATAAATTGAATGTGAACAATAGGTCTGCCTAAACTTTTAAAATACAGACTTTTCTGCTCCCTCCAAATCGTCCACCAGTTACTATGCGGCACCAAGTCACTCCACATTCTCCATTCCTTCCCAACCTTCATCCCCCCTCTATGCCTGCAACAGCTTGCAAACTGATCTCAACATCACCAAACAAATACTACACTGCGAAAACACAAGAGTCCAGCTCCCATGGGGTGTATAAGTGCAGCACATTTACAAGCGAGGGAAAAAAATTATTTAGTAGCAAATGGTTATCATTCATCCCACTTCCTACTTCATCCCTTTTTTTCATGCAAGAAGAAATTTTATTAGATAAAAAGAGACATACAAGCATAGGGGGACAAGGAGTCAACCCACCGTATAACAAAGGAATAAAGGACGACATTTGAAAAGAGGACAGCTCTCTAATCTCTACAAAGATCAGGCACAGAAATACCCGTAAAGACACCAATGGTCCATGGTATGAGCTCATAAAGAAGCGAGAAAAATATCATATCTCACAACAAAGAGAAAGATAAATAGTCTTGTTATAAAAAACCGAGCATTATGCTCAATCCAGATATTAAAAAAACACAGAAGAAGAAGAATATTGCACACTTCCAAAGCATCTTCGCTACCTTCACCCTCAAAACCCCTAAACTGTATAAGCAGCAAATCTTCCGCAGCGGGACAAATTCATTGCTCCCCCAACACCAAATTTACTACTTATTCTACTGCTATAGTTTTGCCAACATCATGTGACGCAGATTGGATTCATGATAAACATGGTTTATTGATTTATAGATGCAGTTCCAGCAGATAGAGTCATAGTTGTCACGGCGCCTCGGCGAGGCACGGCGGTAGCTGACCGCCAGGACGCCTAGGCGATAAGGCGCTCACCATGGCATCCGTATGGCGACAAGTCGTTCACAGTGTACAATTTATACATTATTTATTTTTATTTAAAAGTACATTGAACAATGAAATTTTATATACATTAAAACTCAAAGCATATTTACCAACAATATGGAATGCCATTAAACACACAATTATGTCAACATATGTAAAAAAAGACATTGCAACATTTATTTTTTTTAAAAATTAAAAAAAAATTACAAGGATCTAACTGAAAGACAAATATACAAACAGGGTGAAATTTGTAAAGTACAAAACTTACGGGTTGAACTTAATAGATTACCAAACTATGGGGGACTTCAATGAAATTTTGCCTAAATGATAAGAACAGAAGTATTATGTCCGATCGTACATTAAGAGAAATTTGGGGAAGCAGTCGGAGCGAAGAAAAAAACATCGCGATCGACAAAATAAAAAGTCGCAAAAATTGGGGAAGCGTTCTGCTGCGTGTGTCGTGTGCATGGCTACAACTACGTGATGTTGCTACTGCAAGGTTACTGCTGCTGCGAGATGTTGTTGCTGCAAGTCGAAGTCGTGGATACTGGTTAGGGTTTCTTCTCTACCTCTTTTGATCGCGATCAGCAGAAGAAAAAGTCGCAGAAGACTTGGTTTTTGTTCTCTCCTTTTAAGTCATGGGTGAAGTCCATGGGTCATGGGTGAAGTCCTTGGTCCACGGTGTTGCCTTGGAGACAACTTGTGGACGCCTAGCTTCTAAGGCTAGCATTGCCATGCTACTTACTGTTGCGCTAGGACGCCTAGGCGATGCCATGTCGATGCCATGACAACTATGGATAAAGTCATGTCATTTCATAAATTTCAAGGTGAATTTCACCCACCCAACCCCCTTAAAAAAAGCAATGGCTGTCCTTTTATTATCTCCACTAAATAAAATTTTTGAGAATACCATTTCCTTGTATAGATATCATTAATGTCGTCCCCTTATTATATTCATTGTAAAGCAAGCTCCAAAGAGTGTGGCTCTCATCTGCTATTCTGAATAGCGGGCGAGGACTTATAACTTATCCCGTCAATAGCCTATTTACAAATTATATTTGAGTAAACCCTAATGCTACGCTTGGATTGCAGGAATGAAGGTGAGAATGGAATGATTCATTCTTATGGAATGAAAAAAAACGTGTTTGGTTGTTCCATTGGAATGGAATGAACTATGGTCATTCCTGCCAAATTTGTAAATTTTATTACTAGGGGAAGGGTATGAAATGACTCATTTAGCGGTGAAAATGATCCCGATTCAAGTAAAACAGTATCTTGCTCAGATTTTACTCGAATTTTTTTTGAGGTACTCGGATTCGAGTACAATTTTGCAATCTTTGCTCAGATTCGAATTCAACTCGTTTTATTATACTCGAGTTCGACTCGACTCATTTTTAGTCGAGCTACTCGCAATCATTTGAGACATACACAAATTAGAACTGAATCATTTATATTATGATACTGTAGATAAAATTAACTCAGTCAACTAGTTGAAATAATTTAAATTTGGACACTTCAAATTAGATCTCAAGCATTGTAAAAATAATAATGAGATGATATTATCATTCTTGAATCAATTAATGAACATGTATGGGAAACATAAAAACTAATTCCACTACTAAAAATATATGGAGAATTTAATTGTTAAATAATATATATTAAATAAATCGAGTAAATTCAATACTGTATATGAATAAGGATCAACGAATTTGTATCGAGTATGGATCGTAAGGAAAATTCGATACTTTAAATGAGCGAACAGTAGTGACTCATATTCGACTCATATAAATGCTCGAGTATCAAAACGGATTCGAATTCGACACGTTTAAGTATTGAATCCAAGTCTTGCTCTCGAACCGGGTTTCGAACCACTCGAGTTCATTTCAGCCCTAGACTCATTCCAGCTGGAATGGAATGAATCATTCCACTCCTCATTCCATTTTCTTCTTTATTTCATTCCTTCACCAATTACATTTCTTTAATCCAAACATAGCATAATCCTTTGTCTCTTGTCCTCCCACGCAACTGTGCCAAATCTTCTTGTTTGCGTTGAGAACTTGTGATTTTGCTTTCGTTGGCTATACAATTCTAACCCCAAAGTACATTGATTTTATGTGCATATGTTTGTATTCATTCCAGCTGGAATGGAATGAATCATTCCACTCCTCATTCCATTTTCTTCTTTATTTCATTCCTTCACCAATTACATTTCTTTAATCCAAACATAGCATAATCCTTTGTCTCTTGTCCTCCCACGCAATTGTGCCAAATCTTCTTGTTTGCGTTGAGAACTTGTGATTTTGCTTTCGTTGGCTATACAATTCTAACCCCAAAGTACATTGATTTTATGTGCATATGTTTGTATTTATGTAGTGTATGTGTAAATCATAATTGTTAAGGCTCTAAGTCGAGACAAGTCGATGGCCAACCGCTTAAGCGACTAGTCCGACTAGTCATCCATAAAGCGATAAATTATTACAATGTGCATTTTATAAATAAATATTATATATATATATATATTGCTCAATTCACAGGTACACTAAACATAAAAAAAAAAGTTGCTCACGAATATATTATATATAATTAACACTACATTATAGTTCATAGACTCAAAACATATACAAAAATAGCAAATAGATACATAGGTAAATTTAACTTCAATAGTAAAATAAAACACTAAAAATTTAAGTTACTTATAAAAAAAATTAAAATTAAAAGTTAAAATATTTATTGATTATGTTAAATTTAATTTTCATGAATAATAAATAAATAAATATGTTTATTGATTATATTAAATTTATATTTCATGAATATAAATAAATATATTGTTATATAAGTGAAAAGATAAATATAATATTATACTAAT
Organism: Aralia elata; assembly: GCA_034770075.1. Lineage (NCBI taxonomy): Eukaryota > Viridiplantae > Streptophyta > Magnoliopsida > Apiales > Araliaceae > Aralia > Aralia elata. The sequence goes on along the minus strand of CM068385.1, from coordinate 658,727 downwards.
ATATTAAAGTATAATAATAAAACATATAATAATTTATTCTGTTGTATATATAATATTAATATTTATTTATCATGCATATAATACAATATTCATATAAACTATGTGTTGTAATTTACAATATATATAAAATATATAATACTTAGTACTTCAGTAGTAGTATACAACTATACAGTATTATTCTGTGTGCTGAGTGCTTTGTTTGCTAAGTAACAGGTGTCTCATGTACATGAATGGATAGAATAACATGGGCCACATGTTACTCTTTAACTAGTGGGTCCTGTTAGTGGGTTAACAAAATACCCAATGAATAAACAAAAGCCAAACAGAGCAGACCTTATCCTAGAGCAATTGAAGGCTGACGCGAACCTCGGAAGAGAAGGGAGTTGCGACTCGCCAGTCACATCGGATTCGCAGCAGCATGGCTAATCTCTCTTCCTTTCTTTCTAATTCACAGTCGATTGTGGTCGCGATTGTTAGGGCTGGAGTTTTAGGGCTAATCTCTCTCTTCCTTTCTTAATTTGATGGGGGACCAATACTAAGAGGGGGGACGTAGGACATATTTATTTAAAGGAATCGCTAAACAGAACTAAGACAAAAAAAACAAAAATTGTTTGATTTGATGGATTAAAACCTAAAGGTTCCAAACCTCTTGTGTGATATCACAGGGAGGAAAACAGCTGTGGCGCCCACCTGCGCTGGTCTGCGTCTGACCACTGTTCCCTAACTGACATTCCATTCTCTGGACTTTTTTTCCTCTGGTGCCAAAAATGAACCTGCTGCTAAGTCGAGCGACTTGGTTGCTAAGTGTCTAAGGCGTCGCCATGGCGACGACTTGCGACGCCTAGCTGCCAAGTCACTCGACTTAGCAGTAGGCCCCAAGTCGAGCCCTCGCTTTGTGCTGCCAACGCGACTGGATGACTAGTCGACGACCAGTTGACTTAACAACCATGGCTGTAAATGTATCTATATGGAGGTTTGTGTATACATTTATGTGTATACATACGGTTGTCATGCCATATATATGCACACACACACACACACATATATGGAGACTTATCTATAGCCAACGTTGTAAGGATAACATTATCCTTACAACAGATTTCAGACGTCCATTTACGGATCGAATGGTATAGAAGAACTACAATCCGCAGTTTAATATGAAGGCGTCACTAGTTTAGTTCTGCGGATAGGAAAAATGACCAAAAATACTCTCCTTTTAAAAAAAATCACCGTCCGCACAATTAAAGTGCATACGAATAATTTTTTTTTTTACACAGAAAAAGCCTTCAACCCCCTGCAATTCTTTTTTGAATACATGTTGGGTCTTCTACGATGTGTGCTATGTATATACTTCTTCAATTTGCCCCCATATTACAAATTTACCTCTCATCAGCTACGAAAACTCAGAAAATTTCCCTTGTCGTTGCCTTTGCTATGAAAAAGAAGAAAGAAAAATAACTCGAGTCGTCCCTGACTCTCTGTCCACCAAAAGCCAAGCTTCTGAAAACCCACCGACTACAAGTTACATATCGATTACCATTAAACCCAGACCTCCAAAAAATTGCAAAAATTGCCGCCGATCAAAGGACGCATCCAAACTAAATTGTTGTCGGGGACCGCTAGTAAATCAATTCTAATTTTAGTTTCTTTAAGAATTTGTAGTTATTGATTTTGGCAAAGAAGATGAAGGCCGACAATCGGAGTTGATTTGGAATTGGAATTGATTTGTAACAACTTACTTGTGAAGCTTGGCAACATAGTCGCGGAAAAATTATTGTCAATGATCACGACAAACATGCTGCTTTCACTGGTATAGAACATGTTTGATAAAATTATTGTCGATAATCGCGACAAACTTACTGCTTTCACTGGTATGGAACATGTATGATTAGGCTCTTACTGAGAATCAAGTTGCCATGAATTTCGTGGATGAACCCAACCAACAAAAAATGAAAAAATGGGCATCAGCTTCTTACGCACAAAAAAGAAAATTTCTTCGTCCGCACTGTAATTGTACGGACGGTGATTTTTTTAAAAAGGAAGGTATTTTTGGTCATTTTTCCTATCCGCAAAACTAAACCGCGGACGCCCCCATATTAAACTGCGGATTGTAGTTCCTCTATACTACTCGATTCGTAAATGGACGACTAAGATCTGTTGTAAGGATAATGCTATCCTTACAACGTTGACGATGGATCAGTCCCCTATTTATATAAATATATATATACACATACGCACACGCACACGTGTGCATATGAGCATGTGCATGTACACGTGGAGTATATATGTGAGCAGTTGTGCATATGCCCAACTTGCTTTCTTTCACCCATGATCGGTAAGGATGTTTCGAAGCATTACTTATCCAAGAATTCTAACGATGCCATGTGAAAAAACAAAATACACTTTCTTTCACTGTGCAAAATAACATTGGTAAACCATGACACGGAGCATTACTTCCTACTCCAAAATACTATCATGTGAGAATTGAGAATTTGTGGCCTTAGGGCTGACTGAAAGAGCAGCGCACAAAGTGCCAATTGCAATTGCAGCACACAAAGCGCTAATTGTAACGAGGGATTCAACAGAGAGAACTCAAAAAGAAATTGATCTAGAGAGAACTCAAAGAGGAATAGATCTTTAAAAATAACTAAAAAAAGGATTGGATCTAGAAATTTAGAAAGCATTGGGGCTAAAATCAGAAAGGTAAGAAAAAGTCCAACAACTCATCGACAGCGGAAGCAAAGTTATAATAGGTAGGTTTAGTATCCGTAGGGCAGAAGTATTGCCTACCAGGAACAAACCTATAGTTCTCATACCATGTAGAGATAAAATCCGAATATATTTTGAATGGTGTATATATTACAAAGAGGAGCTGAGCCATATATAAGCATAAACTAACTTGGTGGCCAAGATATAGTAAAATATAAACATACATACTATAATGATAATAATAACGGTGCCCTATATAATAAAACATTCTAACATAATTTTACTAGAGTCGCAACAACAAGAGATAGGAGGTCCCATGTTAATTCCAATTGTACAGACATTTTTTACAATCAATAGTGCCCAATGTCATCCAAGAACAAGTGCAACAGCTTGCTACAAACTTCATAGTTCTTTGGTCTTCAGAACTTTTTTGCTAAGTTGCTATGGTCTTTTTCTCTTCCCTTGCTTCTTTCTTTCATTCACCATTTTTCAGGTTGTTTTGGTATGTGTTATTAGGCGAGTTTTAATTGTAGTAGTAGATTTCAATTAGGAGAGTTTATTATAGTAGTAGATTTTAGTTAGGAGATTATTTCTTTTCTAAATTAGGGTTTTTACTTAGTCTCCAAGTATTGGATTTTCTATTTAAACATTGTAATATTTCATTATTTTTAGATTATTGAATATATTGATTTGAGATTAAAGTTGTGTGCTTTTGTGTGTGTTTCTTTACCGATTCTCTACGGAGATAGGTACTCTTATTCTTTCTTCCCACCTTGTCCTACATCACTTACAAAGTGATATACACTTATTGGGAGAAAGTTAAACTCTGTATACAATTATGCATAGAACAGTAAGCTGTACAGCTGTTATAAGGTAGTCACGTGACTAGAATGAATTGGCTAATTCTGAAACTTAGAAAGAAAGCGGAAAAGACATTTGATTTCAAACAAATACACATTAGAAATATCCTCCAGGTCTAAAAGCTTGAAGTTCCCTAATCAACACATAAGATTACTAAAATAGGAACGGTTTGTCATTTTTAGGGAAGAAAAATCAGTACAGAATAAGAGAGTTGTACTTGTCAGAAAAAGAATAAGAGAATTATAGTACCTACAATGTCTGTGCTAGAGACACCTTCAGTGCGCTTGATCTGCTTGTAACGCCCAGCAATGTTTGCAAGGGCATAAGCATCGGTTCCATCTGGAAGTAGGCAAGGATCATCACCATGAATAATATAGTCAATCTTATGCTCTTTGAAGAGACGATTCATAAACTCTTCAGTAATCTCATAAGGAGCATCAGCTATAACTTCATCCACCCACTTCAATCCACTTACAAGAGTCAGCCTGAAAAAGGACTTCAAATTAGAGCACAAGAAGAACAACAATCATCTCCATGGAACAGGCTCATTGAATTCAAATAGACAAATTAGTTAACAGGTCCATTGATTCAAGTAATCAAGTTAGTGAACTGTCTACGAAGGTTTGAATAGATAAATTCTACTAAGATCTAGTCCAATTAGTTTAAGTGAGAAGTTTCACCCTATGTGTTGCTATATAATGTCATAAGTGAACAGAACTAACAAAAAAGATGCCATATGTTGGAAGGATCACACGTTTTACATGTACAATCCAATTCCACCATTATCTGTGCTGAATAAATGCAAGAATCACGTTGTAGAATTTTTAGTATATGTTATATTACAGTCATTATCGTCAATTTTCCTAAGGGGTCTAGTTTTATGATGCCTGATTTCATCTTTTTTGGACATAAACAAATTAAGATAAATAGCCTACTCTTAGACCAAATCGCAAATTCCATGAAACAATAGTATGCTACTTTACCAACTAACAAGTATTAGTCCTAGCACAAAATGTAATCATAATAGCATCATTCCCAAAAAACAATAAATATGCTGGAAAAGAGAGGACAAACAAATGTATTTGAGAAGTTTATGAAATTTAAATTTTCTAACTTCATGTTTTAGTATATAACAAAGGCAGTGTACAGGAGATAGTGCTTATACCTTTCTTCCATTGATAAAACAGGGGGTCCCTTGTTGGCTACGATCTGCTCATCACTCACAACCCCAACAACTAATTCATCTCCCAGAGCTTTTGCTTGTCTCAATGTATTTGCATGGCCATAATGCATGAGATCAAAACAGCCGTCCATGTAAACCCGGACACGTTTCTTTCTGCATTTTTTCTTTTGAAAAATTCTCAAATCAGGGAACATGTATGGCAAATTAGGAACACTGATTCCAGCAAAATAGCTAGTGGACAACCCAAGCAAGACAGCAGTGAGTATTATACCACCAAATAGATGCGGGTAGTAGTATACCCCATCCCAAATGGGATTGTTGCTGTCGAATTCCATATGCCACCCATCCTATTCTTCAGGTCCCTGAAAGCATCTTGGCAAAATCAGAGGAGACACAAACCCTGCAATATAATTTGAAAGACAAAGAAGCACAAAATCAAAGATGAATTCAGGAGCTGACAAATCCTATAGAGGGATAAGAGAGACGGACACAGAGAGAGGGAGAATCAAAATATAGCCATAAGTTTAAAAGTATGAATCTGTTATGAAGTTATTATGTAAGGATTTAAGATAAGATCCCAAAAAAAAAAGTGAATTTTAAAGGAATGTGGAAAAGAACTTTGCTTGATAAATTTTCAACAAAATCATGGAATACTCACCGCCCATCAAGCAATAATAGAGAAATTCAGAAAGAAAGAACAATATTCAGGTAACAAGTGATGGGTATTCCAAAATATCAAGTTTCGAATGTAACAATACCTCTATGAAATCGATAACCTTTATCTGACTGCGTATAAACCGGCTGGCTCATTGATAAAATAAAATTATGTAGTGGGTTATCATGCAACCAGCCAGAAGGCTGAATCTAGTTGAGAAGATGGGAAATAGATAAAGCAATTAAGAATGAATTCTAGAAGGAATAAGGGAACTTGAAAGATAAGGATCATGGAATTGTGACTTGAGAGCTTAAAAAAAAAAGGGAAATTATGAGAATGAATTTTACAGTACATGATCTGGTGAACATTCAAGTTATCACTCAACAGAAACAGAATTGTTGCAGAACCTTACTAGGGTCGCGAATGAACAACATATAAAAGCGGCGTTAACCAGTCGAAATCATCCTAAAGTTTCTTTTTCTTTTTCTATTTTCCCCCGAAAACGTACGTAATTGATTAAAAGCTTCAATCTCAGTTGGGTTTACTGCTGCTTTTTAGTTCCGCAATTACTTATAAATCGGTCAAATTAGCTTGTAAATAGTAAATACGTGTTGTTGTTTTTTTTTTTATCGTGCGAGTATTTATGCATGACTTATTCTGCAACTTATAAATTGATTTATAAGTAATTTTTAAAAAATAACAATTTATTACATTCTTCGTTTCATATTATTTGAGTATTACTAATTTTTAAAAGTTAATTTAAGAAATTTTTTAAACTCAAAATTGACATAAATTCTTTTAATATTAATCAATACAATGACAAGTATCTTAAAGTATTTAAAAAAATTTACTTACTATAAATTTTATTGTTTTATAATTTTTAATGAATTATCTCGATTTTGAGTATAAAAATGTCTGTAATTGACTTTTAAAAGTCAATAATAATTATATAATTTAAAAGGGAGAGCGTATTTCTTACCATATGATTTGTAAGTCATTTTAAAATAAATAGATTTGTTAAAATATAAAAACTTTTTTGTCCTTATTTTAATATTATTTATAATTTATTTTAACTTATAAGTTATTTTAGTTAAATATCTTCGGATCTTATTTTAAATTAAATTAAATGGTTATATAATTTATATGATTTTATAATTTATTGGTTTTGGTTGAAGCGAACAAAGGATGAGTAATTCGTAATTCGTAATTCAATTAAATGGTTTGGGTGATTCATAAATTCTTGTTTTAAAAAAAAAAAAATTATGTGCGGATGGTGCATTTATTTATTTATGTTTTGCTAATTAAAGAAGGTTAAAGTAGTAGAAGATTAAGATACAAAGTTAAGTTGTAGAGTACAGACATGTAAATTTCAGTCATAAATAAATAAATAATGTCCATATCCTATTCTATTCGCAACCAACAAAACAAAAATATTTTTCTTTTTTGCATTACTAACTCCCTCGCTCCCTCCCTCCCTCCCTCCATGGAAAGACATTCCTGAAACGCGCGTGACAATGCGATTGGGTCTAGGAGGTAATCCATATCCATATCTATACAAAAGAAAGGACTGGTACAGTGGTACTTGTAAAAATCGGCCGGCTGACTGAAGGAGATGTTATGTAGGACGACGACGGAGCCAAAAGAAAAGAAAACGGACTGTACGTTTTCTTCCGCTAAACAGACGAATCATCTTAAAGAAAACTTTCCCCTACCAAATTACTGCTACTATTTTTACATACATACATACATACTCATACCATCGTACTACTAGTAGTATTTGTTTATCTACTTCTATATAAAAATAAAATCCGTAGATCCCTGTATCTCTCTCTCTCTACATCTATATCTCTCCCTCTCTCCCTCTATCTGGGTTTTCTTCTTGTGCCCTAGATCTCAAAAGCAGCTGTTATTTGAATCTCTGTCTATTGAGATATTTTTTTTTATTAGCCTCTTCGGTTTTGTGTTACGGCGAGATCTCTCAATCACGTAATGTTCTCATTTATTTGCTAATTGACGATTTTCGTCGTTTTATATGCCTTTGTTATGTATATGTATATGTACTTCTCTTTTGACTTTGTGTATGTATACTTTTATGGGAGGGTCTTTCGTGAGCTTATGGTTTGATTTTGACTTTTATCTGCTTTCAATTATACTATTGCTCACTGGCTTCATTCGAATTACATTTGATTGGAGCGTCTTCTTTATTTCAAAAAATCAGTTATTAAATATCCATGATTTTGGTAGGTGGTTCAGAAATTTTGGGCGGCTTGACAAAATTAACACTCACACAATGTATTTCTATTTGGAGTTGGATTTGGTAGTTCTTGATTTGGATGGATAGGTTTGACTTCTATTACAATTGATATTCTTTATCAATTGTTAGTAATATCAGTTGGTTGGCCAGCTAGAGAATTTGGAATACAAGCAGTGTCTATCCATATATTTCATTTCCCATTTTTGTGTTGTTATATCAATCTTGTGGCTTTCTCCTTGCACAGATGTTAACATGATTCGGGATGTAGTTTTCTTAAATAGTTAAATTTGAAGATTTATTTCTCTATGAGATTCTATATTGTGCAATTGTTCTTTGTGGAATTGTAAGTTGATGTAAAATTATAGGATAGCTAAAACATTTAAGTAGTTGGAATTGGGATTGGTTGCTCCTCATCAAACTTCAATGTCCTTATGTCTTGAAGTCAGATCTCGCTTGCCTATGAAGTTTATACACCTTCAAGTGCAGCTTGAAAAGCTTCTTAAATTATGTTGGTTACTTGGTGTTTTTGACTTGAAGATCAGGCTGTGTAAGGTTTTTACAATTTAATGACAAAGATGTCATACTAAAAGCAGTGGATCCATTGGTTTCTCTTTATTCATTCATTTATACAATACAACGCGCTCAGCTATTGCTAGGCTTTAGCAAATTTTTGAATATATTTGGCCCTCTCTTGAAATTTACTCACTTCACTTAGACAATTATATAGTTACGTGGATCCTACCCACACTTTATAGCTGCTTTTTTGGAACTGAACTAAATTGTTATCCCATTTTTAATGAGTTCCTCTATCCTTTATACAGTTTCTTCCTCTATGCTGATACGTAGTTAACGTTAAATTGAGTTATTAAAATTCTGCAATTACTTATTATAAATAGGATTTATTCAATGCTCATACTGCCATGGCTTGATTTCAAATTTCCATCCGCTTTGCAGAGTCAAGTTATTGAACTAGTTATTTGAGGTCTGGTGGCCTGCTTCTAGGTGATAATCAATCTCGTAACAACTATTACGTCAAGCTGGATACTGGCAGTGGAAAGGGAGTGAATTGTTTCCAGGATAACACTGTTATGCATAAATTTTAGATGAAGACGGCTCAGGCTTGGCGTTTAGGCATGAAAGATATGCAGATCTTGCCTGCGTCCCGCCAGCGCGCTCATTTGAAGAAGCCAACATGGATTATCATATTGGTTTCATTGGTCAGCATGTTCTTAGTTTGCGCTTATGTTTACCCTCCTCGGAATTCTTCTGCATGTTATGTATTCTCATCAAGCAGTTGCAAGGCCTTTACTGACTGGCTTCCACCTGCTCCTGCAAGAGAACTTACGGATGAAGAGGTTGCTTCTCGTGTTGTTATTAGAGATATTTTAAATACACCACCAGCTCTGACAAAAACGCCTAAAATTGCATTCATGTTCTTGAGCCCTGGTCCATTGCCTTTTGAAAAATTGTGGGACAGGTTTTTCCAGGTAGTATATATTTACATACATACATATATATATTGTTTTATTTTCAAAACTGTTCTCCTTTCCCTCCTCATGTGCTAATTTAAGCCTCATTCAAACTTATGTTTTGAATGTAATTGCTTCTCAGACCTAAAAAGACGCAAATGAATGGAAAATTGAATTCATGTGCAGTATTTAAATTAATACGTCTTACAATTACAGATGCAGGGCGTGTGATAAACTAATTCTTAAATTCACATATGAACTTAGATTGTTCCATATATATTAGTTCAATATGTGAAGTTTTCTATACTAGTTTATCATATGAAAGCTCCCCTTTTTGAAACGACCATGATACTGCCAAGAATGTGCAGCAACTAGATGTGCCACGAGTGACAAAGTCTTTGTGTGGTCTCTTAATACTAAGAGAGTCCCAAGTTAAAAACTGTAGTTCAAAATGTTCATATGGAGATAGCTATATTAGAAGCTCATTCAAATAACTATAAAGCCTTTTCCTTCTCTTTTTTTGGAGAATTTAATTGTATGGTGGTTGTTTGGTTTAATGAATTAACATGGCTTGACTTTTGACCTGGCCATAGAAGTTTTACTTTGTTAGTAAACCAAAATTGATGCGGAGCAAAAGACGAAGATTAAAAGCTTAATTACTTACTATTTTATATTGTTGTTTAGAGATAAATATATTATAATTAGTAGTTAGGTTTTTATTATATTAGTTAGATTATTCTAGAAGTTTAATCATAGAAGTAGAATATAATAGGAGTTGTTTCCTTTTCAAATTAAGATTTTAATTATAGTAGTTGATTTGAATTAGGAGCTAAGTTTCAAGTATAGTAGTAGATTCTAATTAGTAGATTATTTTCTTTTTATGTTAGGATGTTTTACTTGGTCGCTAAGTCTTAGAGTTCCTATATATATAAAGAGTTGTAATCTTTATGTATTGAAGATTATTGATTTGAGAATTAGGTGTTTTGTGGCTTGTGAGACTTGTTTATCCCTTAATCCCTAAACCCCTCCCTTGTCCTACATCAAAAATATTCTAGGATTTGACTACCATAGTTGACCCTTTGCGCATCTTACCAAGTATCACCATTATACCATTTAACCAGTTTGTACTGAAGAATGCTTTGTATCACATCATTTACATCCTTGTAAAGATTATCGAATGCAAAATGGAAGTACATTGTTACTTTGTTGTATATCATCATTTAATAAAGGGTGTAAGGGACGCTAATGTGCACTAGGATTCACAAAGATTTTGATATATAAGTCTCAAATTCTAAATCTTTCTTGAAAAGAAAATGTTCTTAGTGCCTTACATATGGAAAAGAAAATGCACAAAATCAGCTTATCCACTTTCATTTTTATTTGTAGTACATTAATTATGATGTTTATCACACTGTTTAGCTCTATTTACGGAAGTATCCTTTATATAGAGAAGGAAACTAAGCATAGGGAGAAATTTTGCTCATGAGAATGTGCATGTTGAAGGTTTACAATGTATGAACCATTTAGCTGTGTCGTGTTGTTGCATGTGAATTATTGTTGACAATAGTTCTGGTTACTTGGTGGTGACGCCAATACACTATATACTTTCCCCATTTGGTTCAATAAATTTATATATTCACTGAAGTTCTAAAATATTATCGCAGGGACATGAAAGTAGGTTCTCTGTATATGTTCATGCATCTAAGGAAAAACCAGTACATTCCAGTCGTTTCTTTATTAATCGGGAGATCCGCAGTGACAAGGTATGTGGTCTATAGCAAAGACTTATTATTTTTTCAGTTTATTGTATGCTTATTAAATTATTTGCTTTACAAGTGCTTGTTAAAAGTTCTTTGACTGATATACTTCTTGTCCCTGCAGCTTGAAAAGGCTGGATTGTATGACCATTGTTATTTATGGCTCTATTATTTTTATTTGACCATTAAAAATTATGTTGCCTACCACATTCGTCTCTATCTATTAGATTTTTCTCACTACAAAAGTAGCATTTCTCTTTGCTATTAGGATGCAAGTCTTAAATCATGATAGTTGCCATGGTTTCCATGTGGAACAGGGATTGGGGAACGTCAGTTACTATGGAACACAGTACGATGGGGTAGGCTTCTTTAGATTGCAAAAGGGGATTACAAAGTTTTTTTAGGATTCTTTTTTTAAATTATGATAATATTCACATTAGTTTATCAATCTGTTTAGTTTTTAGCTTCATACATGCTATTATCTCTCCTCTTTTCCGACTTTTAGACTTTGATTTTGAAACGCAAGAATCACTAGCCTGGAACATGTTCCAAATCGCAATCCGCAGGGGATTTGCGATGTACAGTAACATATAATAGAGTATGACTTGAATCTTTTGCTTGATAACCCAAGTCCCAACGGTTTGTCACTATGCTATTTATTGACCCTCAATTGTGGACTTTCCATGCCAAGTTATGCTATTTTCTGAATTCTAAGCAAACTCTTGTATATGTATTTAGCACTTTTTGAATGACGTGGTATACAACTTTCAAGTCTGACACACTTTGTATTTTGGAAGACTGAATCATTCTCCAAAGTGCAATATGGGCAACACTATATCAGCAACTGCATTAGCTATATAATTTTTACCATTAGCTTGGAACCAATATGTTATGTTATTACTTTTGTTGTCTCTGTTGCAGTAATATTAGGACTCAAGAGGCTAATAATTACTATTTTTTGTTATTGTGGCAGTCATTATAAATCAACATAATCACTATTAAAAATAAGTAATTATTTTGTATGCCGATTTTCTTAACAGGTAGTGTGGGGTAAAATTTCAATGGTTGATGCAGAGCGACGGCTTCTGGCAAATGCACTCAAAGACCCCGATAACGAGCATTTTGTGTTACTTTCTGACAGGTCTGGATCATGGCGTGAATATTAATTTAATCTTCTTTGGTGACTTGTGACCTTTAGTGCTAATATGGAGTCATCTGATTTTTTTCCTGATTGCAGTTGTGTACCACTGCGTGATTTTGACTATGTGTACAACTATCTGATGTACACAAATGTCAGTTTCATTGACAAGTAAGACCATTGTTGCTGGATATGTTTCCTATTATTACTTGTATTTTCTAGATGACATTTAGGTATCATTCTACCTAGAACATATACATGTTTAACTGTAAGTAATATCAATTTATTCTGAAACTTTTGATGCTTGGGTCACTTTTTAATATTTGTTTTTGCAATAGTAGTATTATATGGCAAAAATAGTTGGGATCAGAAATTTGTTCGGCCATCATAATATATTTACCTTCCTATTCTTCCAGGTTCAGGGATCCTGGTCCACATGGAAGTGGCAGGTATTCAGAACATATGTTACCTGAAGTGGAGAAGAAAGACTTCCACAAAGGTGCACAGGTATATTTCATAAGTGACATTTGTATTATTTTTAAAGTTTGACATTTTAGTGGGGAAAGTGGCAACTCCTTTTGGCTGGCCTGTAGCCTTTCTCTTTTGACATGAGGAACAATGAGTAAGCGATAAATAATCTAGGTTTAACTGGAAAACTGACCCTCCAAATTCCACCCTTTTACAATGGTAGCCCTGAAGTTTAAAATTCTCAATCCTTTTCCTCAAATGTTTCTGCCATTCCAGTAAAGTTTTTAGGATCAAAACTGGTCAAATTACCAAACTAAAGCTGACTTCATTTGGAAAAATATGCATTGCAAAACTGACTTCAATTTTAGATCCAACACTGACCGGTTCCAGTGAGGAATTTTATAGGGTTGGCAGAAATAAAGAGGATTGCAAATTTTAAACTTCGGGAGTAACTTTTGCAGAAAGATGGAACTTGGAGGGTCCATTTTGCATTTAACCCAATAATCTATTTCTTTAAGGTTATCCTATTGGTTGTATGGAGAAATTAATTGTATAAAATAATTTTACATTCATCTATTCCATAACTATCTGCTTTACAAAGCAAACCTCCATCATGTGTGGGATGCAAGTTAATGACTTGTTCATTTAGATGGTGGTGTTATTTTACGTGTACTTTTATTTTCAATTTTCGGAGTATGAAAGGAGATTGATATAGTGGGCCATTGTATAAATTAATGACTGGCAGCATGCTCAGTTTTAATCTCTTAAATTGTCTTTTTGTGTCAGATTACAAGTTTTAACATTGATTTGTGCAGTGGTTCACAATGAAGCGGCAGCATGCTCTCATAATTACGGCTGATAGTCTCTACTATTCATTGTTCAGAGAATATTGCAGGGTAATTCTTATACTTAGCATATTAGTTTTTTCTTATTGTAATGAATACGTGATGTCAGGGATGGAGCTGTGAAGTTTGTTTGTTTTTTGTTTTCTTTTTGTTTTTTTTTTGTTTTTTGTTTTTTTTTTTGGGAGGGGGGGGTCCTAGGCTACCCACATATTTTGGAAAGTTTTTGTAAGCCTTTCTAATTTTAGATTTTTTTGCTCCATGCGCCCAAAGTTTTTGTAAAAAATTAAGTATGTATTATACTTTTTGAAGAAAATAAAACATATAAAATTTTGTATTATATTAATTTTTAGTGATGAAATTGTTTTATATCTGAGCAAACAACATTATATCCGGTCCCTTAAGAAAAAAATTCATGGCTTCCTCCCTACCTGATGTGGTTTGTGCTACATTTTCTTCAGCAGCTACGAGTACATACATTTAAAATAATCTTTCTTCATACTTTGTATTATTATTATTATTATTATTATTATTATTATTATTATTATTATTTTATTACTCCCTCTGTGCAAGAAGAGGAGTTTCGTTTGCCAAATTTTGTTGTTTCACAAAAGGAGTCCTCTTTTTATTGATAGTAGTATAAAATGAGATCTTCCTTAACTTTTGTGGTCCTAATATCATACCACCACTACTAAACTAACAACATATTGTTTTTTGGGGTAAACATGAAACTAAAATACATCTTTAATGTTTAATCAATTTCTCCTGTTGTCTGTCTGGAATCAAAAACATGTTTTGGTGTACACTCTCTAACTTGTGCTTGTAGTTGAATTAACATAGAATGTTGGTGTTCTTTAATACCTTGATCTGGATACTAGTAAAAAGAAAAAGAATAAAAAATTGATTTGGAGTTACTAAGGGAAACATTTACATGGATGCTTATCAGTTCTCTCTCTCTCTCTCCCCCCTTTCTCTCTCCTACGAGTTGTGGAGGAATCACAGTTATAGACAATTTGAAATCTCTCAGCGGTGTTCTCATATTTACATCTGTATTACTTAATGGACTTTCTCACAAAATTTTCTGACTATGGTGAATAATGTAAACCGTCATTCTGTACAATAAGTTTCTTAATCATGCTTCATGAAAGCACATCTAATGAGGATAGATTAACAAAACTCCGCCAGTGTTCAACTAATGCTGCCGGTCCCAAGCCCGGATAAAGGAGGAGGGTGTAAGATGTTCGGTAGGTATTAGGTTTTATGTTGCTTACTGGTGTTGTGTTTTTCTCTTTTTCTAATAAAATTTTTATCATTGGTTTTAGTATTTCTTTAGTTTTTCACTTATAGTTGACTTGGTCTTTAAGAATTTTGGTTACTAGCTTAGGCCGGAAAAAAGTATGTCATAATGCTTATTGATATTTCCATTATTTTTTAATTCCTTTGGAAAGGGAAATAGAAAAACAAGGAAATAAATGAAGAATGACACATTTTAATGCTTCGATTGGGGAGAGATATATTTTGTATATTGAGAAATTCAATGCTTTTGGAGAACAATTTAAAAGAACTTGAACAAGTTCGACATACTCGTGGAAATGTGAATACAAAATTTATTTGTATCAATAAATATACTTAATAGGAAGTAGTAACTCTTCTATCATATATACTCCCCCTGTCCAAATTGAGTGTTATTTATCAAAACAATGTATGTTTGCACATAATTTAAGATATGCTCTGACAAGTGACTACACAATTAGATATCAGATTATATACTTCCTCCGTTTTAAAATTGGAGATACATTTCTAATATGACGACTTTTAAGGAAAATTTTATTTTTCTAAACATATTCCTAACATTTAGCTGTAAATATAGTAGTGTGGGCATGATAGTACGCAATCTACCTAGAATAGAAAATGATGTGTTCGAAACTTCACATCGTTCTTAAACTAGAAATGTATTTCTAATTTTGGAGTGGAGGGAGCATTTCAAATTAGATTTAGAGGCTAAGTAGTAATTTTGGTAGCTGTTCATCTTCTTTTTCAATTAACTGTGTTGTTCAGTGACTCCAGTCTAAACAACTAAGTTCGTGAGCTTGTATTCTTAGATTTTAAACCAGTAGTAGAGTATTTCCTTGAGATTCTAGCATTCAAGCTAATCCTTTATAGAGAGTTCTATCATGATGTGTTCCTTCCATCCCAAAATAGGTGACTTGGTTTTAGATCTCCATGGTCAGGAATATAATTCGACTATTTTACCCTTGCTTGAGAAGTTAAAGAAACAATTTAAGTGGACCACAGAAGTGCATAATGGGAAGAAAATTTGGTGTTGGTCAAATACCCACTTTCTTAGGTTGTGTCAGTTGAGCCAAGTCACTTGTTTTGGATGGATGAGCATTATGGTCCTGACCTTTTTTATATTGACTTTGTTTATTTTTTGTATTCGCCACTCTGTCACTTACCTTTTGAAAGTAATGGTCTTGAAGCAATTAAATATAGAAATTTGGAGTTAAATGTTTGCTGCCACCAGCGCCTGACATGGATGTTTTCTGTTTAACAGCCAAATATGGAAGGGAGCAGGAATTGCTATTCTGATGAACACTATCTGCCCACTTTTTTCCATGTGAGAAAATATAATATTTTATCTCCTAATAAGTTTCTCTCCATTTCATACTGAATGACTACATCGTTGTTTCATTTTTAGATGCTTGATCCTGCTGGTATAGCGAACTGGTCAGTCACACACGTTGATTGGTCTGAAGGAAAGTGGCATCCAAAATCCTACAAGGCTGAGGATGTTAGTAGTGAACTCGTGGGAAATATTACAGTAAGGCTCTTGCTTATATATGATCTCATCCTATTGAAAATTCTCCTCAAGGCCAAATTGTACACAAAAATTCACTCATTGCTTCTTACTTGGTGACTCTTTAAGTTTTTATTTGACACGTGTGTTATTTCTTGCAGTCTATCATTGAAAGTGTTCATGTTACAAGTGATGACAGGGTATAAACTTCATTCAGAGATTTTATATCTAGAAATGTTTTATATAGTAAATGTTCTGAAAAATTATTTTCTCTCTTGTGCAGAAGGAAATCCAGATTCAGCCTTGCCTGTGGAATGGAAAGAGACGACCTTGTTACTTGTTTGCAAGGAAATTCTTACCGGAAACTCTAGATAATTTGATGCTTCTTTTCTCCAATTATACAACTATTTGAGTGGGATGATATATCCATAATTCCAATTCCTTGATCCAGTCAATGGTTGCCTTTGGCCCATTCATCTCAGTTACTCATGTAGCTTACAATGTTGTAAAGCGCGTATTCTTACAGGACTGAATTCTACCCGACCTAGCTTCCGTTTTTTTGAGTGCAATGGCAACTGGCGGAGCAGTTGGGGTAATTTGGGTTGAAAGATTAAACTGGAAAAGGCTATTGAGCTGTTACTACTGCTGCTACCTGGGCGCATGGGGGATTCAGTCTTTTCATTTTTTTTCCCGGCTCCGTTTTGGAAGATTTATTTATACGTTTTGTTTTGGGACAGAATTTTTTGGGACAATATGCAACAGTTATTCAGAACATTGCAAGTTTAGTAATGTGAAGTTGCAGATATGTCCCGGCAGTAGCAATGTTTTTCTTAGTAACGTTGTTTCTTAAATATTTGAATAGAAAACTTAGCATTTAGACAGTTACACTATGAGTGAATGGAACAACTACAGAATCAGTGACTTGTTTAAGCATATATCTAATTCTCAATTTCTAATAGCTTGAGAAGAACGTAAACATATTTTTGAGTAAATCAATAAAATAGTGGCCATTATGAAGTGTATCTTTCTATGGAAAGAATGGTTTAATATGACAAATGGCTAAGATTAAAACTTAAATCTTACTAAGAGATTGATTGTCAAAATTAAACTAAACGGTCGACTCTCAAGTGTGGAAAAAGCGAGTCTATGCGTAAGAAATTTGATATGAGAAATTGTTGTATAAAGCACCAGTCATAACAACCGATCAAGGCAAGAATTATGAGACACAGCCTGAGCAACTGTGAAAAGTGTAATGATCCATCTTCAGTTCCACTAGATTCAGTCTCTTTCCATGCAAAAAAGAATAAACCAAAGCTTGAAGTGCGCCTATTACAGATATCAGAGCACTACTTGAGCAATGCAATGCAAAGGTATGCGACTCATCTTTCCTGTTCAATGCATTCAAATAAAAGTACAGAAAGAAGTGAGATTAATTTAGTAACAAGTAATGTTATTTACGCAGAGGAAGAAAAGGCCGAAAACCCAAACACAAGGGAAATTGATCTTGTTTTGATCATAGCTTTTGATTCGTTGGGAGTGACCCATAATATATCAAATCAAAGTTGTCAACAATAGCTACAAGACACATTACCTTCGGCCATGACAAATGTTGTTTTAAGCCTAAAAGAGGTCCGGAAAAATGTGCTTGGGTCTTCCAAAATTTTTACTAGTTGATTTTTTTCGTAATTTTATTATTCCTTTTATAATTAGGGATTTCAGTTTATTGTGTAGTATTTAAAGCATGATTTCGGTTGTTTTAGGGGAACATGCTATTATTAAGAAATTATCAACATATCGTGATTGTTTAGTCAATTTTATACCTTTGTGGATTCGTGTTATAACAAAGTTTATAAATTTAATTCATGTAATTGTTTCTATTGTTTACTAGTCTTTCACATGTCAATTATACAAATAAAATTCCTAAAAAGAATTTATATATGAAACGACTTGAGCGGTTGACTAAATTTCAAACTGAAGATGCAAAAAACACACATTGTCTTACAAATCAAACAAATTAATGTCTTGTGAAGCTTCAGAATATACAACACTTTAGTGGTTCCTTTGAAATCACTTGGCAGTTTGATAACTCGAACCCAGTTTTAGTATGAAATTTGCAACTGTAATGACTTATGATATAAAATTATGTGTACAACTTTAAAATGAAAATGAATATAACTATAAAAAAAAAAAATTAGGACATTTGTGGGAAGAGCACATGCAAGAAGATCACCTGGAAAATCATAGAAAGTGAAAAACCAATAGGCAGGAGTAATCAAAAGGCTCCTTTGTAGAATGTGAGAAACATTTCCCCTCCAATGCTGATGAAACTACCTTTTTTTTTTCTTTCTTTTTGCTAAATTGATGAAAAGGTAGGTGGTGATGAAACTACCTTTGCTTTGCCTGCCGCCACAATGCCTAATTCTACCATTTCCATCCTGATTAAACCAAAAAATGAAGGATCAGATAACAATGATGAAATGGTGATTAACAAGTGATTTTTAGTTTTTACATGTTTAGTTCACGGTTATACATATTTCTGTTTTTTTATATACTTAATCTGATGTTATTTTTATTTTGGGTCAGTAGAATCATAACCTTCCACCTGTGGGCTTGGGCATGTTAATTTTCTAATAAAGATTGTTAATCTGATACCACAGGTGCACTTCTAGAGTTAATATATACTGAGTGAAGATAGTCATTGACTCATCATGAAGGTGATGCCAGGAATAAATTTGGTGGTGGCAGGAGCAAATGTCGCTGACATTAAGACCAAATTCTCTGTGTAAAGAGATCCATAATCCTCTGCAAGCAAGTTCAAAGTTACAAGTGTAAGATTTGAGTCAGTACTACTTTAATATTTTTAAAATTTGGTCACAATCTGCTGGACAATAGAATCATATAATGAATTCACAACCGAATTTAGCAAGCATGAGATTAAGTGAATTTAATAAAAATACTTTTTGAATCCATTACTACATCTTGCTGTAATGACTCATTGACACTAGAAAAGATGGAAGGAATTGGATGGTTTAAATGTAATTTATTCTCTAGATACATGCACAGAATGAGAGAGCTTCTCCAGAAATTCCAAAGGGGTAATGTTATGCTGCCGTTTGCTACTCCACATATTTATCAAATATGATAAAAAGAGACGCAAAGATGAATTTCAATTGAAGTATTGTACAAAGTATACAGTCCTTAGTAAGAAGAGTAGCTGAACAGGAGGTAAGCAAAAGTTTATTAACTATTGGACATTCAAAAGTTCATTCGAACAGATACTAATAACTTAGACGTGTCCAAAGTGCAACACGAAAATATACTGGTAAGAGATAAGTGAACAAGATTAAGTGACAAGGCACTAGGACCACAAGGGTGATGAAAGAAAACCAATTAAAACTTATCCAACAAAAAACAAGAAAAAGAATACCAATTAAGAAAGATTACGGAGAGATTTTCCTGGTAATAATTCAACTTAAAATGTAGGAAAGAAGAAAAAGTAAAGGCTGAAAGGAAACAATTATTGTACCTGCAGGTGATACTAGCACGATTTACCCATTGAATGAAGGGAATGCGCGTCATATGTAGTTTGAGAAGCCAGTAAACTGTGGGTTTACAAACAACCTCCTACTGATTCAGACAACACGTTGGCCAGCTTATTGGCCTTGTGTAGCTCTCCTCTTGAACAGAGTGAAGCAATTAGTGCATAGTAAGAATCAAAGTCATTTGGCTGGGAATGTTTATCTATATAACCATAATATTTAACCACCTTTTCTACTTCCACCTCACTGCATGCTTCAAAGTCCAAGTCAGTTTCATAAGTTGATATCAAGCACCGGGAACGAAAGTTTTTTCGTCCACTGTCAGCTCCAAACCTTCCTAGAGGGAAAAACATTGATGCAACTTCATTGAGGACAGTAGTTGCCTCTTGGATTCTCCCCTGCTCACAGAAAAAGGTAAGCAGATGTTCAATAGATTCTGTTTTAACCTTGGTTTCAACTTTGCTTAGCAGATCAATAACAGATTGAGTCTGAAGCATCTCCCTTATAATGCTGCGTGACTCTTCCATTCTTCCTTTCGAACATAGGCCTCTTACCAAAAATACAAATCCCAAAAAATCAGGTAAAACCCCTTTCCTTTTGAACTCAAAAAAGAAAGCAAGAGCCTCTTCCATGTCACCATCATGGCAGCAGCCGTTGATCACAGCACTAACAGTGAATTCATCCGGCTTAAGGCAGTTTACCTCCAAATCAAGAAGGAGCTTCAATGCTTCCTGCATTTGTCCCAACCGGCAATGCCCGTTAATTAATGAGTTGTAAACTCTTGTACTTGGCTTATAGCCCTTGACAACCATCCTCTCAAACAACTTCCTGGCATCCAGCAGAAACCCTTCTTTACATAAATTGTCAATAAGAGTTGCATACGTGATCTCTGAGGGAACCATATCAACTTTCTCTAACGAATCAAATAGCCTAAATGCTTGAACAAGACATCCCTGGTGACATAATCCATTTATAACTGAATTATAGGTGATGATGCTGAGCGTAATACCTTTCTTTCTAACAAAATAACAAAGATCTAAGGCCTCATTGATATGTCCTCCTTTGCAAAGTCCATCCACCACAATTGAGTAATCAACTACATCCATAAGGGGTAGATTATCTTTTGATCCCATGACAAGTTTATATGCATCCAAAGCTCTACCATCCTTAGTTAATTTCTCAAGTATAGTCACAGGGAAAGTGACAAACCCCTTCGTCTTTCCAAGAAATTTGAGGGCCTCATTCACATCTTCTATACACAAATTATGTACAAGTATCCTACTTACTTCAGGTCTAACAATGCCGAATATTTTAATGAATGTACTCAAAATAGGCCGAGTCAGCCACATCTTGCTTTCATGAATAAGAGCTCCCAAGATGCACTGGTACGACCTGCTGGTTGCAACTGACCCTTTCCTCCTCATCACCAAGTACACGTAACACGCAGCCTCAAAAAAACCCCTTTTGTACAGGAAAGAAATAGCATGGTTACATGCAATATCAAATATTTCAGGCTCCAAAATTTCGATTCTGCGAACTAAATTCAGAACTCCTTCTGCACTTTTTGCTTTAAATATTGCTTTGAGCAACATCATATGCATGCCCTCATCGAAAGGCAAATCTTTCTCAGCGAGTTCTACAAACACCTCAACAGCCATGTCTATCATACCCTTCTTGCAGAGCCCATGAATGATACAATTGTAACATGCAACTGAAGAAATTGATGTGTTCCGAAACTCATCAAAGACTTCAAGTGCCACATCAAGCTTACCTACCTTACAATATCCATCTATCATAGTACAATAAGTAACAGAATCTGGTGGTAAGTTCATTTCTGGCATTCTCTTGTAAATTGCAATAGCATCCTCAAATAAACCCACGATAAGTAGGGCTTTGATAAGAATGTTACACATAATTACATCCGGACAAACTCCAGCTGCTTCCAGTCTCCTCTTCGTTTCTAACATCCCCATGGCATTATCTTCTTCAATATACCCGTGTAAGAGGGTGCTATAAGTAATGACGTCTCCAAGTATGCCTTTTGAGACCTCGTCTGCCTCAGATGTTCTCCCAGCTTTACACAAGCCATTAATCACGGTGTTGTATGTAACAATTCCTGGAGGAATACCCTTTTTCTCCATGTCACCAAGAAGATGAAAAGAAGAATTAAAATCACCTCTCCTGCAGAACCCATCAATCAGAGTTGCATAGATAATTTCATCCACTTCAAAACCTATATCTTCGACCGTCTTGAACACCCTGAAAGCCTCCTCTAATTTCCCTTTCTTGCAAAATCCCAACATGATGGCGGTATAAGTAACAAGATTGGGTTTCAACCCCTCCTTTTTCATCTTGCTTAAAAAACCTACTGCCTTTTCCACAAATCCTTCTTTCGAAAGTCCATCTATGAGTATAGTATAGCTGATAGTATCCATGTGTATTTTTCTTTCCACCATCTCTTTATGCTTTTGAAATGCCTCCTTAAGAATCCCTTGCCTAAAATACTCATATATCCAACTACTGTAAAATACAACATCAAATGCTAACACATCCTTGTCTAATTTAGAGACCAACTCATAGAGCGCATCAATTCTACCTAGCCTATAATAAGCAGTCAAAAGAGCCGTATAAGTTACAATATTGGGGTGTAAAGCATCAGACTTTGCAGCATTCTCATAAAAGCCAACTGCAAGTTCAGGTTTCCCAATCTTAACAAACCCAGAAATTACTGAACTACATATAAAATTATGGAATGGGGACTTGGTTTTCTCATCAGTCATCATCTCCAAAACTTCAATTGCTCTATCCATCTTTCCCTGGGAGCTAAAACTACGAATAAGTGAAAAATAAGTAAAAGGAGAAGGCAAGATACCATCAACCCTCAAGCAATGCTGCAGTAGTGAAAGCGCCCTTTCTGGGTCTTTGCCATGATTACAGATGCTCTGAATTAGAAGATCCCAGAAACGATTTTGTCGGAAAATTGAAGTTTTTGCCATCTGGGTATTCATGAACTGCACTGCAGCTTCATACTTGTGGTCTTGGAGGAGAGCCCTTGTGAAGATCGAGTGTGTGAAAGAGTCCCCGTTGAATTGGTTTGAGTTCATCTGAGAGACGAAATGAATAAGTGATTGAAATCTGTGGTTTTGAGAGAGAAAGAGAAGAAATTGGTTAAAGTCTTGGATGTTTGGAGTGAAGCCAATTTTGAGGAGGGTCGGGAGAGAGTGAGCTTTGGTTTTGGAGAGCTTAGAAAGAATCATATGGGATGGGACTTTAAATTTTCTTATAATTGGTGTTGTTCAAGGGAGTGAGGAGGGGATGGATGGATGGTTTCTCTTCTGCCATTTCTTTTGGGCCTTTGGCACTCAGAAGCGCCTGTGCTTTCTTTCT
Organism: Aralia elata; assembly: GCA_034770075.1. Classification (NCBI taxonomy): domain Eukaryota; kingdom Viridiplantae; phylum Streptophyta; class Magnoliopsida; order Apiales; family Araliaceae; genus Aralia; species Aralia elata. The sequence continues at coordinate 635,668 of CM068385.1, read as the reverse complement.
CCTCCGCAAAACTTCAATTCGCTACCACTGCAAGTTTCAAAATGGATAGAAAATAAAAAAAATCTGAGTTTTTAGAGAAAGAGAGGAGAAAAAGAAAAGAGATTTTTTAAAAATTTCCTCCCAAAAATTTCTTTTTAAAATTAAACAAATTTGGAAGAAAATTTTATCAAACACTCAGAATATATACAGAGATATCAAAATTATTCTTATAATAATTTCTAAAATATAATCTCATTAGGGTAAAATAGTAATATATTATTTTATCCAAAACTCGCACACTCTTTTCTCTCAATTTTTTTAAAAAAAATTTCTTTTCTTTTCTTCTCTCTTCTTAAACTCATAAACACAATGTACGAGTCTTTTCTATATAGTACAACAAAAATATAACATAGCTCATAAATTAATATAAATATATATAAGTAATTTTTTTTTAAAAAAAAGTCTTGGAGAATGGTCATGGAAAATAATATATTGAGAAAGCATCTAAATTACAAAGATGATTAAGCAGAGGGTAAACTTCTGTTCAATAATAAAATTCAAAGAAATATAGAGGATAATCAACTTTCAAATGATCAATTAAATCCAAAGCATGGGTAAATTGAATCCTCTTGTATGTTGTCATTGCTGCTATAAGGGGTTCAATTTAAAGCCCAAGAGAATGAAGTAACAGTTGTGAAAAATGACAATAAAAGATGAGAAATCAGTGAACATGAGAGATATCTACGTTCCACGTATGAAGTAGCTTAGGAGGATCTTCTTCTAACCACGAATGAAATCCATTGTAATGGAATGGAATCTGTTGGGTCCACCCCGACCCGACATGATAGACCCGACCCAGTATGAAGGATCCGAACTCATTTGAGGATTTTTAGTTGGGATAAGTGATCCAATTAAGGAAATTACTTTCTAACCGGATTGACTTATATTTTGACTGGAGCATTTATTATGATTTGGTTGATGGAGACATATGCTTTATACTGACGAGTGGGTCCAGGCGTGATGATGAGATAAGGAGATATATATACAAGGTTTCCCCCTTCGATTCAAAGGTAATGCAAAACTAAACACTAAACTGCAAACCTCCATTGTTATCCAAACCTTGATACAGCCTGTACTAATTCTCACGCCTGAGTTATCCCCCGGAGGCGAAACCGCCCGGAACTCTGAGTGTGATCTCGTTATTGTGCAGGATTAGCGCATTTTTAGTGACTGAAGTGTGCAGACGAATCTTTGGCGTTAACATTGGCGCTAGAAGGAGGGCCTTTAGTGTTAGTTCACAGTCACTGTTAAAGCTAGAAAATAGATATGATAAATACAGCCCATAATGGAGGTGAAGGATCAGCCGATTCTCACACGCCGACGCGCAGGTCGGTGCTGGACCGACTCAGATCGTCGGCCAGGGAGAGGTTGGGGCCAAGGGGTCAGCCTAGGGCTCCTTTGCAAGTCCAGTCTGCCCCGGTTCGTCGTCGTCTGTTTCATACTAACCAACAGACGCCTGAACCGTCAACTCACACGGCTGCCAACCCGCCTCGAACCCTTGTCTATTCAGGCAGTAATGCCGATCATGGGGATAAACGACAATGGATCCTGACCCAACGTAGGGCAAAGGACCAGGAAGTAATGGAGGCCTTACGCCAGCAACAACGAGAAATAGCTGAGCATTTGGCAAGGTTGGAAGGACAGGAGGAGGTTTCATCGAGCCGACCTCCTGGCCGACAGCACACTGGTCGGAACCAATCCAGGACTAATCGTTCGGATGGTTCCGAACCAGTTCGGAGCAGGCGACAGAGCCGCTCCCCAGTTCGGAGCAGGCGACAGAGCCGCTCTCCAGATCGGAGCAGGCTAGATAGTCGCTCCCCAATCCGCAGCAGGCATCAAAGTCTTTTGCGCCTGATGAGCAGGCGTTAGAGCCGCTCCCCCGATCGCAGAAGGCACAGAAGCCGCTCGCAGGACCGAAACAGGCCCAGGAGCCGCATTCCGGATCGGAACAGGCGGGTAGGCCGTTCTCGAGACGGAAATGTTAATGAAACAAGGGGATCCGGATCGGGTGGCAGGCCTCGGTCGCCACCCCGAAGGAGCGAAACCGATCTCGTTGTTATACGACTGGCTGAGTTAGAAGAAAAACTAGCCGCGGTAGTTCAGGCTAAGGAATTGCCGAACATATCAAATTCACCTTTTACTAGGGAGATCGAGCAGGTCAAAGCAGATAAGACCAAGAAAATGCCCCCCTAGACTCTTATGACGGTACGGGCGATCCCTATGATCATACTCACGGATATAATCAAGTGATGAATTATTATGATCACCCGGATGCTGCCAAGTGCCACATGTTTGTCACTACTCTGAAGCTGGCAGCTCGGGAATGGATGGTGTCCCTTCCCCCGAACTCTATTGGATCGTGGCAAGACCTAAGTGATAAATTTCATGTGCGATTTGGGAGCAATAAGAAGAGAGGAAAGCTAACCACTGCTCTGACCCAAGTAAAACAAAGATCGGGAGAGAGTTTGGGTGAGTATGTGAAAAGATTCCGCGACATGGCTGGTACTGTGACTAGTTTGAATGTACAGCAAGCAGTCGGGTTCTTCACTACGGGTCTGGATGCCACGAAGTCGAAAGATTTGTGGAAAGATCTCATTCTTAACCCACCAATGGATTTAGCGGAAACCTATGGTCGAGCTGAAGGACTTATCACCATAGAAGAAGCATACAAAAGCTTAAATCCTCAGGATCGGTATGAGGATAATTCAAAATCGAAAGATAGGAATTACATTCCTCGGCCCAGCGGCCAACCGAAAGGCAACTTCTATAGTGGATCTGGGTCGGGAAATGGTCAGGGAGGGGCTAATTCAGGAGGTGGCAGACCGCCTTTCCTGAAGAAGAATGTGAATAAGGTATACACCCCTCTCACTAAAGATCGGGCAAGGATTCTAGAGGAGATTAGAAATCAACCCTTATTTGAACCCTGTCCGACCACAACCCGATCCCACCGGGGCAACCCTGGCCGTTATTGTGAATATCATCAGACGTCCGGTCATGATACGGAGGATTGTTATAACCTAAAGGATTTGATAGAGAAGAAAATCCAAAGTGGTGAACTGGTGCAGTATGTAGTAGGTCGGCAAGATTCTACTTCGGAAGGCCGAAGAGGGTCAAACCGTGAAAGACGTCTTGAGGCACCACCGCCACCAAACCCTCCAAGAAATTGTGTTGGTGTCATCACTGGAGGAACGTTCGGGAAGAAGGTTGGGAAAAAGAGGAGGGGCCTGATGGACGCCGTGTTATCGGTTTCGGAACGGCCTTCGGTTAGTGATCGCCCGTTTCCCAATACGGTGATATCATTTACCGAGGAGGATTACCCCTCGGAACCAATTGATCCCCATGAAGGGGCGCTAGCCATCACAGCCCAGGTCGGATCCATGGATATGAAACGAATAATGATCGATAATGGATCTTCGGTCGACATATTGTTTACTCATGCATACAATAGGTTAGACCTGGGGGGAGCAAAGATGGAGGTGGGTCAGGAATCTCCGTTGTATGGCTTCAGCAACGATCCTGTTCGCGTGGCCGGAACCGTGGAGCTGTTGGTTATCTTTGGCACGACACCGAGGCAGGTAGAAGTCATAGTCAGATTTTTTGTGGTCCAGATAGATTCAGCCTACAACGCCATTCTGGGTAGACCCACTTTGGCAGCACTTCAGGCGGTTACCTCAATAGGTCACTTCAAGATTAAGTTCCCGACTTCGGAGGGGGTCGACGAGGTAAAGGGTGATCTGGACATGGCACGCAGGTGTTACCGGAATTCATTGATATCCTCGGCGGTTGGGGTCAGCAAGCAGAAGCAAACAATGGCTGTAGAGGTCGAGCCGTTCACTGAGGGAAATTCCGAACCCCTAGCGATGCCCGCCGAAGAGACAGAGGAGGTAGAATTGATTGTTGGAAAGGGTGATAAGCTGATCAAGATAGGCGCAGGACTGGTAGAGCCATTTCGGACTAATCTAATCGAGCTACTTCGGGTATATGCGGACATTTTTGCATGGGAGCCTTCTGACATGCCCGGAGTCGATAAATCGGTGGCAGTTCATAAACTGTGTATTAACCCTTCTAAGAAGCCTATCCGTCAGAAGAGGAGGATCTTCTCTCCCGATAGACAAAAGATCATTGACGATGAGATCGCCAAACTGCTAAAGGCGGATTTCATCTACGAAATTGATTATCTGGAGTGGTTAACGAACGTGGTGCTGGTGCAGAAGCACAATGGCAAATGGCGAGTCTGCATAGATTACACCGATCTGAATAAGGCATGCCCGAAGGATTTTTACCCTCTTCCACACATCGACCAGTTAATTGATGCAACTTCAGGGTTCGACATGCTTAGCTTCATGGACGCCTTCTCTGGATATCACCAGATCTCCATGGACAAGAAGGACATGCCGAAGACGGCGTTCATTACGCATCGAGCAATATACGCTTACAAGAAAATAACATTTGGATTGCTGAATGCGGGAGCTACATATCAGAGAATGATGAATTATGTATTCGCGAAGTTATTAGGTCAAAGCATGGAGGTATATGTGGATGACATGATTGTCAAAAGCATGGGAGTTCGGAACCACCTGGATGACCTGGAAAGCTGTTTTGAAACAGTAAGAACGTACAAGCTTCGGCTGAACCCAACCAAATGTACTTTTGGCCTTGGTTCGGGTAAATTTCTGGGGTATCTGCTCAGCAAGAGGGGGATTGAAGCTAACCCGAAAAAGATTAAAGCCATTTTAGACATGAAGTCTCCCCAATCTTTTAAGGACGTTCAGCGATTGACCGGTAGAATTGCTGCGCTTCGAAGATTCATGTCAAAATCGGCGGAACGGTGTCTACCCTTCTTTAACACTTTGAAAGGACCAAAGAATGAAAAGACCTTCCAGTGGACTTCAGAGTGTGAAGATGCGTTCCAAGGAATCAAAAGGTATCTCTCCTCAGCTCCGCTTTTGGTAAAGCCCATTCCCTCGGAACCCCTGTACCTGTATCTGGCGGCGAGCTCATTGGCAGTGGGAGCGGTATTAGTTCGGGAAGTAGGGGGCAGGCAGTGCCCCGTCTACTATGTCAGCCATGTGCTTCGGGATGTCGAAACGAGATACCCCAACTTGGAAAAATTCGCCTATGCACTCGTGATAGCTAGCAGGAAGCTAAGGCATTATTTCCAAGGAAGATTAATGGTAGTGTACACTGATCCGCCTCTGAAGAAGGTCATGAACAAGCCAGATTTGTCGGGACGCCTCTCTGCTTGGGTGATGGAGTTGACTCAGTTCATCATAGAATACCATCCTCGGACTGCCATTAAGGGTCAGGCATTGGCCGACTTCATTGTGGAATGCTCGTTTACCGAACCCGATGCGGATGATAATGCGTTGGTTGTGAGTTCGGTATCGGACGCTCGGACAGGTCGTACGTCATGGACGCTGTATGTGGATGGCTCTTCGACTTCGGATGTCAATGGGGCAGGGGTCATCTTGATTAGCCCGGAGGGGTTTAAGGTCCAACAGGCTATTCGCTTTGAATTTAAGGCGACCAATAATGAGGCAGAGTATGAAGCCATTTTGGCCGGATTGCGGTTGGCAAGAAGTTTGGAAGTGAAGCATTTGATCATCTTCAGTGATTCCCAGTTAGTGGTTAAACAGATAGTGGGAGAGTACGAAGCCCGAGGGGATAGGATGACGAAGTACTTGGCTGCAGCTAAAAACCGACTGCATTATTTTGAATCATATAGCGTGCAAGGAGTTGGTAGGGAAAACAATACCATAGCCGATGCCTTGGCAAAATTGGCAACAACAGAAACTACTTCTTTTAGCGGGTCGGTATACCTGGAAGTCCTGGGCGACTCAAGTATTCGAAGGTCAGAAGTGTTCCCGATAGAAAGAATGGACTGTTGGCTCACGCCGTATATTTCATATCTGGCAGATGGCGTCCTTCCTTGGGATCGGTTAGAAGCAAAGAAAATCAAACATCGAAGTTCGTTCTTCATCTTGATTGATGGAGACTTGTTTCGAAGGTCGTTCTCCTCTCCACTGCAGAAATGTTTGACCCCTTCCGAAGCGGATTATGCACTTCGGGAAGTCCATGAAGGTATATGTGGAGATCATATGGGCGCCAAGGCATTAGCGTATAAGATTCTGAGACAGGGCTACTATTGGCCGACCATCTTCCAAGAATCTAAAGAGTATGTTAAGAAGTGCCCTAAGTGCCAGCTGAATGGAACGATCCCTCACCAACCTCCCGAAGAATTGTACTCAGTCTTATCACCCATTCCGTTTGCTGTATGGGGGATTGATATTCTAGGACTATTGCCAAAGGCTATGGGGCAGGTCAGTTTTGTTATTGTGGCCATCGACTATATGACGAAGTGGGTAGAAGCAAAACCTCTCAAAGCGATCACAGAGCAGGAGTGTCTTAAATTCCTCAAAGAATTTGTTGTATATCGCTTCGGTATTCCAATGGTGATAGTATCGGACAATGGGAGGCAGTTTGTAGGTGCGAAGTTTGAAGAATTTCTCACAGATCTGGGAATTCAGCACAGGAAGACTTCGGTGGCCCATCCTCAGTCAAACAATCAAGTAGAAGTCACTAATATAACTCTTCTCAATGGAATAAAAAGGAGATTGGATGAAGCCAAAGGGAGATGGCCCGAAGAGTTGCTTAGTGTATTATGGGCATATCGGACAACAACCCGAACGACGACAGGAGATTCGCCTTTTCGTCTCGCTTATGGGACCGATGCCCTTGTTCCTGTTGAGATCGGGTCCCCTTCACTTCGGGTCAGTCAATACAAGGAGTTGTATAATGACGAAGGGCTTCGCCTCAACTTGGATTTGTTAGATGAGGTTAGGGAGACAGCTCTAATAAAGTTGGCGGCTTATCAGAGGAGGACAACCAAGCACTACAACAAAGGGGTGAAAGTTAGAAGGTTTGAAGTTGGTGATCTGGTGCTTCGAGAAGCTGCAGCATCGACTCCCCAAAATTCAGGCAAGCTTATGCCGAACTGGGAGGGGCCGTATGAAGTTATTGAAGTGCCTAAGCCAGGAACTTACCGGCTTCGGAATATGGATGGTTCGGATATTAAGAATACATGGCATGCTAGGAGACTTAGGAGATATTACCAGTAAATCATGGTCATTTCTTTTTACCGATTGTGTAAATATTTGTGTCTATTGAAATAAAATGATAGCGGATTGTATAGTCGAAAATGTTGAAATATTTCATTAATATTTGTTGACATTACAAATTGTGACATTTTACATTCGAAAAAGAAAAGCGAATAAAATAGAAACTATCCTATTGGGTTGGAGGAGGAAGTTGTTCTTCTGATTCCTCTTCATCATCGGAAGATTCGAGGATAGACATATCTAACCCCGCGACCATCATCTTCTCCTTGATCTTCTCTTTGTGGCTTTGATACCCTTCAGAGAATTGCAAGATGACCTTATCGGCTAGTTCGGGGGATGCCTTATATTCCTCTATTATCCGAAGCTTGACCTCTTCAGTCATTATGGGTCCTTTACTTTGAAGATCAGCATATTCTTTTTCCAAGGTGTTGTAAGTTTGGATCAAGTCTTTCAACTTGAAATGCATCTTCTCCATCTGTTCTTCGAGGGCGGCTATTGCTTTCTTTTGATCGGAATCGTTTTCCTTCAGTAAGACTCGCTCCTCCATGAGTCTTTCATTCTGTTTCTCATATTCGACAATTTCTGATTTGAGAAGGCTTATTTGGTTCCGAAGTTGATAATTCTCTCTGCTGGCTTCGGTGAGCTTATCTTGCGTACCGACATGAAGATCCTTCTCTTTCTCCAAGTCGGACTCCAAGTTCCGAATGTCACCCTTCAAGAACTCGTTTTCGGCCTCGATCTCCTTGTTCTTCTTCGTTAATTTGAGCAAGGATGGAAGAGATCGGGCGAACACAGCGTTGGCCTGTACAAAGCTATGGGTCAGATACGAGATTAGATAAAAAAGTAGAAGGCGATAGGGTACGGCGCGAAGTGTTACCTGGAATTGCAGCTTTGTGAAATCTTCCAGGTACTGATCTGGAGAGTGGTTCTTAAACCGATCGTTATCGGCGGGTAAAACGAAGCGTTCGAGGAGGTCGAAGGGGAATGGATCGGACGAACTCTGAGGCCATAGAGTTCGCGGCTTCGGCATATTGCTGGAGGAAGGGCCTGAAGCTGAGAGTTTAGATGAATATGCCTCACCTTGTTGTGTCTTGACTTGCTGAGTGGGGGCGGGTGGAGGTGCCGAAGAAGAAGAAGCTTCTTTGTGTGGTCTTTTTGTAAGAGGCTCCAGGATCTCATCTTCGGTATCTTCCTCGTCAATAATCCCTAGAGTCCGTTCGGGAGGAGCAGGTATTACCTTTGATTTGGGCGGGACCTTCTTGCGAAGTTGTTTCTTTTTCATCAGCGCCATTTTCTCCGATCGGCTCATCTCTAGAGTACTTTTGGTTTGAGCCATGGGAATGGCTGTGATCGGACGGATGACTAGCGGTGCTTGGCTTGAAGACTTGGCCGCTGGAATACCTTCGAGATCGGTGAAGTTCGGCTCATTGAATGGAGGAATTGTTTGACCGATGTCAGCAGGGGCGACTGGCTTGATGAGAGTTACTAAAAGGACAATAAGAGGTCAGTTCGAGTTAAAAGAAATTATAAGATGAGGTTCGGGAATTAGTTCTTACACCCATGATTGAATAACCAAGTATGGTTGCCGAGAAGTTCGAAGTCCCACTCCTCATCGGGCATCTTGCTGACGAATTGTTTGAACTCGTCTAAGCGATCGGCTGGAAAGGCTTCTATGTTGTTGGTGTTTTTGCCGAAGCCAATCCAATCCGATATCAAGCTAGTATCGGGTCCTTTGATGTAGAACCATTGGGAATGCCATCCCTTGTTGCTGGTCGGGGTCTTCATCAGAGATTTCTTTTGAGCTCCCTTGACTGGCAACTTGCTGATTTGCCGAAATCCTGCTTCTCGTGATCGGATCACGGTGAATAGAGCAAAGAAAAAGTCCATGGTCGGTTCAACCTGGCACTCGTGGCAGAAGGCTATGAAGCAGACCAGATGTATAAAGGAATTGGGAACCAGCAGGGTGAGCCCGACCCCGACCATGCTAAGGAATGTAAGCATGAAGGAGTGAAGGGGGAATCTAAGCCCATATTTTAGGGCTTGAACGGTTACGGCGGTCCATCCATTGGGGCGCTGGTACATTCTCTCATTGAGATTGGCTGTGCGTATCTGGTAAGATATGGGGATCTGGTACAGTTCTCTGATGGTTGCAAGATGTCTGGTTTCAATGGAAGATTTGGTATTTATGTGGGTGAAGGTCTTATCTGAGGAATACTCCTCTAGCATCTTCATATTTTCAAGTTCGGCTTCGGTTCGAGATGATGGAGTGGAAAAGGGATTGCTAGGGAAGTCGGAGCTGCTGAGGGGGTCTTGGGATGAGGTATTGAGTCCCAAGGAGGTAGAACTGGTTTCAGCGGCGGAAGTAATGACTATCGGCGCGGCGGCGGGGACAACTGCTGGGATGGCAATGGTTGTGACTGTGGTGGCTTCTGTTGTCACCGCTATAATGGGAGTTATGATTTCGTTAGCAGTAGAGGCTGAGGCACTAGTTTTCGATGGGTTAGAAGAGCTTGAGGCGTCGTTGGTTGCCATTGATGAACAGAAGAACGAGGTGCAGGAATCAAGTGGTTAGAGTAGGATGGAAGTCGCGGTGAAAGTTGCATAGGAGATTTGACAGATTTGAAAATTTTGAATTGAAAGTGACGGTTGCATTTGGGGATGGTTTAACTTTATTGGGGGTGGCCCTTTGAATCTGGCACGATTCCCACAGACGGCGCCATTTCATTAAATGTGGTGGGCCCTTTAATGGCACGTAAGGTTGTGGTAGTAATGGTGGTAATAATTTAAGGCGGTTACAAGGTTAAGGGAGTGTTTGGATCAGTGATTAAAGTTATATTCATTCTTTTTACTCTTTTATTATAATTCATTTTTATAATTAAAAGAGTAGGGGGCAATGTTGGGTTCTAGGTTCGGGATGCCCGACCCGACATGGTAGACCCGACCCAGTATGGAGGATCCGAACTCATTTGAGGATTTTTAGTTGGGATAAGTGATCCAGTTAAGGAAATTACTTTCTAACCGGATTGACTTATATTTTGACTGGAGCATTTATTATGATTTGGTTGATGGAGACATATGCTTTATATTGACGAGTGGGTCCAGGCGTGATGATGAGATAAGGAGATATATATACAAGGCTTCCCCTTTCGATTCAAAGGTAATGCAAAACTAAACACTAAACTGCAAGCCTCTATTGTTATCCAAACCTTGATACAGCCTGTACTAATTCTCACGCCTGAGTTATCCCCCGGCGGCGAAACCGCCCGGAACTCTGAGTGTGATCTCGTTATTGTGCAGGATTAGCGCATTTTTAGTGACTGAAGTGTGCAGACGAATCTTTGGCGTTAACAGAATCTAATTTATAATTTACTATAATTAATGATTTTGAGACAATATTACTATAAATTTACTTATAATTAATGATTTGTGTTAGTCAATATTGTGAGAATATTGGTGTGTCTATTTTGATTTTATAATTATTGGTTAGTGTTGGTTTAAGGGTTTTCGTGTTGTATAATAGGTTTGTGTTCTATTTTGTGGGTAAAATTCTCTCAATTACTACCTTTATATATTATTATGTATGGAAATAGATATAGATTTTTAAGAAAGGACATCTACAAGTTTAAACTCTAACAATAATACTGTACTAATAAAAGATTGAATACAAAAAAAAACATACAAAATGATGTGAACAGTAGTTATTCGCTATAAATATTTGACCCATCCATGCATAGTAGAATTTTCAGTGACGGACTTTAGGCATGGCCATGGCCCGATTCGATTTTTCTACAATTTTAATTATACTCTTAAGCTTTTGTTAATTTTATTTATAATCCTATCAAAATTTATTATTATAAAATTATTTCATCTGTTCTAAAATATAAGATTAATTTTGAAATTTTTAAATGTAAATTTGTGATATTTTTATTTTTTTAATAATAATTATTCTTGTAATTAATAGTACTTTTTAGTTAGTTTATATTTTTTGTAGTTATTTGTGCAAAATTAATTGAATTTATTTTAGTATTAAATTTTAAAATATCTCAAATTTATTTCAAAAGTCAAAATTAGTCCCATATTTTAAAATGAATAAAACATTCAACAACCAAAAAATATGAGGTACAATAAATACTTTTTCTAGTTTTTTTTTTATGTTTACAAACAAAACTAATTATTTTACTAACATTATATGTTTTTATATAAACATTTGGCCTCTCTTAATATGAATTGTTGATTCGGTCCACAAGAATATTTACTAATTATAACTTGACAGATTATTTTATATTCAATTTTTTTATAATCATCTTTTTATCGTCCTAATATTATTCAAATTCCTAAAGACAGGTAGCATCTGAATGTCACAAATTGTGTCTATTTACATAAATATATAAATTGTTGCGTCTTTTAATTAGGGGACAAAATTCGCATAAATTTTGGGTGGCTAACTAGCCAGTAGCTAGTGGTGTACGATAGAGAAGTTGACGTGAAGCTTTATCATTTCACCTCTTTGACCACCAAAAATAAGTGGTCTTAGATGGCTTTATACAAACACCAATTTTAAATGTGACATTACAAGTTAAAATTAAATTAAATAAAAAAAAATTGGTGTCTAAACTTATACTATAACTAAATAAATTACTCTATTCTATTTACGCAATATCAACACTTGCTACGCCTCCATCAGCATATCTTCAACAATATTTATCGGACTACAAGTTAAATAATGGTATTTATGTTGGTTTAATTGTAACGAAAACAAATTTTATTTAATTTTTACTTAAATTTGTGATATATGTTGTACTCTTAAATATTTAAAAGGATCAAGCTGAGATCAAAGGTGATAATTTAATAATAAATGTTATATATTTAAGTTTATCTCTCAATAATAGTAAAAAATTGAATTTTAATAAATGCTTAAGAGATAGTACATTTCTCTAATCTCTTCCGACTCCTTCATCAGACTATCCCTAAGATTATACTTTTAGAATTAAAATGTATTGTTAAATTTTTTTTATTTTTTTTTTGGGGTTAAATTGTGTTCTTAAATTTATTACATCTACTGCTAATAATAAAAAAGGTACCGAGTTGGTATTAAAGTTTAATTAATGAAGGGGTGGACGTAATACGTATGTATACAGACCCAGACTGACATAAGAGAAGGTACAGACAGATAGATGGGCCTGACCTGATGGCTGATAGGCTGATATTCCATTCCAACCAATGGTTAATTAGGTCAAGCACTCCACCACCCACAATCCCCTTTTTCTTTCTTTCCTTCTTTTGATGTTTACTGCTGTTGTTGTAAAACAAAGAACAAACTTCTTATTCTCTCTCTCTCAATAGATATACATACATATGTCCTCTCTCTCTCTCTTTCTCTCTGTTCTTTAGAAAATTCAGAAGAAATCGAAAAGTGGGGTGAGGTGATAATAATTAATACCCTCTCTATCTGATTTCACATCCTTCAAAAATCGATCGAAAACGTGCAATTCTCTCAAATTCAGCTCAATTTGCTCCCCCCATATTTCTATCTATCGCTATCATCAAACGCCAGTTCCCCCATTTGTTTCTCCCCTTTATATCTCTCCCTCTCTCGCTATTATTTGTCTTTCTTAAACATTTGGAATTTCTCTTTCAAAAAAGTTTGCAATTGGGTCTCCGGGAATAGCTGTGGAAATCATGTATCCGGCTCCGATTGAGCCGACATTGCCGGAATCTTCGACGGTGCCATCTTCTTCTCTTCTGGTCAAAGAAAGAAATTTGCTGTTTGGAAATCTAAGAGGGGTTCAGTGGCGTATTGATTTGGGTATTTTACCCGCCTCCTCTTCTACTTCTCCTACTATAGATGATCTTCGTCGGGTCACTGCGAATTCTCGTAGGAGGTATACTTTCTCTCCCTCTTATCTTTAATTGCGCATGGTTCTTTCTCGGTTGGAGTACCCTTAAATACAGATGATCGAGAAGGTACAGTGTGAATGTATGTGCAGAAGAATTTAGTTTATATGGTTGTAATATGGAGATATCTACTTGTTTTAAGTTTAGTTTAGCTTATATGATTGTAATATGGAGATATCTACTTGTTATTAGCGATTGAAAAGTGATATGAACTTTTATCATGGGTTCAAATGGGTAATTTGGTTTAATTGAGCAAAGTAATACTCCACAAACCCAAGGTCAGCCTTTTCGTTTTCTGCTTCCTCCCTCCAAAAGGAAATAAAATTAAAAAATCCATCTAGAATTTTAGATTTCGACCTCCTTGAGCTACGATTATAGTTGAATATTATATTTATTGAAAAAAAAATGGTTTGCTGTGGAGTCCCATTTTCTATCTTTTTTATTTATTTTTATTGATGGGTTTATTGTCTGATCCATGAATATTGGATTCTGTTGATGATTTATTTGGTTCGTAATACTTTTAGATAGGGAATTTGTTGTGATTTGTGTCTCCGTACAGTAGTTGAAATAACCCGAGTCAAATCCCGAGTCCGGAACAAATCTTGGGTCAAATGCCAAGTCCGAATCCAATCAAATCCATCCAAACAAAGCCTTAAACCACTAGCCCAATAGTATCTTCTTGGGTAATCTTAGGTAGTGTTTGTTTAGGTCTTATTGCCTCTTAATAGATTAGCCTCTGATTCGGTCAGATGTTAAAGTTGTTTGGTAAAATTTTTTTTGCCTCTTAATGCCTCTAAATCGTTAAGATTGAAAATTAAATCTAGACCATCCAGAGGTGGGTCTGAATGAAAGTTGTATTTTTTGGACCAAAATAACCTCTTCAATGTTACAAAATTTCTTTTGTATCCCTAATTACAAAACCCACCAGATCTGTGAGTTAGGGCTTGATTTTGGATGCACGATGGAGAAATTTTTGAAGGGGAATGGATTGATCGAGATGAAGGAAAAGACCTTGGAGTATTTTTCAGAGAGAAGTCGAACTTCGGAGGAGATTTCAGATCGGATTGTCTGTGGGATTGCTTTACCGTCGATGATGGTTGTCTTCTGATCCAATGTGGCCGCCATTTTTAAGTATGAATTTGATTAATTATTCTCCTACAACGCTCACCTTTTCCTTCGAATTCGAAGAACTACTGATTTGTGATTATTGGTGGCTAAGGCACAAATTACAAGTTCACTTTCAGTGATGATGATGATGATGATGATGGTGAGTCACACTCAATAGCAGGCCAATTTGGAAAATATCAAAGAGTTAATAATATGGATTGATCAACTGGTAAGATAAGTTTTGAAGGTGATATAGCTAGGTTGGTGTTTACAATGGTTATGGAGGAAAACAAGAGGGCTGTTGAATAGGAAGAGAGAAGGAAAGGTTAAAATTGTAAAACACTATTATTCAGACATTTTTGAAAAAAAAATTATCAAACAACATTTTTTCATTAAGATACAATTTTAAACAGATGCTCTATATTATTCAGATGTCTAAACTATTCAGATCTTAACATTCAATTTTATCAAACACCACCTTAGTCCAAATTCCTTATACACAAAAAATTCCCCAACTTTAAATTATTGACGTCCCCGTCTGAACCGATCACACACACGGTTCACAGATCTTCGTCTCTCTAGTCATTGTGGGATAATACCGGCTAACTTCGTGTTCTCACCTCCGAACCTTTCTCCATTATAGGATAATATCACCAGCCTTCATGTTCCCACCTCCGGCAACTAGATCGGATGGCCCGATCCGAGCTTTTGAGAGTCGGCTCTAATACCATATGAAACAACCCGAGTCAAATCCCGAGTCCGGAACAAATCTTGAGTCAAATTCCAATTCTGAATCGAATCAAATCCATCCAAACAAGGCCTTAAACCACTAGCTCAATAGTATCTTCTTGGGTCATCTTAGCCCACCATAGGTTCACCCAAAAGGTCATGACTGAAGATACTATTGTTAGTAACTTAATTCCTTATACACAAACAAATTTTTCCCATATCTTCCGATTTGGGCCTGGGATGTTACAATAATTCTGGAGTTGGCTTCATGTCTATTACTTTTATTTTTTGGTAGCTCTGTAGCTTCCTTGAGGCCCTCAACTATTGTAATTAATGTCCATGAGAGTGGATTTGGCTTCTTGTCTTCTTCGAGTTATTCTTGTGTCTTTAGCTTTTGTGTCGTGGGTTTATTCTTGGGATGGGAGGAGGGTTTGAGTTTTAATGCTTGGCTATGTCATTTCCTGTTCTTGAGTAATCCTTCTGCTTCAGACTCATCTAGGCTCTTAATGTATGTGCTGGTTTGTTTTGGCCATTTCATCCATTCTGTTGCAGCATGAGCTTAAGTTAAGATGGCTCAAGTTTTTTCTTTTAAATCCCTGTTTCTTCTGGAGCTTCTATTGGATGTTTAGTTTGTTGTATCTAATGAAGTTTTAGACTGACCTACTAGATTAGTTCAGGATTTAAAATTTGTTTCACTTGGCACTATTTAAGTAAAATATCAATCTGACTCTAGCGAGTGATTTGTAAATTTCAGCATTATATCTTTCAATTTAAAGATGATAAACGGACTCATGAGAATCTCTGAGGTGCCTAGAATTATTCTTCTTCCTTCTTCTTTGTTTTCTTAATTGAAGAAATAATTGAAAAATAAAACAACGAGTACAAAAATGAGTAATAATCCCCAGTAGAGGCTGGTATGATTCATTTCAACATTTTGTTTGTTCGGGTTTGATTGTCATAGTTTCGGTGAGATTCCGTGTAAATTACCAATTCTTAGTCATTGAGATTCATGGTAATTCAGATTCATATTTAGGTATAGATATTACCTCCTTTTTCTCCTTGACTATTGCCTAACTGACTATTCCCTAACTGCTCTTGTGCATTTACAAATATGTACGAAATCTGTTTTGTGGTTATGATTTTTTGTACGCTTAATCCTGTTTCCAAAACTGAAATGGGTTCGGACTGAAATTATACAAATCGTCAGTTCTTGGAAGTTGGAACACCTATGTGATGCAGATGCATTTTGTAAAATTATAGAATGGCTTGTTACAAAAATGGTCATGGCGACTGTTAATATATAACGTTCTCATCACAATCATCCACATGATTCAACTTTGAAATTAATTTGTTTTAGTTCCTTCCAGGTATGCTGCTTTAAGGAGGCGGCTCCTAATTGATCCTCACATTCCCAAGGATGGAAGTAATTCTCCCGATCTTGTCATGGACAATCCATTGTCACAAAATCCAGGTGGGATGCTCTATCTTCTATGCATCATCTTTGACTTTATCATACATAAATAGCAACCTACTTTCATAGCCATGATATGTTGAAGCACATTGCTTCCATTTTGTTTGTTGCTATTTTTTGAGCCCTAACATTTGTCATTTTTGTTTTATCTACTTGTATCGTTTGAGTTGATTGTGTTTGAAATTATGTATACGGCAGTTATGATTTTTTGCACATATCTAATAAGGCTTTAACATTGACATTTGATAGTTGATTATGGATAGAATTCACTCTTTCTTCCCAATCCCCTTTGCTCCCTCTTCTTTTAGGAAGGTAAGCAAAAAGAAAGAGGAAAGAACAGGAAAAAGAACGGAGCATTGACAAGCTAAAAGCAAGAATTTGTTAAAGTTCATACACATAAAAAGCATTGCTGCTCTAATTAGATTAATGGTTTACCTGGCTAGCTCACTGGGTGATGCACAATGTTATGCAGATAGTATGTGGGGTCGTTTCTTTCGGAATGCCGAGTTGGAGAGAACGCTTGACCAGGACTTGTCACGTCTGTATCCCGAACATGGAAGCTACTTTCAGACTCCGGGATGCCAAGGCATGTTAAGAAGAATTTTGTTGCTCTGGTGCCTTAGGCATCCAGATTATGGTTACAGACAAGGTAAATTGTACCGTGTTCATTAAAGCTGTTAAATCCCTTGGTTTACTATGAAGATCTATTTCATGCTCTTTTTGGAATGAAGGGAGTGGTTTTGACTTGTGCAAACACAAAATGAGGCTTGTTCTATATGTATTCTTTTAAGCACCATGTCTGGATCTAGTTTTGATCTCTGCAGCTTGGTTGGTTTCACTTGCAACTTCCGACTACAGTTTGCTGCATATGATTTGTTGATTGTATTCTTACTAGTTACAAAGGGATAATTCCAGCAAAAGTACTTGTGACTATAGCTATTTCTTTACCTGAAGTGGTAGGAATTGTTGTGATTGTGACTGTAATAGATTAGTTTTCTTTATCTCAAGATTCTGCTTGTTTCTACAGATATCGTTTTTTAAAAAGAAATCGATAAATTGCTTGAAACTAATGTTACCTAGGTAAAACATTTGTACACTCATGCTGCATTTAGATACTAGAGTGAAACAAAAGCGACATTGTCATAGTAGTCAAGTTTAGATTTTGTATGAAATAACACAAGAAATTCAAAATTGCTGCTATTTTATTGTATGTCTGGTTGCCTACACATTAACTGACAACATATCTAACTCTTGGAGTCTAATTGACACATTATTTTTATTGCTTGTAGTAATACCATTTTATGTTTTGATACCAAGATTAGTTCATTAATACATCTAAACCTGAGCATACTCTAGAAACATCCTTTCACTCATAAATTTTGAAGAAGCTATTCTTATTGGTGTTTCTTTCTAGTTATGGCTCTATCCTTGTTTGCTTACAGGAATGCATGAGCTCTTGGCTCCACTCTTATATGTTCTCCATGTCGACATAGAGCATCTTTCTGAAGTGCGAAAGCTTTATGAAGACCACTTTACTGACAAATTTGATGGTTTTTCATTTCACGAAAGTGATTTTACATATAGATTTGATTTCAAGAAGTTTTCTGATTTCATGGAAGATGAAATTGGGCCTCAAAAAAGTCCATCAAGGGTTGGTAGTCTCAGCGAACTTGATCCCAAGATTCAAGCCATTATTTTACTTAGTGATGCTTATGGGGCAGAAGGTGAACTGGGTATTGTCTTATCTGAGAAATTTATGGAACATGATGCTTACTGCATGTTTGATGCTTTGATGAATGGAGCTGGAGGTGCAGTTGCCATGGCAGAATTTTTTTCCCATTCTCCTTTGAGTGGTCCACTTACTGGGTTACCCCCTGTGATTGAAGCTTCTTCTGCACTGTACCATTTACTTTCTATTGTTGATCCGTCTCTCCACAGCCATCTGGTGGAGCTAGGAGTTGAACCTCAGTACTTCTCGCTTCGCTGGTTACGGGTTTTATTTGGGCGTGAATTTGCGTTGGAAGACCTGTTAATTATCTGGGATGAAATATTTGCGTCTGACAATAGTAAATTAAATAAATTTGCTGATAATGGTGTTGGATCCAGCTTTGGGGTCCTCAATTCGTCCAGGGGAGCATTCATCTCAGCACTTGCAGTTTCAATGATACTTCATTTGAGGTCTTCCCTGCTTGCCACTGAAAATGCTACTTCATGTCTTCAAAGATTGCTGAATTTTCCGGAGGATATAAAGCTGGAGAAACTGATAGCTAAGGCAAAGTCCTTGCAGGGTCTTGCACTCAATGCTAACAGCTTTAGTTCACTGCCAACATATACTGGAGCCTACAACCAGAGCAAATCAGTAATTGTGAGAGGTCACAGCCTTTCATCGGACTCCGTCTCCCCAAGAACTGCCCTGAGTATGGTTCCTGAGAGTTACTGGGAAGAGAAGTGGAGAGTTTTGCATAAGGAAGAAGAAAGTAGGGAAGTTAGTATTGAGAAGAAAGTACCAAACCGCATAAAGGGTTGGTCAGAAAAGGTGAAATTGCGTCTCTCTAGAACTGAATCTGATCCTTCACCATCCAAGGTTAATAGCAAAAAAACGGATCACAGGTCATCTGTTAGGAGAAGTCTACTGAAAGATTTGGCCAAGCAGCTTGGGTCAGAGGAAGATTCAGAGAACGTAGTGTGTGGTGAAGACATGCGCCAGAAGGACAGAGTTGAGGAGTGTGAACAAAACGGTAGTAGTAAGAACTTTAGTTGCACGGGTGACGACATATGTTTGAATGGAAATGCTGGTAGTGAAGAGAACTCTTCAATTTTCTCAGATCCATCCAGCCCTATTAGTGGAGCTAATGACCAAGAAAATCGATCAGAGAGTAGTGTTGCATCAAATTTATCTATTGATGAAAATGATGTTGAACAAAATATTTCCGACTCCTCTAGGACTGACCCAGAAGCTTCGCCTCTGCCAATTTCGGATTCCCCAGACGAAGTTTGTTTGAAATCTAAGCATATTGAAGATTCTACAGGAAAGTCCGGGACAAATATGAAGGAGCGGAAGCTTCTATCAGGGAAATTCCAGTGGTTTTGGAAGTTGGGACGGAATGTGGGCGAGGGGACATCTGAGAAAGGAGGTTCATCAGAGGCTACTGAAGCTTCGGTAATTAGATGTAATCAGCTCAATGAAGTTGGCTCTTCTACAATTGATTGTTTTGATAGCTATTCACTGACTAGTAAAGGAGATGCTGTGGACCAGAATGTGATGGTTACATTCAGGAATCTCGGGCAGTCTATGCTTGAGAACATTCAGGTAAAATCTTTAGCTAGTATTACTTTTAATGATGAGTCTGCACAATCTAGGAAAAGTAGCTATAGTGGCTGTAGAACAATGTTGTTCAGCCTAATTGAGATGCTTATTTAGGCGGTCCCTTATATTTAAATTCAATTTAAAATTTGTGCGCTTTTCCTAGGACCTAACCAGCAAAGAAATTTGTAAGCATAAAGACATTAAAAAGTGGTGTAGGGTTGGCATAGAATGCCAAAGGACAATCTAACGCTAAGAGCCTGTTTGGCGGAGTGGAGTGGTGGACTATAAAATTTAATTTGAATATTTTTTGTGTTTGGTGACTATTTGAAAGCACTTTTAGTGAGTAGATATTTTGTCTCAAAAGCACTTTTGGCATAAGCAGAAAATTTGTGCTCTTGAAACTTGCGGTATCTTTTTTTTTTTGGTAAAAATTTACTGTTGAACAAAATTGTCCTTAAAATTGTTGAAGAAAAAAGGGGAAGTGCATAGCACACCCTATCTACAAGTGTGTCCTGTATCTTCCTAAAAGCATTTTTGCAATTGTATAACCGAACACTATTCAATTTCTCTTACTCTTATATACACTTCTGTCAAAAGCTTTATTATTAAAAGTGCTGTATCTCCCTGCACCGCTTTGTCAAATGGGCACTAAAGAGATGATCTGGACATGAGTTTTGGTTCTACACGGGTAACAATGCATGCAGCAGAGAGAAT
Organism: Aralia elata; assembly: GCA_034770075.1. NCBI lineage: Eukaryota > Viridiplantae > Streptophyta > Magnoliopsida > Apiales > Araliaceae > Aralia > Aralia elata. The sequence goes on along the minus strand of CM068385.1, from coordinate 615,288 downwards.
AAAAAAACTTTTATATTATTCTAGAAATGAGGAAAACCAAACATAATATTAGAGCAGGATAGAATTATATTGACTAGAAAATGAAAAAAAGACTTGGAAAAAAGTAGAAAGGCCTCGGAAGGTCCTGTATTATTTAGTTTCAGCTTTCTTTGGATTATATTGATTTAGTTGTAAGCAAGTTATTTGATTTGCAGGTGATTGAATCAGCTTTCCAGCAAGATCAGGGACAAGCAGGACCCTTAGAAAACTACTCTAAAAATGGTTTGGTGGGCAGAGGACAAGTTACAGCTCTGGCAGCTCTGAAAGAGCTTCGGAAAATCAGCAACCTTTTATCTGAGATGTGAGGTTGAAATTATATATTGATCTGTATATACATTTTTACCTATGATTTCTGAGTGCTATAATAAAGTAGTCTCTCACTGGTTTCCCCATGCTTTTGGGTGGCTCAATAATTCCGAATTTTGTAATGTATCCGTGACCAACTTGTAAATACGAATTGTAATATTATGTCCATACTTGTATAAAATCCATTTGTGCAAAATCTGAGCAGCAGATGAGTCACATTTAGTGTTATGGAAGTGAAGTGTGATATGCAATTCAAAGAATTTGTTAGGTGATCCTGTTTGAATTGCCCTTTTGGATTTGGATTGTTGTTGTTAGGTAGGAAATAATTGAGACTGTTGATTCAAATAATTGGAGTTGGGCAAAATCTGAAAAAATAGGGGAGGAGTACCTCTTCAGATTTTTAGAGCTCAAACTACAACTTCTTAGTTAAGGGCGTAAATGAATCGGGTCGAGTCAAGTATTGAGTTGTTGATTTATAAAATTTCTCAGAGTACGAAATAAAGTTTGATTAAGACTAGTTTAACTATCGTGTTGATCACGATTTAGAATCGAGCCAGAGTAGTTTGAACTTTTCGGGTGAATATAATCCGAGTATCAATAAAAAATTGCAATATGAAGATGTTCGAGTAATTTATCGAACTTTCATATTTGAATGGTTTATATTTCGAGTCGAGCTCGAATCATACTTTTAGTTAAGCGAGTCCGAATTAAGTTTGAACTGTTTGGTTCATTTTACGGTCATAGTCGTGGTACAAAACTGGCCTAGTTAAGCGATTTCAAACAAAGCAAAAACAATAATAAAAAAATTTAAGCTTATAAATAATTCTTCATATTATTTTAATAATTTTAGTAATATTATTAGATTATTTTAATAATTGAATCATTCAAATAAACAAAAATTCAGAAGTGAATTCAAATAGGAAATTAATTAAGCATAAAAGATGTTATGACTAATTATTTTGGCAAGCCAATATTTAGTAGTAGTACATGTTTCTCCTCACTTCCTTTTTATCCTCAATAGGGCTAAAGGTAAATCCTATGCAAACCTTAATATAGTTTTACCAGTTGTCCGCTCAATAGGGATAAAGATAAATCCTACGCAAACCTTAATAGTTACCAGTTGTCCTCAGAACCGAGAGGGATATAAGTAGAAAATTTTCCCAGGTATGTATGTAGGTGTAGCAGTGTACCATTTCTCTCTAAAGTTCATCCTCTATTTTTCACAGTACATCTCTCTCTCTCTCTCAATGGCTCGATTATTCCTCTCTCAAACCCTAATTAGAGCATCCTTACAGTCGTCGTCATCATCATCATTCCTCCACCTCCTCCCTGTGTCGCCTCGCATCCTGAGCCACAGCCACAGACACCGCTCCGACCAGACCGGCAAGGCCCAACTGATCGAGGTCGACCTCGATTCTTCTTCATCATCATCAAACGACGACGTCGAGGTCTTGGGAATTCGCAAGCTCGAGGACGTGATCCACAACATCATCGTGAAGCGATCCGCGCCCGATTGGCTCCCTTTCATACCAGGCTCTTCTTATTGGGTCCCTCCTCGCCCTAGTCATCCTCACGACCTGGTTCAAGTTATCGGTAAGTTGACCAATCCGTTGACCGATGACGAATCCCTCTCTCTCTCCACCATCCGCGGTTGGCCCTCCTCTTCTTATTTCATCCGAGGTACCACCTTTAATCCCCTCCCCTCTCTTTCTTGAATCATATTCATTTTCTGATTTTCATATGAGCTGAAAATTTCCCCCCTCTTCTGGTCTTTTATTTTTTATTTTTTTACACACCTGAAAATCTTTTTTCTTGCTTAAATTCTTTTTTCCCAGAAGTTCTCTGACTTTATGTAATTAACAATACTACTGGATTCCACACAAAATATCCCATTTGCAAACTTTTAGGTTTTATTTTTTGTTCAATGTTTACCCTAAAATAATGGAGATTGGAGGGCAATGGAGGACCATACAGCAATTAAGTCTAGTGGTAGGCAAAATATTATTGTTAAAATAACTTTTATAATAAAGCTCAAATTATACCAGAATTCAACTGACATAAAACTATGTGTAAATTATCAAATCAGTGTGCATGACATTGATTTATCAAACAAATTTTGGGCACAATTGCACAAATCATATGCATTCATTATCCTAGAACTTTTAGTTTTAACTTTATACAATGCAATAATTTATTAATAAAGAGGGAAGGACAAGGTGTCCTCAACTAAATAGAATCTGAAAGAGGGGAAAATAATTGCTGTTGCTACTTACGTAAATAGAAAAAATCATGATGAGAAATAGTCTGAGGTTGATAAGTGAGGGACAACTTGTGAAACTGGAAGATAGTTTTGGGGACCAAATTTGCAGATTTGAAAATTATCATTATAGCGCACCTATTTTATACATGATTTGAAATCTAGGGCCTTTTTATGCTGGTTAGGATGGTTTGTAAGGGCAAGTCATGTACATGAGTGTGTGTTAAAAATTGTTGTTGGCGTGGGGGGGGGGGGGAAGAAGCACAAACTGTTTCTATCTTACTTGCATCCACTCTTGTGCATACTATTACTCAGTGTTTTAAAAGTCGGACTGGGTGGCTGCCTAGGTGACGGCGACAGCTTAACCTTGGAAATTAGAGTTAGGCGGAAACAAAACTCCTACGACTCAGCATCGCAGTTCACCTAAGAAAAAAAGAAGAAAGTAGAAGAAGGAGAAGACCAGAGAAGAAGAAGGGGGAGATAACCTTACCTGCGGGCTGAGCATCAAAGTCGCCGTTCTCTTTTGCCACTAGCATTGGAAAATCATGTTTGAGGAGGAGGAGGTGGTGGCTAGGGTTTCTTATTTGTGTGTCCCAGCCTTCCAATAATAAATTCACGACTTAAAGCCCAAACTCTTTTCTTAGAACATAGCCTAAACTCACTGAAAAAAAGAAAATGTGGCCCATTAAATCACCAGTTTTCTTACGTAATACTAAAATTATGCCATATTACTAATACACGGCTCAAAGTTTCTTCCTACTTATACTTATAGTCCTAAAGTTTGGTGTGTTTCAAACTTCACCCAATATGCTTTCACTAATAAAAATAAAATAAAATAAAATTAACATTGCCTGGAGCAGCTGCCTCGGAAAACGCCTAGGCGCTCAAAGCTCCCTCCACCACCTAGGCCTGCCTAGCTCTTTTTAGAACATTGCTATTGCTTGTTCAAAGACAATTGGTTTGTCGTACTCTACCCCATGAATGTCTATAGACTCACCTTTATTGTTTTCTTAGAAAAAAAAATACCCAATATGAAGGCAAATCATACTCATCTATCTCAATTTCTTTATGTGAAAGACTAGTGAAATATTTTTTGTGTTTCTTTCCTGATAGAAAATTTGATTACTAGTGTAATAAATTTATGATGCAACTCGAGAGTTGAGCTGAGCACCTCTTCCCCTTGCGAGCAATTAACTGTGGAATGCCTTTTCAATTTAAATAAACGTTCTAACTCTACTGAATATGAAAAATTTCAGGCTTATAACTGTATAATTTCTTTTAACATGGCTGAAATATTTTTATGTCAAAGAGCAAAGAAGCCCCATTTGTGCGTTACTCATCTGGCACAAGTTGAAACTTTAATTTGTTGTAACCAATAGTTGGTGGGGAGATGTGGCATAGAAACCATTTAGTTTCATTTTTATATTGAAACTGGTCTGAGGAATGAGAATGGCATAAGCCTGAGTTTCTGAGTTCTGATGTTCAGGATATAGTGTGTGTGGCAGGGAATAAAAGATAGTGGGGTTGCATCAATGGAGATTTACTCAAGCCTGCCAGTTTATTTACTTTCCTAACACTGATCATAGGAAAAAGGATGAACAATTAATGTTAGTCTGCTTAGGTTTGTAAATTTGGTTGTGTTAAACTGATACCCCTTATGTTATCTCCACAAGCATTAATTTGAAGCATGTTCCTCAGTGAACTTGTTTGAACTCATTTGTCATCAGCAGCTTGAATTGTAAACTATTACAATTATGTAAAGAGTAGTAATATTGCATGTAGGATTTTGGGATACATCAAGGATATTTTGCGAGAAGAACAAGAATAAGTCGTTCTCTCTTTCTGTGGTAGTACTACATTTTCTGTCACATATTTGACCTATGTTACATGGACTCGGGTGTGGGTATGTGACCAAGTGTTGGATTAGGTATAATTATTTTCTTTAGACATGTGAGCACGACTGAGAAATGTCTAATATTTGATATGGTTGTATAGACACCATGCATAGATAAAAAGTTTCACAGCTCGTGCAACTACATTGTATTCCTCAAGTAAAACTCTATAATAAGCATCTACATGAACATGAAGACATCCTTATTCCCCCCCTTCCTCCTTTTGCAGTGGATTTGTTTCTTCTTTCAATCATCTTTTTATTTTTCTCCTCATTTTTGTTCTTCCCTATTGGTGACGTGTTGTGTCCAATACTGACCCCCACACCCATGTCTGTGTGTCGGGTGTCTGAAACGGTACTTCACCCATGTAAATGAATTCGTGTAACATAGTATTTGATATGCTTCTATGTGCAGGCACTTCATCCCCACATCCAGTTCCAGTTGAGGTAAAAGTGGAGGTGATGGTCAATAAGGACTCAGAAAATGCACCTCAATCGAATGATGAGGACAGATGAACTGAGCTTCTGACATAGTTGATTGTTGGGGTGAGCTAAAAATCTTGCCTTAACAGCAGCTGTTCTTTAGTCGCATCATGAAGTTTGTTTCAGTATAAATTACTTTATACATTTAGATCAGAAATTATTTCACGTACTGGGAAGCATATTTATTTTTGGTTCAGGGTTTCATCTCCAACCTGTTCATGAATTAACTGATTTTTTTATCAAATTCTGTAGCTCTTCATGGCTATAAACCATTGATATCAGCATCTTTTAAATTACATGAATCTGTATGCTTGAAGTATACTTTACCATTTCATTTTTCCAGTACTTACGTGGTGAATATGTTATATTTATAAACTACTGTTTGGGTTGGTATCAAATGAAGCAACTCTTCCTCCTACGGAGAGAAGAATACTTTTGATTGTATATGACTGATGTGCATTTTGGTTAGTTAAGTCAAAAAGGGTTTGTGTCATAAATTGCTTTGTTTGACTATTTAGTGGCTGGAATTTGCAGGAGTTCTTGTCTTTGTAGATATTCTAAAACTTGAAAATGCCGAAGGAGGTGTGGGTTAGAGAAACGCAAGCAAGCGGATGGAATGTTTGTACAGTTGTAACCTTGGTAGTTTGGGGATTGAAGTTTGTTTAATTTGGTCATTCTTGAATTGGCCTTCTACCTAAACAAAAGAAAAGAAGAGATGGAAAAAGAATAATGTCACTGTTGTATTGATTAGATTAGCTGATACTCCAAATAATAGCAGTCCCTATTAGATGTTCTGGACATGCTTAATTAATAAGGTTGAATTTGTTATTTCTGGTCTCGCTCGTTTTATGCTCCTATATACTTGTAACCAAGGTTGCTGTTATTATCTGTGGCCTCTATACTGTCTTTAAAACTTAGAAACGGAAGTGGTAGGCCTGACCGTTCATATCACTGTACTCGATGCAGTTTCACCCACATTATCATTCTATAATCCTTGCCTTTTTATATATTTTTCTGAAAGAAAAATATAGTAGTGTTAGAAAAATAAACTGAGAATGTTGTGGGGGTTGAAAACATACCAACATTGAGAATGTGAGTTACGGAAGTCGTGGGGTTGCTAAAATATGGAGCAATAAGAAAATGAATTGAATCGATTTTTTTATTTTTTTTGAAAGAAGAATATAATATAATTTTATTATTCAAGTACATCATCACTATTACAATATCAAAGATCCAATTAAATATCACTAGGAGAGGAAAAAATAAATTCAAATCAAACAAGTTTTACATGAAGAAGATGAAACAAGTTTTTCATAATGAAAATGAAGTACTAAAGAATTTCATAATGAAAATGAAGTACTAAAGAATGCGAAAATCAAATATCACTAGAAGAGGAAAAAATAAATTCAAACTAAACAAGTTTAACATAAAGAAGAGGAAATAAATTTTTCATAATGAAAATGAAGTACTAAAGAATGTGAAAAAGGAGAGATTAGAGAATTGAGATTTCTACAAGTAAAAGGGATCCGGTTAGTATGAAGTGAACTTCATGGCAAGTTCAATTCATCTCCAATACTGTGCTGACACGTATCATCCCTCGCCATGTGTCAGCACAGTATTGGAAATGAAGTAAACTTACCATGAAGTTCACTTCATGCTAACCGGACCCAAGTAAAAGTGACATTTCTATAAAATCCTAATCAATTTTTACACGTGAAAATAACAATTTTCAAATATGATTGTGTGTGGGCCGGTATGCGGTAAGGTAAGGGAAACGAGTGACATGTGGATGTAGGAGAGAGAAAATAAAATAAAATAGAGGAGTGGGTTAAAAAAAGTGTGCCCATGCCCATGTATTTACCCACCCCTTAACAGAAGTTATTTAGGTAACCACAACTTTAATCTAGTTATGTAGACAATTTTTGTCAGTTATCTTATCTAGTAGCATGACTCTAGTGCTAATAATGTATGTCTGTGTTAATAATGTCTGTTTAGTTTATTTTGTTTGATATGTGAAGTGGGGGGAGTATTACTAGGAGGATAACGAAGACCAACAAAACTCAAAAGTTAAGTCCGCGACAGCGGTAGAGATAGAGAGTGAGAGAATCAACAATGCAAGATCCATCATCAGCAGCAGCAAATCCAAACCCCAGAAACAAGTTTTCTGATGTGGCGACGGCGGCGGCATTTCCTAATCCGTCGACCAGGCCGTCACACCACCGGCGAGCACAGTCGGAAGTGAACTTCCGGCTGCCGGACGACCTAGATCTGGGGTCGGACCCCTTCGATGCACCTACTGGGAGTTTTGAAGAGCTTGGATCGGAGGACGATCTATTTTGCACATACATGGACATGGAGAAACTCGGAGGGGGAGGGGGAGGAGGAGGAGCTGGTGGATCCAATTTAATGAACGGTGGAGGAGGAGGAGGAAGTAGTAGCAGCAGTTTATTATTAGACAATGCCAATTCCAAGTCCAATTCCAATGCCAATGCCAATGCCAATGCTAGCGGAGGAGAGAAAAGCAGTAGCAGCAGGCCTCGTCATCGGCATAGTAATTCAGTGGATAGTTCGACCACTAATCTACTCAATTGCAACAGCAGTAATTTTAGCGATCAGAGTATTGAGGCCAAGAAGGCCATGGCTCCTGATAAGCTTGCTGAGTTGTGGACTCTTGATCCCAAGCGTGCTAAGAGGTACTCTTCCATATAATTATTGAGTATACTAACTAAGTTACTATATACTCGCCTCTCTTTCTTTCTTTTCCCCTCTCTTACCATCGTCTTCCTTAATTTATATATATATATATATATATATATATATATATATATATATATATATATATATACCAGTATGATAAGAACTGAATTACCTAGCTCGGGAGGATTCAAAAATTAAATCTGGACTTTTGTCAATAAGTTGCTGCTGCTGCCGCCTATGCATATGTTAAAGAGGGAAATGGGACTCTTCAAATTAATTGACCCTTGTTCCTTATAATAATAAATATATAACTATGATTTTCAAGCGCTGATGTCTGATTGCACAGACTAATTGCTGCTTTATTTATTACTAGCGGTAACCCCGTGCCTCCGGCACTAATTTTTGTTGGAGAGAAAAAAAAATGTAGAAGAAGAAGGTATTGGAGATAGGGTTTGAAGGAGATGAAAAATGTAGAAGAAGAGGAAATAAAGAAGGAGAAAATAATGAACGGTCAGATTTATGCCAAACTTTGGATGACTCAGATGATTTATTAGATGAGCGGGAAATTCAAAATCATTTGTATTTTATTATATAGGTATTCACGTCTTTTCAAGTCTCTCAGATTTACAGGAATTCGGCTTCCTCGGTCTTATTCATTACTTACTGAATCTAGGTACATACCATGTCTCTGTGGGCATACATATATTTTAGAATTTGAGACTTGTTTTATGTCTTGCCAAATCTTTCACTTTCATCAAGATGCGGGAGATTTGTTTAGTTTTGCTGCATCTAAATATGATTTTGCGTTCTTATCTTTGTGCATGCTTGGAGTTAGATGTGAAAATGTTTCCATGCCACGTCCTTGGTAGAGTAATGAAATTAAAACTTGTTCTTTTCTTGTTACCCTTAACTGAAAGTTCCTTCTATGAATTTGGCTTTGAGCTTTTGTGATCTTATGACATTTTGTATATAATATACAGGATTTTGGCAAATCGACAGTCCGCTGCTCGCTCAAAAGAGAGGAAGGCACGCTATATATCTGAACTTGAGAGAAAAGTGCAGACCCTTCAAACAGAAGCTACAACGCTTTCTGCACAACTAACTCTTTTCCAGGTGATCTTTGGATTACTTGCAGGGCTCGCCTTACATGGATTTTGTCAATTCCTTTAGTTCTTCGCATATATATGTGTGTGTGTGTTCATAAACAAGGGTAAATTGACATTAGACGATTATAGTAGTTCTGTGGTACATTGTTGACATAATTTAACTGCCGATATTCAATCAATGGTTCACATTCTTAAGATCATAAGTACCAAGGAGCACATGTGCACTCAAAGTAAATGGAGAAAATCCTAAGCATGTCTTCTCATATCTCCTCTAAACTCAACAAAAGAGTCGCATAATACAAATTATCGTTTGAAATCAACAAGTACCGCAGTTTAATATGGATATTTCCTTTCTTTTGGAAGAGCATCTGTTTTATTCCTTCCACGCACAACCCAACAGGCGAGGTGTCACCTGCTAAACTGGTCCAACTTTGCTGCTAACATACTCCCCTTCCAAGAACTCAAAACTCCATCACTTAGGCATGAAAACCATAAATCCCGAAAAAGAGGAGAAAACTAAAATTCTACTGCCACCGCCAAGGTAGCTCCCCACCAATCCATTGTGTACCTTGCACGTACAACCACACATATTTTATGGTGACTATTTGATGCCTTTCCCAGGAGACTTTAGCATGTCAATATGATAGAACTGTGTCGCGAACATCTTATGTTTGTTGTTGTATTTGTACAAGCTTCATACCTGGCTTTACAAAACGCTTTTGAGTTTATTGTGTATGCATATGAAGTAATCTCTCTCCTCTCTCCTCTCTCCTCTCCATCATATTACTTTTTATATTCTTTTATACTATTGTTGTTTTCTTGTTCAGAGAGATACAACGGGTCTGTCAACTGAAAACACAGAGCTTAAGCTCCGGTTACAAGCTATGGAACAACAAGCTCAGCTACGGGATGGCAAGTTTCAAAACTACTTTCATATACTATTTCTAGCTTAACTATTGTTTTCTTAGCGAATGAAAGTAATTTTAAAAACATATCTATGATCTGTAAACTATGATTTGTCAACAAATCAGATTGATGGATAAACTGGTGTATCACAAATTAGCAAAAAAAAAAAACAAAAAAAACTGGTGTATCATAACCTAAAACTTACAAGGGCAATTAATGATTATAAACTTCGTTAAATTACAAGTGGTCTAAAAGCAAAATTGGGTATGTGAGTAAAAGAATAAAATTTTGGTACCTTTAATTTAACAAAAGAGTTTTATCCATATTTCTTTATCCTCCATTCCTTTGCGAACTTTTACCAATATGGAAATTATTGGGATCTAATTCATCTCTGTGTTATTCTGAAAAAACAGCCTTGAATGAAGCACTGAAGCAGGAAGTGGAAAGGCTGAGAGTTGCGACGGGCGAAATGGCGAACCATTCAGATGCATACGACCTAGGAATGCACCATGTCCCGTACAACCAGTCTGCCTTCTTTCCACACCAGCCACAACCAGGGCCAAGTGATCCCCTGAATGTACAAATGTCAAGGTTCTATTCCCTCCAGTCTAGCATGTCAAACCAGCAGCACCATATGCTTGCAGCTGCCCATGCCCAGGTTCTCTCGGAGACATTACAGCAGGATCCCCTTGGTCGTTTTCAGGGACTTGATATCAGCAACAGAGGAGGTTCTCATGTTGTCAAGTCTGAAGGGCCTTCAATCTCTGCAAGTGAAAGTAGCAGTACATTTTGATTCAAATTCATTGCTCGTCCATGTTAGTTGAATGTTCATAGACTGACACCTCGTTAGCATTCAGAAGCACAAACACTGATTTTCAGGATTAACTAATTTTCCTTCCCCCCTTCCCCCACCACCTCTTCTTATGGTCTAATTTGATTGGGATCTTAGGTCAGTGGTTTTACAGGTTTTGTGATATTCATTGTTATTGTTGTTGTGATTTTTACCCTTTTTATTTATTTTTTAATTCAGCGGTCGAGAGTGTGGTAACATGGGCTACTTATTCTTTTTATTGGTTAAACTCTAATTCTTGATGGGGAAGGTGTGATTCTTGTGTTAAAGTTTTGGGCTGTTTTTCAATTTTTTTTCTTTTGGTGGATAATTTCTTAGACCAACTTTCCTGTTTTGTTTCCTGGCTTCTCTCTCTATATATAATAACTCCCAGTTTGGGATTATATCAGAAAAGAAAATTAGACTCAATTTGGGACGGTGGAAGAAGTAGCAAATTATGGTGGAGAGGAGGTGATATGATTTAAGGTTGCTTTGTAATTGTTTTGGGTATACGAGAGAGGAAGAGAATGCTATGCTTGGAGGAAAAAAAAAAGAAAAGGAAACGAGATTTTAAATGGGAAAAAACTGAGATTTGTCATGTTTTAGGATTTTTTTTTCCCATTCAATTTGCTCCATGTCAGCAATTTCTTAACAGACTTTAACAACTTTAAACAAAATTGTTCAATTGCAAAAATTTATTAGTATAGTGGGTTAATTGAAGAAATTAAAAGCTTAATGGTCCAATACAAAAAGGTGGGCAAGTACGATGGTTTAAACATTAGTTTTGCCTATAAGTAAAAGAAGTGGAAAATACCTTGTTATGACAGTTTGCTTTGTTTAATTTCTCCAATAAACATGCAGAAAAAACTGAAATAACACAAACTCGAGTTCGACTGCAAGCCTACAAGGATCTTGAATACTAGATTCCAAGTCAAAAGCAAAGAGGAACCTCAATGCTAATTTTGAAGATGACCTCTGTACCTTTCTTTTCCATCACTTAGAAAGAAATCAGGAGAACTAGTCAGTAGGTTCAGCAAAAGGAACTACTCCATCCAACCCACTGCAAAGAAAAAGGTCTGGTACTCCATAAAAGGTCAATGTAGTTGAAATCATCTGCTCCAATTCCAGATCTAAGAATCCTTATCCTTAGATAAGCTCCGAGGAAGTCTGCTAATCACACTCCCATCCACAAATTTGTAGTGCCTTGAAAATTTTTGGTGGATGAAACCAGCATATCGATCAACTTGGTTTTCATATCTATTGTACAGGGCAGGAATTGTAATTGATATAATGATTCCTGCAAGAATTTTCCAGAAGCAAAAATGTAAGTAATCCGACTTATATCTTGGGTATATGTATCAAATTAGTACTGTGCTCTAACAAAGGTCCAGGCTAAATCTGGTAACTGTACAAATAATGGAACATAAAACAGTCATTCAACCTAAACACAAAAAGAAATGGCTCAATCAAATTCCTTCTATTAGACATTCAACAGTCAGTGCATTTGATTTTACAGTCACTAAGAACCTCTGTACTTTGTTCATTCCTTGACAACTTCAATCATAAAATCTGCTAACCAAAAGGAAGTTAAGTCCCATAAATGGCACCAACCTAGCTTGCTTGATAACTATGTTAAGTAAAAAGTTTTTTTTTTAAAAAAAACACGAAGAAAGAAACAAGTAGAACAACAATTAATAATGAAATGCAATTTTTATAGACTTAGAACCTATATGCTAGGTTCATGACTTCATTCCATGAAAACTTCAAACATAAAATACCCTAACCAAAAGAAAGTTAAATTTCATGCAGGCACCGACCTAGCTGGCCTGGAATATGGATCTTTTTGGTTGTGCGGTGAACTTAACATGTTCATAGTGCTTCGCAAAATCTAAGATTACTTGCTGTGTTTCTGATACTATTGCTCAAAGTTGCACCATAATAAGAATTCAAAATCCATCTTGCCACATACCATCACATGGTTTCAGACAACCAGAATAACACAATAAACATCTCTATTTACAATTGAAGTGCCAAATAAGCCCCCCCCCCCTCCCTCTCTCTTCTCAGACCAAAAAGAATACGAAGAGGAAGACAAAAACATATAAAATAACCGGAGAAAAATAAAGGTGATACAAACCACAAGCTACAGAAAATAAATGGAAGATTGTGCAAGTTAATTTTAAGAGTTGCATTATAGAAATGTAACACAGTTCAGAGTTGTTAACTAAAGAATAATCTTGGAGGTAGCATGTATTGATAAGAGACTCCAAAGGCCACATGCCAAAACTCGTGACATATATCAACCGGGGAAAAAAGGAACTTAAAGGGTGTAGCTTCAGTTTGACTAGCTTGATATCACTCATGGTTGTGTTGGCCATTTCATATTGCTTCTTTAACAAAAGATGTACCTAAGTATATGCACAACCTGATCAATGTCTGACACCGTAGCTACCATATTCCGAGTATTTTCTGCTCTAGAGTGACAGTGGCATACAAGGATCAGGTTCATAATATAAAGTATAAACCAGTGTACCCTACACACTTGGTCAATTCCATTTGCCTAGAAACTTACAGAAGTAATCATTTGCGGCCACAAAGTATAGCGGCAACAAGCACGCACAAAGGCAAGGCACAGTATTTCCATAGAAGGGAAAGATAAAAAAGGGGAAATTGCTGATGTGAGTGATCATTCACGAAAGAGAATGCTGGATCAGCGGACCGATTCCAGAACCAACACATAATCCATTGTTGAGACCACATAAAATTAGAGGTTGCATGCATATGAAAATTGATCACATGGAGCATACTACACAAAACTTCATAAAGTTTTATAAATAAAAATTCAAAAGTTTCATTACATTTTCAGTGATATGTTTATTAACTGTATAAAGTATAAACTTAAGATAACATATGAAGACACACATATTTAGTGCATTACTCCTACACAAAGGAAATAACCTAAATCCACTAACAAAAAACAATGATACAAAACAGCTATACCACTACGTGCAATAGACCTAAAGGCAACAGCAGAAGTCCAACCGGAACTACAGAGCTAGATCAGGCTACAGATGATTCTAATGAAACAACCAAAGCGTAAGAATCACTTGATCCTACTCAAATAAAAGAATAATAAACAAAAAGCATTCATATTAAAGATATATCAATATGAAATGCAGCAATTGGTTGAGGAACCAAGGAGGTAAGAGCATATACCAATATATATGAGAGTGAAGAATGAAATAAAGCTACCAATGACCGAGAAGAGCCATAGAACAACCACCACCTGAGAATTTGACAATACTATCGTCAGAGAATTTGATAAATTGTTTCTATATAAAAGGAAAAAAAGGTTTCCAAATTACAACCATTAGATCATATTTATTATAGGTTTTAAAAAAGAAGAAGATAGATACTGTTTGCATTTAAAAATGGATCCCAACTATAAGGTACACAAGGTGATTGATGAAATACTTTATAACATAATTTACACTGTCTAAACCCAACCCACGTAGTAAAGGTAATGGCCTACGGAAGATCTTTCCAACAATTTGAATATGAAATTACCTCCTTAATTATGATCCTAACCACAACATAGTCACCTTTTCATGCCGCCTAACACCAGAATCGTTATGTACATGATACATATTTGAAAAAAAAAAAAGAAAGAGAAACCGGCGAGGGTTGGGGGGGAGGGGGTTACTATACTCCTAGTGTTGGCTGAAACTACTCTCACAGTCTCCCTCTGCCTCTCCAACTTGTTCCTAATTATCTTACAAATCTCGTAGTTCCCTTGTCCTCGTGCAGTAAATGTTACTAACCTTAAAAAAGAGTCTAAAGTCTTTGCCAAGCGTGATATCATGTGCCATAAGCAGCACATAATTAATTTTGACACGAAATGAAGCTGCAGCACTATTTACCATTTCCTCTGACAAGACTAATTCTGGTAATGTTTGAAGCTGTCTGCACAAAGAGAAAAAACAAACCATTGGGAATGAATTTCACACGATAACGGTATGAGGAGGGATTAGGAGTCATTCATCCATATAGAGAAGGATGGTTAAGAATTCATACATATTTCTGAAATCGGCATAGTTAGCCCGAAGAAAGAGCAGTACAATCAAGATCAGCAAGACATTGGAACAAATTGTTAAGAACGATAATCCTGCCCGCTCGAAGAGTAGCCACGCAACAGTAGCAACAAGAATGATGGCACAAGAAACATATCCCCTTTTCCATAATATAACATCAGCGGCTATAAACAAATGGAAACATACAAGTAGAAAAATCCATGAAAAGCAAGCTCAAAATTATAAGCCAAAAGATTGACACAAGGTTTATAGGTTGAAAAGCAAGCTCGGCAAAAGACTGACTCTAGGTTTATGGGTTCTCTAATGTGTGCGCGCCTGAAGAAATTAGACATGTAGTAGTAGAAGTAATTATACCTTTACCGCCGCCCATCATCTGGTGAATAGAAGTGTGCCCACCGAATAAACGGTAGGTAGATGAAGAAGGAGGAAGAGGAGGAGAAGTGGCACCCGCATCGTTCCTTCTTTCTCCTTCTCCCTCCCCCCTTCCTTGCTGTCCCCTGTTATCCATCATTCCTCCCACTCCCTCAAAATAACTAGACACCTAACCAAATTGAAATTAACCAACCACCCAAAAAAACAAACAAAACAGAATATGAATTTCATAACATCAGGATCCCCGTTCGAATGCAAGCTAGCAAGCAAGCAAGCAAACATTAATACAAATTAATTAGTTGCGCAAAAAGGAGTCATAAACCCTAAGATATCTGCAAGGAACAAAGTCGGAAAACTAACATACCCCAATTCAATTGTCACAACTCGATGGGCATGGAATAGAACCAAAACCGTTGAACCAAAAACTTGTTGACGTTTGACTCGGGAGGAATTTTGTTAACCGATCACGATTTCCGCGGAGACGGAGTATTTATCTGTGGAGTTTCCACTTGCGCCCCTCAGGTTTCTTCAAATTCGGCAATGACATCGTGCATCCAAACCTTACGAGCCATGAGGGGCTTGGTTGTTCGACAATATTCTTATTTATAAGTTAGACATTAAGTTAAAATAAGTTATGAAAGTGTCTGATTAAATGACTTATATGTTAAAATAAATCGTAAGTATTACTAAAATAAGAATAAAAGAATCATTATATTTGGTTAAACTTACTTATTTTAAAGGGACTTATAAATCATTTTTTTGATAAATAATAAATTGTTACTTCTCAAAAATTACTTATAAGTCAATTTATAAATTATAAAATAAATTGCACACGAACACTCAAATAGTGAAACACTACTTATAAGTTTATTTGACCAACTTATAAATAGCAGTTGAAGGCACTATGAGTTTTATTTTGGGGAAGAAATAAAATGAAATTAAGTTAACACTTGGTATTTGTACTGAGTCACGACTTATATATTTATTTCTAAATTAAAAAAAGTTAGAAACACATGTTTGTATTTAAATTTTGTTTTAAAGTAGTACTTGTACAAAAATATTTCATTTCGTCAAAAAAAATTAGCAATAAACTGAGGTGGCTGATGAAAAGTATCTCCTTGAGTTTGAGCCTTCTTAGAGGCTGTTCGGGAACTACTTATAAGTTGGGTTGACCAACTTATAAGTAGTTTAGGCAAAAAAAGTGTTCGGGAACAACTTTTTTTTTTTACTTATAAGTAAAAAAAAAGTCAAAAAAAATAAGTAACCTTTACTTGCTTAAAAAAAATGACTTATAAGTCATTTTTTTTAAGTTGGTCAACGGCTATGAAATGACAAAAATACCCTCTATTATTTTTAATGTCTTCTTATTGAAGGACATTTTAGTAATCTTTTTATTTTATTTTACTTTATAAGTCATTATTAGCGAACACATCCACAATTATTACTTATAATTCCTGACTTATAAGTAAAAATAATGCGAACACTATTACTTATAAATCTACTAAATTTTAACTTTATAAATCTACTAAAATTTTAACTTTAAGTCAAAAAAAATAAGTCATTCCCGAACAGGCCCTTAGTTATAGGTTAGGATGTCCGCCACCTTGTTAGCTTCTCTATATGCGAACTGAAGTTTCACCCTCCATGACAATTATGCCCCGGCCCCCTTGTGCATCAACGCAAACATTATGATCACTTGTTTTAAGTAGACGTTTAAAAAATGTATCATATAAATAATTCATGTGTTCGTTTGAGTAAGATTAATGATTATAATTAATACTGTGCACTATGTATGACATTGAAAATTGTTATTTAAGTTATATCTATCTAACAAAATATAAATGATTTTGAATTTTTCGCTCATCTAATAAATCATTTGAGTCATCCAAAGTTTAGCATAAATTTGACCGTTCATTATATCCTCCTTCTTTATTTCCTCTTCATCTTCTACCTTTTTCTTCCTCTCCAAACCCTATCCCCAATACCTTCTTCTTCTACCTTTTTTCTTCCTCTCCAAAAAAAAATCTTCGTATCAAAGGCACATGTTACCGCTAGTGTATATATGTATATATAGAGAGAAGTATCATTCAACTCTCTAAAATAGGTCAATGAAGTTTCCTCTGTTTAAACCTATTTTGACCTTAGCGGATACTTTAAGAAACCAAAAATAATTTAAATAAATAGCCTTGCTCTGCCTCTTTCTCGACTCTGTTCTCCTTCACTTCATATTAAAAATGTCTTGTTCAACTCTCTCTCTCTCTCTCCAATATATGTATGGCTTGGTTTTGACAATAACTCAAAATGATACTCCTTTCCTTTCGAATTATAAGATCACCATTGACTTTCTAAAAGTCAGTTTCAAACATTTTCAATTTAATGTAATTATCATATAATTCGGAACAGAAGTGAGTATAAATCAAAAAAATATTATTACTAACTTTTGGTATGTTAAGGATTACAATTTTAATATTTTACCATCTTTGCTTCTGACTACAATGGAGGTCTGGGAAGAGAGTTTGATTAGGGTTCTCTTTTAGGTTTTGTCTTTCAAAATTTTGAGTGATCTATATGGTCATGAATTTGTTTATTAATCCGAAATTTTTATTTGACTAAATTGGCAATTTGGAGGAACACATTTAACATCTTCACATCTCTTCATCAATTTTTTATTATTATTATTTTTTTTGTTTTCAAAATGCAGCACGCAAGTGTTGGACCGAATTACATCCTTCAACTTGAAAGAAACCCCTCATCTTCCCAGGAGTTCACTTTGAGAGAATTGTTACGGTTCACTTGGAGATGTTTTAGAGGATTAAAAATGACAGAAGAGGACTACCACCATTTTGTTTTGCGAGAGCTCGCTCGCTCGCTCGCTCTACAAACTTCTGTTTCTTAGTGCTTGAATCTGCCTACTTATTATTCTTTCACGTGCTTGCATATCTAAATCTGCCTGCCTAATTATTCTCTTTCACACAAACACTGCATCTCAGTCGGTTTTCCCTTTCAAGCATTGCATGGTGATGGATCCAAATTTCAGTTATTTTCTATCTGGAAGACCATCAAAATGAATGAGATGAGAGATCAAGCAGCTTGTACTGGTGCTCTATTTTCTGAAGCAAAGTTTTTTGATCCGTGTATAAACACTGATTGCTGGCAACATGTTCTAGGCCATAGCTCTAGAGGATGCAGCTGCTGAAGATGTAAATAAATATAAATGCCTTGCTGACCATATCAACTTCGAACTGGGTTGAAAGACTATTTCATTCAACATAAGCGTTTAACCCAGGAGTCATTGGTGATCATTAACCGGGGGGACCAATTGTCGGGTGTATTTTTGAGCGACTACTGGGTGTGCTTGTGAGTTAAACACTAGTTTTTGAAGAATCATGAGCAAGCGAGCGAGCTAGGAGCCCCTTGGCTTGGGAGTTCAATACCACGTTGCTCAAACTAAAGATGTGATATGGATCTCGATTATCTTAGTTTTCATTTTGCTCTTGCTAGCTTTTGAGACACATAACACAGCCATGGTCTTCTCCAAAGTACAGCTGCTATAAACAGAACAAAATATGAGCCACAGAACTACTCTAAAATTATTCAGCATGATTGGAGTTCCTTTGCAATCATGATACACATTGACATTGGACAGTTTTGTCTTGATTGCATTGGAGGCAATGTGGGATCTACTAGCAGCGTATCCGGCCTGCAACAACACCCATAAAACAAATAACGTTAGTTGCTAGTGAGTCTGGACTTGAATAAAGATCTACTTGGTATAATTGTATCTACGAGATCCAATCTGCATTAGCATTTCCACATATACAATCCTGATTTCGGCTTTCAAATTATTTATATTTCTTTTTTTATTACTAGTATTAATAGTCTATTATATTGAAGCACTTAAATGGATCAAATTTTATTATGGCAGGTTGCAAAACACGATCCTAATTTTTAGGTGAAAGTAATAAAGGGAAAGAAATAGAAGTAATTAGGAACATATACTTGTAGGGAATTACATCATAGCGTTTATTTGGGAAAGGGAGATGAAATCTCTGATAAAATGAAAGAATGAAAAATTTCGCAATTTTGGTTAAGGAATGAGTTAAGGAAAAACCTAACTAGAAGAAAAACGAACTTTAGTTACGAATATAACTAAAAACGCAACGAGAAGCTAACGGGAAGACAAAAAACCAAGTGGGATAAAAGACGTAAACTTAATCAAAAGTTTACGAAAGGGTAAAAATTGACTTTTTCCCAATCAGTTTGAGTTAATTAGAAAATTAAATAGAAGCTAACTAGAAAGGAACTGAGAAAACGAAACTAAGTTCGGATGTAACAAGCCAGTAGGGTTTGAAAGGGGCTTGGATAGGGTTTGGAGTGGCTTGGCTAGGGTTGAGCCTAGAGGATGAGATGGCTTGAGTTTAGGGTCAAAACCTAAGTACCTGGAGCCAAGTAAGTCTTGGAGGACCATGTGTCACTTGTTGGTAATTCAAGCATGTGAGAAATGAAAAGCCAAAAGGTGGGGGAAAGGGGGAGTACCCGGGTGGAAAGAGGAGGGGACCAAGCTTTCCTTTCATGCTAAGTTAAGGGGACAAAGGGGGATGAAAAGGCACTTACCACTTTTAGTAAGTTTTGATCTTAAGCTAGCAAGCTTAATTAATGCAAGCCTAAAAGTCTGGGTCATTAATGATGATAACTTAACCTTAGCCAAGTTGTTGGTCTTGAATCTTTCGCTCGTTTGATTTAATGTTATGCAACAACTTTATAACAATAGAAGTTCCTAAAATCTGAACTGTCGAAACAATATACTTATACACATATTATTATACACTATTATATATTCCAATGTTTCAAATCAAATGAAATTTTGCATAATCTCATATTTTTTTGCATGCTCATTATATCCGTTTAACGGTTAGATTATTAAGTTGATGATCAAATGATATTGGAAGTGACCTAAGATAACTTATCTTAGGTCGATCTTAGGTCGATCTAAGATGCTTTTTACTCATGTGTGTGCGTGTGTGTATATATATATATATACACACACACATGTATTATACACATAGATAGAGAGAGTGATCCATAGCAAGCATTTACTATGGACTATATTTGGGGAAACAGATCTAGCTGTCCATAGGAGATTAAACAACAGAAATTAAAATATAGAGCCCGTCATTTGCTACTAATACTAGCTAATTCTGCTAGTATAAGTATTGGATAGCCAACGACAAAAGCTCCCTATTTGAATAAAATATAGATATAGATAATAGTGAGCAGAAACTTTTAAAAAACGTTAAAATATGGTAAATGCCACTATTAGATATCTTTTATACATCTCTCTCTTATGCACATATAGAGGAAATGAGGAGAAACTTTTGGTGGGTTTAAAATTTAATTGGTGATCTATTTTTGCTGCTGATAAAGGGAAAGTAAGTATAAAATAATTCAAACGTGATTTTCTCCTCCTTTAAAGGCATAATTTTTTCTTTCGATATTTGAATCTGGGTCAATCTGTCAGGCCCAGGTAGTGGCTTAACCAGAAATATAGAGAGAAACATAGAATTAGATAGAAAGAAGAGTGAGAATAGAGAGAAAATAGACGGAATTTGGGAGGAAGAAGGATAAGAAAACTTATTAGATATTGTTGAGTTCGTGAGAGAGGAGAGAGAGATAAAAATAAGGAGAAAGCTTAAACAAGCTTCTCTTCATATCACTCCTTCACTTAATTCATAATGCTTGGTGAATACTTCAACTATTACAACTATTTATAGAAAGGAAATCTGCTGAAAATAAAAGCTAACTTCTAAGGCTATCCTTCACAACTTCCTATCCTACACTCAGATGAAACTAAACTCTCACATGCACTCACATGTATTTTACTTTCTCTAGAATCTACTATTATGCGCACTGCTGCCCATTTTACCCCTTTCCTTTCCTGACATTCCCTTCCCCTTTAGAAATTCAATGTCCTCATGGATTAGTAACCTTTCTGGAATCATTTCTCTTGCAACTATCTTCACAATCATTGTGGCTTGGAATCTTCCTTTCCTTGGTCCACCCAGGGTCAAGGCTGAACTCCAAGAACTTGCAAAACCTATACTGAGCAATCTTTTCCTTATTGAATAATGAGGAAACCTGATATAGTTCTCTCTTGATATTAACTTGATAAAGCCTTGAGTTCTTGTATTTCTTTTCCTCCAAATACAACCACCATTGATACTTGCTTATCTACATCATAAGTAGCTGATTTGTAATATTTTCTCTTTGATAAACATTTGCAAGTCTATCTTATTCCACAGGATGAAAATTTTGTGGATTAGCCGTATCAATAACTATTTCCCAAAAAGCCTAGTGAATAATCATCTTTCAAAACAGTTACTTGAACTGTTTTGAACTATTGCTTTTCGTTGTAACTGTCACATTTTCAAAGTGATTCCAATCATCCTTGAGCTGTGAAGTAGGCCAAACAACTCTTTATTATTTTTTTGTTGAGCATCAATGCACACCATAAAACAGATGCTAATTCAAAAGCAAGATTAATTTCCTTGGCTACCGCAGCCCAATCACAGCTTGGTCCTATGACCATTTGAAAAAACAATTGGAACATTTTTTTGTAGTTTCTTCATTCATCAAGTAATTCTCTTAAGTTGTAGTGCTTAGTTGATCGAGTGTAACCAGCTTACTCATCAGGATCGTAACAACACCAAAGTTAGTAGGTAATTGATAATTCAAATAACCCTTGGTTGTTGTCCAACTCCACTGATATGGGTTTGTTAGCTTTAGCAAATCTCCAAGGAAGAAGGCCGAGTTTAGCTCTTGTATCACACATTCCTTTGTTTGCTCAATTTGTCTTGCAAATGAGCTCTCAAACTGAAAGTTTTGGAGGTACATTCCATTTTTATCTCTCCAAGGAATAGGCCTAGCAATGTGACAACCCGAGAAAATCGAATAGCCTTGTAATTAGGTTTTCGATGTAAATATATAATAAAATAAAATTTTATGGATATTATCATGTGTAAATGTGATTTTATGTGATTAAAGGTCGAATTATGACCTAGTATGTGTGTTATGTAATTATGTATACGTGTTGTGATTTCGTAGACGAAAATAAAATTTTCCGAGAAAAACGCTAAAACACTATTCATAAAACGCAGAAAACGCTTCTTCGTGTTTTTTTTTTGAAATTTCAAATTACGTCATAGCGTTTATTTGAGAATGAGAGATGTAACCTCTAATAAAAGTTTTTTCGAGAAAAAGACGTTAAAACACTATTCACGATAAAAACACCTTTTTGTTTTTCGACTTTTCGAATTACATCATAGCGTTTATTTGGGAAAGGGAGATGAAATCTCTAATAAAATGAAAGAATGAAAATTTTCGCAGTTTTGGTTAAGGAATGAGTTAAAGGAAAAAACCTAACTAGAAGAAAAACGAACGAGTTACGAACGTAACTAAAAATGCAACGAGAAGCTAACGGGAAGACAAAAAGCCAAGTGGGGATAAAAGACGTAAACTTAATCAAAAGTACGAAAGGGTAAAATTGACTTTTTCCCAATCAGATGAGTTAATTAGAAAATTAAATAGAAGCCAACTAAAAAGGAACTGAGAAAACGAAACTAAGTTCGGATGTAACCAAGCCTAGGGTTTGAAAGGGGCTTGGCTAGGGTTGAGTCAAGGGTTAAGCCTAGGGTATGAGATGACTTAAGTTTAGGGTCAAAACCTAAGTACTTGGAGCCAAAGTCCTGGAGGACCATGTATCACTTGTTGGTAATTCAAGGATGTGGGAAATGAAATCCAAAAAGGGATGAGCAAGGGGGGAGGAACCGGTGGGAAGGAGAGGGGACCAAGCTTTCGTTCCATGATAAGTTAAGGTGACAAAGGGGGATGTAAACTTACCACTTTTAGTAAGTTTTGATCTTAAGCAAGCTAAGCTTAATTAATGCAAGCCTAAAAGTCTTGGTCTTTAATGATGATAACTTAACCTTAGCCAAGTTGTTGGGATTGATTTGGGTTAGCTAGGGATTGGTTAGTAAGGGTTGTGGGAAGTTTGGTGAGAAGTTAACTAGAGTATGGTTAATTCTCTTAAATAAACCAATGCAGGTATTACTTGCATTTTTCTCCTTTATTCATGTCATTTAAAATCATCTAAGTAGAGAGAAAAGAGGGCAAGAGAGCGAGATGGAAGGGAGGAGCGGCTCACAGACAGAGAAGAGGGGAGGAGAAAAAAGGAGGAGAAGAGGACTAAAGCAATCAAGCTTTTGATCATCTAAATAAAGAAAGAAGAAAAAATTAAAAGGGTAAACTAAAAACCTTAACTTTCATCTTCTTCTTAAGCTTTTATTTTTATTATGCTTTGTTGTTGGTGGTTATTGTTGTTTATGGGGATCATGATGGATCCGGAAGTGATAAGGAGGGTATGATGATGGTAGTATGATTAAACCATGTAATAATACTAGAAAATGAAAGAAAATGAAAACCTAAGCATGAGGATGGAATAAACCTAATTAGTAGACTGTTTTGGGGCTCGATTTTGTAGGGCTCCAAAAACTAAAAATTTGGTTACGGGATGATGTGTTGTGCTCTTTATGAGTTACGAACAACACCCAATTAGAACGAGGACCAAAAGCTTTTTGTAACGAAATCATGGCGAATTTTTTTATAAAACTAGTTTTAAAAACTGTTAAACTAGTGTGTGCACCGACTTTTGATGTCAGTTTTCCGAGCAATAAGAGTTTCTGAAAAATTCAATTTTTCAAGGAATTGTGTAGTGCGTTAGAACAAGGAAGCCGTAGGCTCAAGAACGAATTCATTCCGACTTCGGATGAGTAAGTTACGATGTTCGGAAAAAGCTGCGTCGAAACTGTAAATGCTAATAAAACAGCACTAAAAAGAGGATGAAAGGGGGACTTTTGAGCCACCTGTTTTGGCTAGTTTAGAGTTGCCTGTAAAATTATGATTTTCTGGGATTTTGTAGAGTGCAATCCCAGCAAAGCCATAGCCTTTGGAACGAACTTATTCCGACTTGGAGGAGGGAGTTATGCAGCGTGGAAATAGGTACCTCGAATCTGCTTAAGCAGAAAACTAGACCACGAAGGTTTTTCTGGCCACTGTTTTGGCCTAATAACGAGTTTGGAAATTTTTTTCCACTCAAGGGGATTTGTAGAGGATGTTACGAGCTAGAAAATGGCTCAATAATAGACTTTATTCCAATATCAGATGAGGAAGTTATGAAGTCACAAATTAGGTGCGACGATCAAGTCGGAGCAGGAAATAATAGGGCGGTTTTTGGGGTTACTGTCCAATCAGGCATGTCGTCGGGCTATTTTCAGACGCCGTACCGACGCCAAGCAACGTGGTGCATGTTGGTGCGTGCGTTGTTGGGCGACGCCAAACGGCGTTGTGCATGTCGGGCGTGTCGCTGTGCCGTTTCGCGACGCCATGCTATATTTTTGACATTGTTTTTAAAATGTTCCAAGTTATAGAAGATTGAATTTTTATAAAATGAATAATAATGAAATATAAACTACCATAGGGGGTCGTTAAGAGGGTTGTGGCGTTCCCGAACGCTGCGATACCGTGAGATGAATTTTTAAAATGCAAGCAACCTTAAATAAGAAATATTGTAACGTAAACCAACATATGAAATCGTTATGTGGCTAATTGGTATATTATCGTTAATTAAATTGTGTAGGACAATTGAAGGAAGATTTAGCATATAAATTAAAGGATGCTTCAGGCAAGTTTCCTAAACTTACTCAGATAATTATTCTATGCAAGTTTTCTAACTTCATTTAATTTTCATATTAAATGCAAGTTTTTTAAACTTACTCAAATTTTGTAATTGAGCAAGTTTTCTATCTATGTGCAAATGTATTATGTTTGTACAAGATGTTTAGCTATAAAGTGTGCTATATGCCAATATTTGCACTTATGTACTATTGAGATGATATGTTCTGTTTATTCATGAACTGCGTTGAGAATGTGTCTATGATAATTGTTTCAGCCAGATAAATGTTAAGGTATTAAATTGAATATTATAATTCATTGATATTAAGAAGGTTTTCATTCAAGATGATTAAAAACTTTTGAAGGAGAAGAGTTTAATGTTTTGACAAACCTTGATCAGTAAGATAGATGGTCTTAACGACCACAAATTTGGCGAAGAAAAGAATGTTTAAATTCAGTAATTGTTAGTGTAAGGTGAATGATGTTAATATAAGGAATCTAAATCGTTCCCTATTTATTCAAGCTACTTCACAACTATTGTTCAGTTGTTGAAGTTTTCAGAGCAAGATAATATGATTCTTGATTTTGTTGTTTATTCAACTGTTTATGACTTGTGCTGAGCAATTAAATGCTTACTCTTGCAAAATTCTAAAATTAGTGCAGCTGGAGCAAAAGGACCTGAATGGTCAAAAGAAAGATAAGAGAGAAGATTTAAATGTATAGAAATACCTGATGTGTTGTAATATTTAAACAATATTGTAAATATTGTTTGAGATAGTTTTAGTAAAGGTCATCGTACCTAGGGAAGTAGAGTGAGGCATGATGTAATAATATTGTATTTACAACTTATGTCAGTAAAATTATGTTGAATGGGTAGTACCGTGACGCACCGACCCGGGTTTAAAGGTAGAACGAGGTTCGGTGTCGTTACAAGCAAACCCCCCGTCTTTGAACTGAAAATTCTAAAATACTACATCAATAATGGTCCACCAAAATGATGTCAGCCATATTAAGAGGAAGGACCCTTGTCCAACGAGTGTGTATTCATGTCTCCTAATAACGAGATTGGCATGCAAGAATCCTGGAGTTTTTTGCTCAAAGATGGGAACTCCATAGGTGGTTGACATTCTTCCTTCAATTGCAGCTCTTGAGTTTCACAAAATTCTTCAAGTTCAGCATATTTCTGGCTAAGCATCAGCTTCCTATTAGCTGAAGAGTGAGTTGATGTTGGCACAACTTTAGTTCCATTGTTGGAACTTAAAAGTGTCAATAGCTCTAGGATAGGATAAGAGAAATTTTTTATTTGGTTCGAGGTTGTTACCTTGCATTTTGGCTTGATGTTTGAAGGGAATGGGAATCGTATTTGGTTTTTTCCTTTCCCATTAGAACAAACTTGTCCTTAAGAGGTAAGCTATAGTCTTGTCAAATAATACCTCATTGGTTGCAATATCAGCTTGTGAGAAATCTCTTAATGCATACTAGATAGTGAACATGCTTTCCTCCATTCAAACAAAAAGAGATTCTTATGTACCATCACAAGATGCACTTTATTTATCTCATCAATTACTGTGACTCCTTCCTTTAAAGCTTCTGATCATCCTGCTGGAAATTTTTCAAAGAAGTGAGAAGTGAGTTTGAACTTTTTCAAAACTCCTGGAACTTTCTATAATGCTAGCTGAACCTCTTTGAAACTCAGATTCAACAAGTTGAAGTTCTCCACCATATACGTGGGATGTCCTTTATAAATTGTTTCTTTATCATAGATAGGAGGACCATCATACAATGGTGCTTTATAATCTAAATTTTTCATTGTAAGGGTGTGAGCTCCCAACATCTAGGACTTGAGATCATTTCAGAATTCATTAATTTTGTGGATCTCCCAATCACTTTTAGGATCCTCATCCAAATTATCTGGAGTGTCCCTTGAAAATTCAAAACCTCTCACATTTTTCTACCCTGTCTTCACTTTTTAGATATTTATTCCTTTACTCACTCCATTGGCCAATCATCTTACTTCATTTTGTCCTAACCCTTAACTTCTCAGGCAATGACTGCCCGGGAAGTTTTAAAAAAAATCCCTTGTCCCCGTCTACGTCCCTTTATGAACTAAGCCTCTTGCCCCTTCCCCTTATCTTCAAAAAGGTTCGCAAAAAACCTTTCTCACTAATCTGATCCCTTTTGTTTCCAACAATTCATTTATACCCATTCATGAAATAATAAATCCATTTTCCCCCTCCTCTATGAGCTGCAACTTTCCACTGGGTCTGGTGTACACTCTCATAACTCAAAAAAATCTTGTTGAGAAGCATTTGGTTGGACACTTGGTGCTGAAGGTTCCAGTCATGTTTCTTAGAATGTTTAGAATGAAAACGGAATCCAGAAACTGTTGTGGATTTGAGTTTGAAATAATGATCAAAGTAGGCAACAAATACTACTTGATATTAGAGAAAATTGAACTTAAGTAGCTTTTTATTAAGTGAGAAACTGGAATCTTCCTCCAGTGAAGCAAATTAGAGTTAGCCCAAAAAACACAAGGGATTTAATTAACAACTCCAGCTATTGCTTAGTAGTTTAGTAAGAAATTTTAATAGAGACAATTAGCCACTCAAATAAGGCTTATAGCACCAAGGATTCAATACTTAACATAAACACTTAACTACTACCGACAATAGCAAGTTGGTTAAACTAGAGGATACAGTTTTAAACTGTTTATTTATATAGAAAGAATAAATTAAACTATGGAATATGGATACTGAGTTTGTCTTTTGGAAATCTAGAATATTTTATAATGATGCTAGATGTGTCTTAAACAAAGTGAAGCTGAACAATTTTTAAACAACAAACTATTGACAGGTGGTTATCTTCTGATAAGAGGAGTCCTGTATTACAGGTTTTTTGGTTTGCTTGAATCCAACCTTTAAAAAGGAAGTCACTCGATTATCCTTTAAGGCTTGTGCCCGCTTAGGGGATAACTCTTTGGTGTGACGAGCAAGTATGGAATCAAAGAAAATGGCAAGTCAACAATGGAGGAATACAGGTTTCAAACATGGAAGATAGGAGTGCGGAGTGGATTAACCTTTTCTTTTGGAAGGGTCTTGATATTTATACAGGATCCTTGTGATACTACTCATATGTTCGACACATGCTTGAGTCAGGTCATGTGTAGCCGTTTAGGAGGCATGGGCAAGGTACGTCCTTATTGCCTGAGCAATCAGATGTTTCTCCCACTAGCTGTTTTTAATAGAAGTGCGTCAGGGTAGTACGCCGGCCTCTAGCCTTTGTACTTGGCAGGACACCAGCCAGGTGTTAGTTTAGGGAATGATTGATCCCCTTAAGGTTGGAAACATCTTCAGTCCTTTTGGTGACTTTGAGGCCTCGATCGAAAAGGATTGAGACCTCTTTCGAATCTCTCCGGATAGTGGGCTTGGAGGTATATTCCTAGACACAAACAAAAGAAGATCCAACAGGCATTAAATACCCATAGTACCGTGGTATTTCTGCCGACAGTGGATGAATAAACAAATTATGGATTGAAACACAATTTAAGAGATGATAATAATGTGAATTAGAATTTGGTGTTATTATATATATGAATGAAACGAGTAAAGGACTAAGAGAGTTTTATACATGTTAGAAAGTGGCGTAACACTTGGTTTTTCCCTCGGAGTGCAATTGTTGCAAAGAAAAACCGAGCACTGGAAGTAGCATGTCCTTCTTGGCTACTTTGGTGCTTGGAAATCCTGCTGCTGATGATATTGGAGTTGGTTTACAGGTAAGTGTTTGGTAATATTAGAAGAAACTAGAAGTACAAACTTCAGATTAAAATTTATGAGGTAGAAGAATTTAGAAGTTGAAGATCGAGGAAAACAGAGGAAATTGAAGGAAGATAGTTTAAGATAGAAACTTCAGAGCACTTATTACCAAACTTTATCAGGCCCAGGCAATGGCCTTAACCAGAAATACAGAGAGGAAACCTAGAATTAGATAGTAAGTAGAGTGAAACAGAGAGAAAATAAACAGAATTTTAGGAGGGAGACAGATAAGAAAAACTTCAGTAAATAATTACTGGATTATCATGAGGGAGGAGAGAGAAAAAAAAAAAAACAAGGACAAAGCCTAAACAAACTTCTCTTCATTTCATTCATTCATGTAATTCATAATGCTTGAAGAAAAATTTTCAACTATTAGTCTAATTACACAACCATAAGTTGTCACGGGGAGTTGCCACGGCGAGGTCACATGGCATATACATTAAAATTCCAAAACATAACACTATGAAATAAACATTAAAAAAAGCATAATTATGTACAATACTTAGCTAATAACAATCCAAAAACAAAAAACACTTGATAGTTAAAAAATTAGTAAAAAAGAAATGAAGAATTCAACAAACAACACATAAAAAAATACAGTTGTAACCAACCATCACAAATATGTAATCTAAACTAACTAATAAAACACCACATAGCAAGTCAAAATAAATGTCTAGACTCTACACTAGTCTAGAAACATCGTTTTCAAGCAAAATCATACAAGGAAAAGGTCTCATCTCCATCTCCTCCACGAGAACTACTCTCATTATCAAAAGGGCGTATTTGGTGGTCTTTCTCCAAAATCCATCCTCGCACATCTTCATCATCATTTGGAAATTCTCATCTTCTTTCATCAATCTTCATCATCGGATTTCGTAATTCCATCAACCTTGATTCCCTTGAAGTTGATACCCACCACCACGTTGAAGCAGTAAAATCATAAGATTCTCAAATTCTAGTATTAGCACGAACCTTCCTTGAAAGATTGCGACCCTCAAGCGTGTTGGAAATGCACACGTTGCTCGATCCACATCATATCCACTGGTAAGATCCTCCCCGGGTAT
The DNA here is from genome assembly GCA_034770075.1 of Aralia elata. Taxonomy (NCBI): domain Eukaryota; kingdom Viridiplantae; phylum Streptophyta; class Magnoliopsida; order Apiales; family Araliaceae; genus Aralia; species Aralia elata. The sequence goes on along the minus strand of CM068385.1, from coordinate 585,709 downwards.
GAACAACATCGGCATTCATTCATTGTATCCATTCCTTACTCCATTCAAAGTCATCAATGGCTAATGGATCGAAAAAAAAAAAAAAAAAAATTCCAAGTTCACCCCCTCTTTTGGAACCTTGTAGAACGATCTTTCGATTGTATTAGACAACAACACCAATTCCACTCAAACGTTTGTGTTTCCAATCTATTCCTCTTCTTTGTGATGACTCTAAAATAAATAGAACTAAACATAATATTTAATGATAAAATTATTAATTATATAAAAAAATAGTTAGTAATTAGTAGTGAATGACTTATTACTTTTGGAAATTTAAACTAACCATAGAAAGTAACTTACAAACTCAATATGTAATCCAATTGCGCTCAACAACCGGAAGAAAGAAAAACAGAGGGCCTAGAATTCTTTTTGCACAACGAGGATAGCATGGTCAGAAGTCCGCCCTTCCCAAAAGCATTCCACACCAATCCACTAGCACACATTTTAAAAGAAATATAAATATTTTTAAAAGGGAAGGAAAGGAAGAATGTATATAAAATTATAATTAAAATTTAGCTTTTATATCTTTATATATATTATAATAATACTTACGAGGATTTTTTATTTTTCGTTGTCTAATCGTTATTTCTCTTGCAAAAGTATCACGAGAAGCCATCATATTAATTGGCCTAGACTGGGCTTATCTTGTCTAGTCAAATCTAGATCGGGCACCATACTTTGCAAGAATGTCAGTGAAGTCTTTCTCGGAAATTACCCAGCAAACACCCAACGTTCCTCTTTGATGATCAAAGTAGCTTGCCCGAATTGAGAGAACAACGCCACCCCATATAATTGTTTGCTCCATTTGACTTTTTCCATTGCCGCTTCAAAAATTTCAATCACCTTCAATACAGTCTTTGTTTGTTATCAAATGCATCTTGAGATTTTTTTCTTTCGCGCATTTCCATCGCAGCGAAAACATCATGGCATAGCACAGGCTTCTCATCACCATCAACAATCCTTCGAGACTATAAAGAAGTGGATGTGACGCCCTAATGTCAATCCTTCAACACGATGCCAAAAATTGTTGTTGAAATAACAGCATCCATATACTTTCTTTCCTCGCTTCAGTAGCCGACAACCTTTGATTTTGACCAATCCTCACTTATGAACTAATGCCATCAATTCATCTTTATGCTTGTACAAAACTCTGCAAGGTGAGGAAAAGCTGCTAGCCAATCTAGTAACTGCAGGTCTCACAAGATCCCTCCCATTTGTTTTCTCCCACATCGCATTAAGAAGACGACAACCATCGCCTATAAAAATACATGTTGTGATTCTTCTTGGCATTTGTGATTGTGTGCTGGAATTACTTCAACTTGCATATGTACCTCTAGCAGCATAAGGTCAAGGCAGTGAGTGGTCACAAGGTGGGTCCAAAACAGTGTATGGCCCTCCCCCTCTCCATTAGTATATGCCCCAGCTGCCTTGTAATTAGAGACATTGTCTGTGAACCAACCAGAAACAACATACTGGTGACCAATTTCCTCAACTCTTGCTATCAGTCAAGTAAAGAATTTGCCAACATTGTGGCAACTTGCGAATGACTGGAGACATCAACAGAACCCATGAATAATATAAGTCCCCCTCAGCCTAATTAACAAAGAAATTCAGACAAGTGTCTTTCCCTCTTATTCTGTCCAACCATCCGATATTAGTAATCAACTATATTCCTTTCCAAGCAACTTCATGTTTTTTCTTTAAACTCATCGGTTTTTGGTCGTTCCCTACTCAAGTAAAGGAACACTCCACTCATGATACGTTGGAGGCTTTAAAACCCGACCCATATGGCCCCCCCCTTTTCCTGGGGGGGAACCCCTCGATCATTACTTCAAATCTCCTTGCAATTGCAGACCTTGAATGGTATGCCACACTCCGTATAAAAAAAATTACGGCAATGTGCATATGGACTCTCTCCTTTTCCTCCGGTGTCCTCAAACGATTTTCAATACTCGTGTCCTCAAACGCTTGCTATGACTCTCCTCAACAACTTCTTCTGGGTGTTTTCCACATAAAAGATGCTTCAATCGTCTTTGTTGAAGCTTTTGGATGTGGCTTTTGGAATTGAATGACACGCTTTCTTCCTTTTAGAAGTCGTCCCAGAACGTGGGATAGTATTCAGAAGAAGCATTGGAAGCCATGGTTGGGACGAGCAGATGATTGTTCTTCCTTGCACTTCTACTACATCATCATCATCATCATCTAGTCTCAACTGACTTGTTTCCTCTTATTACTATTCAAGAAGCCGCTTGCATCTCCCTTATAATTTCGTTGTTGTTTTGGGGCACCTTCGCTACAATCTCCTCCAAAATTTACGACTAGATGTTGGCTTGAGCCTACATGATGCCCGAATGACATTTCTTCTCGCAAAGTATACATTGCACGACATCCTTATTACTTAAAATCCGGCCAATAAATCCATATTTCCAACCCGGATCGTTCGAGTTAGCTTTTCGTTTAGGGTCCCTTCGTTATACCATCAAACTATCGGATCCACCGAACTTTCCCACCATTTTACTTTCTAGTTTCTACACAATACAATCAAAATCAAAAAATATATTAAGTCACACCACAACCAACATATAACAATATGGACTAGTCAACTACTTTATTAACAATATAACTTAATCCACACCAACACCCAGCCTTAAATTTTATTTGATTAGTCAGCATATAAAAATATTGGAGTTGTGGGACTAGTTATTTATACTTTAATTTTGTACCCCCCTACTTGTTACTATTAATAATGGTGTTCATGGATCTAATGTATGTATATGTTTATGTTATATAACCACAGTCAATATGTATGTGTTCATTATCCTAATATATATAAATTTCTATGTATCAGTAGTTCAGCACATATATTGTACTGTATAGTATAAGCATGTATTAGTATAGAAATATATATAAATTTATATATAAGTATATATATCGACCCACGCAGAAAGAAAAGGGAAACAAAAAAAAAACCAACGGTTAGATAGCGATAATAACATAAGCGAAAGCACCGACCAAGCATGCCACACAGTCAGATAGAAAGAAGATAAAAAGAACGCAAGCCAAGCAGTAAACAGTAAAGAAGGAAGAAAAAAAAAGAAGAAGAAGTAGACGTACCTGCCAGATCGGCAAAAAACGTAGTGCAAGCAGTGTCGCCGAAAGAAGTAAGTACGTCATCTCTCGGTCGCTCAAAGCCTCTTGCGCCTCGCCTCTCACTCTACCTCATCAGACCGATAGCCTCTCGTATGGTCGAAGGGCCCTCGCAGTCTCTCACAACTCTCCTCTTTCGCAGCCTCTCGACTGCTCGAAAATTCGATCTTCTTCTCACTTCTCCCTCTCTCTGCGAGTTCGACTTCGAGTCTTTCGACTAGGGCTAGCTTTGAGTCTTCTCTTCTCACGAGGTCGTTTTTTTTTACACCCTTCGAATTTAGGTCGATCCATACCCATAAGGCCAAAGTCGCTCGAATCAGCAAGAAAGGCGTCCAAGTCGTCCCCCCCCGCCGCGTTGCCAAAGGCGTTGATTGTTTCTTCTAGGCGCTCGCCTTGACTCATCCTTCAACCAAGTCGCTAGCTCGCCTTACCCATCTCTTACCGACTCGGACGACTTGGGCGACGCCTAGGCGACGCCTTAACAACTATGATTACCACTATTTATAGAAAAGCAAATCTGCTGAAAATAAAAGCAAACATTCTAAGCTATCCTGCCCCAGTTCCCTGTACCTACAACTCAGATGTAACCAACTACTCATATGCACTCACATGAATATTACTCTCTCTAGAATCTACTATATTATATGCACTGCTGCCCAATTTACCACTTTCCTGACAGAAACAATCATCAATCAAATTTAACAGTAGCTTGATTTTCTCCTTAAATTTTAAAATATGACAAATGGCTTAGTTGTGTGCATCCATGAAATGGCATGCATGCTGCACTGCTAAAAGTCTTGCATGCATGCATGTCAAATCTCATCCATCTTGTTTTTAACAGGCTATCTTAAAAAAACTCCATGTGCTCGCGATTAATATTTAACATAGAGCTTAGATTTTCTCCTTTAAAAGTTTCTGCTCACCATCCTGCTATTAAATAGTGAAGGATGGTTTAAAAACTATACTAATATTTCATCCACCAAACCAAGGGGCAGGGGCAGGGGCATTTATGTTGTTCGGCCTATCCACTACTTATACTAGCGGATTCCACTAGTAAAGTAGGCGGATGCACAGGCCTTTTCTAAATCTGGGCCGTTCTTAACTTGCCATGGACTAAACCAAAGATCTGTTTAGTTCCTTATATAGATCCATAGCAAGCATTTGTGTGTGAATTAATTCATCCCCACATATATATATATATATATATATGTAATATGTTGATAAATAGATAGATAATAATCTCTGGTGTTTTTGGACATTTGGGGTTATTAGTTCTTGCATTTAATCCAATTACTAAGTATAATTTAATTTATTAAACATTATATTATCCTTGTGTTTATCTTTTTTTATTTTCCTTATGATCCTTTATATTTCCTCTTTAAAATATGAGATTCTTTTTCAACGTTGACCCTTAGTAGTTTAAAATAAAAGGTATTGTTGTGTTAAGTTGAGTTGACATTTTTTATTTTGGGGAAGTAAATTTTTGACCCGAAAAATAGATCTTAGTATGAACAACAGAAGTCCTATTAAATTTCCTGTTCATGAATACCTTATGCATGAGGTTTCAATTGGATACTTGTTTAGGGGGTAAGGGGAGTTTGATTTTCCCACGGCTTGATACCTAAAAATATAATGAAGGATAAATAACCTAATCAAAAATCAAAAAAGAAAAAAGAAAGAAACAATTGGAACCAGGTAAGTGTTGCAGTGTTATAATACAGTTGGAGAATAAAAACCAATGAAATCGAGAAGAAAAAATCAAATGAGAACAAGCAGAATTTCACCAGAACCTCATCCATGGCTTGATGTATCCAACTGGTAATCTGGGGTCACTTTCATCAATGCATCTGTTTCAATAGCTTTCTTCAAGATCTGTTCCCAACTGCCAATGGCCTATCCATCCCCGACTGTTCAGCCAAATTTAGCATTTCTGTAAGATAGGCTTTCACTGTGAAGAACGGTCCTGTCCAAAAGAGGCCCTGAAACAACTAGCGAATCTGGAAACCTGGAAGAACTAAGGAAGACTCAGAATTTTTTGGCAATTAAGCAAAAGAACAGACCAAGAGATTAGTTCCAAAACTTAGAGATAGGGATATAATCATAAAGGGGGGGGGGGGGGGTGGAGGGGGGGGGGGGGGGGGGTGTGGGTGGAAACAGCTTCATACATGGTGTCCTTGTTCTTTTTTTCTATATTATTAAGGGGAAATACAGCATGACATTGATAAGCATAAAATGCAGAGGATTTTGCCTTATTTGTTAAAATATGGAAAGAATAAACTATCAACCACTATTGCCATAGCAAGATGGACTAGGAAGAAGATACAGAAGTTGTCAACATATGTTAATATGTACAACAGTAACCAACAAACAACAACACGAATCTACTTCTAATTAGCGAAGAACCCAAGACCACCACCACCCGCGAATGAGATCAACCCATACATTTGCATTGCAGCAACAAACTGATCCCTGCCCAAGTTTGTCCCACATAATTGCTTGAGAATTCCCACACTCAATGCAGTAGCTGATAAAAACTATAATGCCTACTGTAAACAACAGAATAAATTACAGTTATATCAAGGTTAGACCTAATATTATCGTATTTGAAGGTCAGAATCACATCCAAAATATCACCTGTTATTGGGAGGCTTCCCTCGATTAAGACGGAGCAAAACTCTAAACACAGGTCCCATGGTATGAATAAGATATGAGACAAGTGGCATAAAAACATGGTAACTCCAGCACAGAAGCTTTTCACGAACAGCCCCGGCTATAAGCAATTCTCAAAACCAAGCCTCATTGGAATATGGCATAAGGACAAACATATGCTCCATAAGAAAGCTAAGGAACTACAATAACGGGGGGAGAAGCAAATTCAATAAGTAATCTGGCACGTGAATCATGAACTTCGGGCACTCAATAAATTAAGAACCTTAGTCATATTATCAGAACTAACATTATCATGTCGTCAAGCGGGAAAAAAGGTGTAACATGATTTTGGTGGCGTATTGAGCACAACAATATTGAAAGTAAAAAACATAATCAAATACTTTCTCCGCTCCAAAATATAATACAATTAATCAATTTTTTAAAATAACTTGAAACAAAATTTTCAAACTCAAAAAAAAATTGACAAGGATTCATTTCGTTTTAGCCAATACAAATGATAAATATTTAAAAACTATCTCAAAACCTTGAAACTAATATTAAATAATTGTTAATTTGAACAGATTTATTATTTCAATTTTTTTAAGAAAAATTTGAAGTTCGAATATATTCAACAATTGAATTTCACCAAGTGAATAATGATTATATAAATCGGAATAGGTGGGGTAAAATAGAACCTTGAGCCCAAGTATTAACTCAAGATACATTACATACAGAGGAACAGAGCTAGAACAACTTGAAAAGATTAAAACCGAAACAGAAAACTCACTGATGAGGGCGTTGACCACCGGAAGTGTAACCATCAAGTGGATGTAATATAAAGCAAGCCATCCGAATTTCAAAGCACCAAACCAGACCCGTCAAAAAAAAATAAAAAGTAAGTACGAATCACTCCCAAAAGAATCAACATCAATGAAAATCATAGTAATCCCTTTTGAAGATAGCATTCTGTTCATTACCCGATTCGCATCGTTATTTG